>JADLZL010002645.1:0-407388 GCA_015844335.1 Chrysopogon serrulatus
ATAACGGATAAACATCCGGCCTCTACACCCGGGAGTGTACATAGCCAATTATTACAAATAGTTCAAATGAAAAGTAAGCCAACAGTCTTGACATAGACTAGGACACTAGAGCAAACGATAAAGCTGCTTCCACCCTCTATTTGAAATCTCTAAAGCAATCATCTCTAATCTCTTGCTCATCGACGAGAGGATGTCCTTGGCTTGTTCATCACGCTGCAACGGAGCCTAGGAGCGCAGCCAATACGCTCCCCTGAAAATAACCTGCATCATAGAATTAGTTTTCATTTTGTTGAAAATAACATCATTACGGCATCTCCAGATAGCCCAACATAAAGCAGCTATTCCCACCCAGATCAGTTCCTTGGTCTTTTGATCGTGATCACTAAGCCATGTACTAAACATATGACTGATAGATCTCGGTTGGTGCAAACTAGTAGCAAACCAGATAATCCTCCAAATCATTTTTGCAAAGGGGCAGTCTAGAAATAAATGTCGGATGGACTCATTCATGTTACATGGGATGCATTTATAGCTCCCTTTCCAGTTTTTCCTAGCAAGGTTGTCTTTGGTAAGGATGACACCCCGTTGGAGGAACCACAGAAATATCTTTATCTTTAGAGGAATTTTTATCTTCCAGATTCTCTTATGAAGAAAAGGTGAGTCAATATTAATAAGGTGGAGATATATTGAATGAACAGAAAATAGCCCAGATTTGGTTAAGTTCCATTTGAAGTAATCATCCCCTTCCACTAATTCCACATTTGAGATCCGTGCTACTAGGTTAAGCCACTCTAAAAGTTCGTTATCCTCCAAGGCCCTTCTAAAAGAGATGTTTAGGGGGCTTATGGCCATCACTTTCGCGACAGATGCATGAGGGTCACGAACTATGCTATATAATGCCGGATATATAACTTTTAGAGGTTTGTCAGCTATCCAATTATCCTCCCAGAACCTTGGTTGTGCTCCGTCTTTAATAAGGAAGGAGCCGTTGGCCAGCACCTCATCTTTGATACGCATGAGGCCCCGCCAGAAGTGGGAATCGTTAGGTTTGGCTGTCACTTGTGTAAGGGTTTTCGATCGAAGATATTTATTCCTTAACATGAACTGCCAAATACCGTCTGTGTTTAGTAGATTTACCAACCACTTAGCTAGTAAGCATTTATTTTGTAGCTTTAAATCTAGGATACCTAGACCCTCTTGGTCCTTGGGACCACACAGAATGTCCCACCTGGCAAGTCTATACTTATGTTTGTCTGTAGAGCCTTGCCAAAAGAACCGTGATCTGAAATGATCTAGGTTCTTAAGAACTCCTTTCGGAATCTCGAAAAAGGACATCATGAACATGGGTAGGCTGCTTAGCACGTAATTAAGCAAGACTAATCTTCCCCCATAGGACAAGTATTTTGCCTTCAAAGAAGAGAGTTTTTGTTGAAACCGTTCTTCAACCTTTTTGCCATTCGAATTGAGGAGTTACCTATGATGCATTGGAATCCCTAAGTATCTGAAGGGATACTCCCCAGCCTTACAACCAAAGAGAGTCGTATAAAATAACTCCATCTCCTTGGCTGCACCATAGCAAAATATTTCACTCTTGTGGAAGTTGATCTTGAGCCCAGATAATTGTTCAAAAGCGCAAAGCAGGAGTTTTAGATTCCTTGCTTGCTCCTGGTCGTGATCGATAAAGATTATAGTGTCATCTGCATATTGTAAAATTGAGAGACCATCATCGATAAGATGAGGGAGGATTCCTCTTATTTGTCCATCTGCTTTTGCCCTATTAATAAGAAGGGCTAGCATATCCGCGACGATGTTAAATAAGATAGGCGACATAGGATCCCCCTGGGGGAGTCCACGCTTGGTTTGGAAGTAGGGACCGATGTCATCATTAACTTTGATCTCCACACTACCTCCCGTGACCATACTATCGACCCATCGACACCATTTGGGTGAGAATCCTTTCATACATAAGGTTTGTTACAAGAAATCCCACTTAACCTTGTCATATGTCTTATCAAAGTCGATTTTGAAGATAATCCCATCTCTTTTTTTTTGATGTGCAACTCATGGATGGTTTCGTGTAGTATAACGACCCCTTCCATGATATTCCTGCCTGGCATAAAGGCAGTTTGCGTGTTACTAACCCTTTGTTTTAGCAACCTTATTTATCCGATTCGTGCCCACTTTTGTGAATATCTTAAAACCGACATTGAGGACACAAATCGGTCTGTATTCTTGAATCTTTGTGGCATTTTGAGTTTTCGGGATTAGAGTAATAATTCTAAAATTCAGGCTATAAAGATCTAGAGCATCCCTATGAAGATGCAAAGAGAGGAAGAAGATCATCCTTAATTACCTCCCGAGAACACTTGATAAAATTCGGCGGGGAAATCCATCCGGTCACGGAGATTTGTTATGTTCCATCCGGAAAACCGCCTCCCTCACCTCAGATTCGGTGAAAGGGCTAATGAGGATCTCGTTTTCCTCTTGGGAGACTTGTGGAATATCTAAGATTTGATCTTCCATAAGTGTGATCTCGGAGTTCTCCGATGCTCCAAAAAAGATTCTTATAATAATTAGTGATATGGCTTTTTGAGGCGATCGTCACCGACTACAACACCTTGATCATCTTCAAGCTTGTAAATATGTTGCTTTTGGTGCCTACCATTCGCCACTAGGTGAAAGAACCTAGTATTAGCATCCCTCCAATAGGGTTTTAGCTTTGGCTCTTTCATACCATTTTAGCTCCTCTTCTCTCAAAAGGCGGACTAGGCGCTCTTTTTAGGTAATGTTTAAAATTAATTTCTTGATCAGATAAGGGAGCATTTTTGGCTTTCTTATCAAGATTTCCTAAAAAGATATAGAAGGGACTTCTTCTCTTTTCGATATGTCCCCGCGGTATGAGTGGCCCACCCTCTTAGGTATTGGCGGAGTTCACGGAGTTTTAGGCGCCAACGTTCTAATGGAGTTGACCCGATGCTATGCGAATGCCAGATATTCGCAACCATATCATAGAAACCCTCCCTCAAAAACCATCCCCTCTCAAATCTGAACTGTCGGTTACCTGCACAATGAGTCGAGGCTCCCGTACTAAGCACAAGAGGAGTATGGTCCGAGATGTTCCTATCCCTGGCTTCGACCGTTGACAATGGGAATTGATCTTCCCATTCCGTGCTAACGAGAACTCTATCTAATTTCTCGAAGGTTGGGTTTTCCCCTGGCCCTGCCCAAATATATTGTCTTCCTGACATCCTGATCTCTTTTAATTCTAGAGACTCAATGACAGCATTAAAGATGCTAGGCCATTTATGGTCAAAATGCCCTGTGCTCTTGTCATCTGGCGATCTCATGATGTTAAAGTCTCCACCTATAATATATGGGAGAGATTCCTTAGAACACGTATTGGCCAACTCAGATAGAAAATTGCTCTTGTCCCGAGATTGTCGGGCCGTAATACCAGTATATATACGAACTTAAAATCATTCGCTTTATACCTTAATGTAAATTTGACATAGAAATCCCCCTCATCAATGGCTCCAATATCAAATATATTTAGATCCACTCCTAGAAGGATACCCCCTGACCGACCATGGGGTGCCATGGCATGCCAAAGAAAATCACGTCCTGCACTAAGATTTTTGAGGACATGATCGGGGAAGGAGTCTCGCCCAGATTCAGAGATAGCAATAAAATTGATTTGCTCCTCCTTAACTAAATCTGCCAAAAACCTATGTTTAGCCAAGTCAGCGAGACCTCTGCTATTCCAAAATACTCCTTTCATTTCAGATTTATTTTGGATGGGGTCTTTGGCTTTTGAGGGAGTTTGCCTTTTTTAGTATTTTTGGCATTATTATATTTTTTCCTACGACGGAGTGGGGATAGATCTATGATTTGATCATCCTCCACGTCCAGCAAGTTCTCATTTAAATTACCACCGGTGTGGCTGAGAATTGCTTCCAGTCGAGACTCCCTCTCATCATCACTATCAAGACATGTGGTTTTAGATTTATGTGTTCTCTGTTTGTGATTAGCACAGAGAATCAGTCTATCAACCTCTAGATTTTTAATAACAGCTACCCCCGAGGATCCCAATTTAACACCTACCCTCCCCATGCTTGAAATAACATGCGAATCAGTAAAGCTTGTAAAAGACAGGTACCTGCGGTTTCGAGGTTCTTTTTCGCCACCAGACGTTCAGCTTTGTGAAGGGTATGCTCATCCGCCTTTGCCGCCGTCCTGGTGCTTCGGCGTAGCTGCTTACTGGGTTGCTTGATGGGCTCCACAGCAGCAACGATCACCTCCTGAGTCGCCGCAACTGCAGCAGCCATAGCCACTGGCTCCACGACCGCCGATGTCGCGGTGGCGGGCGGCCTAGACGTGGCGGGGGGGCGCAGGTGGACGTAGAGTCCCCCCCTCCAAACTCGGTCGGCTCCACAGGCTCCGATTGCACTGGAGCAGGCTGCATAAGCTCGGCAGGGGGGGCGATGGTGGTCGTAGAGCCCCCACGACCATTTGCTGCCGCCCCGGTGTGGGCATGGCGGCCGGCGTGGTGGTCAGCGCCACCATGCCCGTCCGGCTCCTCGGTTGGAGGCAGGGGCGGCGGTGTGATGTCGAGTGGCCCCCACCTCCGTCGAGCCAAGGGGGCGGGGATGGCGCCCCCCTCGGCTGGCGTCCCACCAACATCGAGTGCAGGACCAGCTGCTGCCGCCGGTGTGGGCATGGCGGCCGGCGTGGTGGTCAGCACGCCACCATGCCCGTCCAGCTCCCCGGCTGGAGACAGGGGCGACGGCGTGATGTCTAGTGCTCCCCCACCTCCGTCCAGAGCCAAGGGGGCAGGAATGGCGCCCCCCTCGGCTGGCGTCCCATCATTGTCGAGTGCAGGTAGGAGGGTGACCTCCTCGGCAATCACTCCATTAACATCATGTGCCAGCAGATTAGCCGGTAGGGGGGACAGAGGCGGCGTCAAGCCCCCCCACTGACTAGGACCGGAGCCAAGGGAGCCCCTGCGGGTTCTGCGCGGCGAAGCACCCTCCAGCGAGCACCCTGCTGCAACCTCCATCAATTTGGGGAAGGGTGGATTTGGTTCGGAGGCTCCACCGAATCATTGTATGCTGCTATCTCCTCCTCAGTCAAAGGGGAGTAAGGCTTCCTAACCTCCCCATCATCTTGCTCAAGCATAACTTTCAAGCTAATCTCATTTATCAATTGCATGCATGCCAAATTCAAGCTCTCATCAACCAAAGCTGCTTGCCTCTGTGGGGGCATATCCTGAGAAGGAGCCTGAGCCATTCCAGAAGAGGTATCATTATGCTGCGGATTATGAGGGTTAGGATGAGCTCCGCGTCCTCCATAGCATGGTCCTCGCCTCCCAGATTATTATCATTGTCACCATCAGTCAAGTCATCCTCCTCCTCTGGATCAATGGTCTCATACTGTATAGCTTCGTCAGGCTTAAAATAAAGACGGTAAATGTTGTTTCCAACACAAACATCAGCATGCTTAGGGATCTGCTTAGCATCAAAAACTGCCACTAAGATATGAACCTGACCAGTTGCTCGTACATGGACCATGTCTACCTTTTGGGTGGCCCCAAGAACTGTCCCAACTGCCCACAAAGGAAGAAAAGATCGAAGTACCCGGGGCACCCTTGTGACGGTAACCCAAGCCTGATCCAAAACTTTAATGGGCTGCACATCATCAATAAATTCTTCAAAAATGATTGTAGCCTCTTTGTTCCTTGTGGTGATTGTACGGATTGCAATCATTCGGTCCAGTTCATCTTTACTCGGGGAAGGGAACCACAAAGCGATGTGGCGTCTAGCTCGAACCTCCCATTCCCCACCGAACCGGGATGATCCAGGGCTAGCTCGACGGACGATGCAAATTGCGCTGAAATCTCACCAAAGCATCCATTGTGATAAGTGCCGCCACTGAGGATTGGATATGAGAGACAATGTGGTTGCTGCGCGCCGCCTGTATCTGGAAGAAGCCCATGCCATCACCTGCAGCACCACAAAAAGCCACCGTCGGTTTTGGACCTCGAAGCAATGGGCGATTTGTGTAGTGCTCCTCGGTGCAGATGGTACACTCCAACTTCACCGCATGCTCCTTGCGTTTCCTTTTTTGCTTGCCTTGCTCATCATCATCAACCTGGCCCGGGGAGTCCGCAGTAGCAGAGATGGTGCGACTGCGACCTCCGCCTCCGCCCTGAGGGCGAGGCGCTGCTTCTTCTTCGATTATGCGGGATGGTGTGCCTCGCTGCAGCATTGTTGGCCGGGGGGCCGGTGGTCATCGGTGTTGTGGGCGCCGCGACCACGGCCCCGGATCAGCGCCGAAGTCTGGCGGGTGGAGGCCCTCCGCGACCGCCCCCGCGACCGGCCAGCTGCAGACCCGCGACCCGCCCGGCTGCGGCTGGGCCCCCCGGTGCCCGCGATCACGGCTGCGTCCGCCCGGAGGGATTCGCCCCCGTCCACGGCGGCGTCGGCCGGTGGACATGATTAAAGGCCTCGCCCCGAGCGTAGTCCCCTCTGCCATGAGCACGTCGCGGTAGGAGGCAGAGGCGACGTGAGTAGGAGGCGGCGTAGCAGTGGCGGCGGCGGTGTGGGGAAGGGGTGGCGTGGGAGACGCGGCGATGCGGGGAGGAGATTGCGCCGGGCGTGGCGGTGCGATGGGGAAGCGGCGCCGGCGCTGGAAGAGGGATAGGTTGACCAGGCACCGTTTAGGCTTGGCCCAATTCGGCTCAGCATGGACTTGGGTTACAGCCCGGATAAGACGCCTGTCGGGCTTGGACTTGGATCACGATTCAAAATTTGAATCCCGCCCTTTGTGGATCTCGCCGGCGGCCGGCGGCCTGACGCCAACGCCGGCAAGAGCAAGTCGCCGATAGTGGTCGGCGGCGTGATTCGGCGAGGTGGCGGGGGCCTTTCAAACTTCGATTCCAAGGCGCCTGAACGCGTCGCGGCGACGGCACAGCGGCTGCCGCAGCCTGGAATGCCTTCGGCGCCGCTTGGACCGGCGAAGCATCAGCACCGATGGACTCCACCGCGCGCGGGAACTGTACCTCGCGCAGCGCACAGTGTTCCGCTTCTCCAAGGTCTTCACAATCTGAGTTAGATTCGGTGTCCCAAAATCTCCCCGATCCTTCACAAAGATGAGAGGAAGGGAACGCCAGTATTTCTTGCATCGATGCCGCCATCAAGTTCTTGACGTGCCCCTGATCTCTCCACTCTGAATCCCTTGCCGTGATCCGCTGCAGCGCCTGCCGAGTGGAAGGGGCTAGCGCTACGGGAGGCATCCTCCATGATCGGGCGTACTTGGACACGAGGGTCGCCGCCGGTTGCCCGGCGGATCGACGTCGCCAAGGAGGTCGTCCTCAGGCGAGCGTAGGCCTTGCTTTTTTATATATCAATGTAAAATCCTATATTTTTGTAGCTAAATATTTTAGTTAATAAGAATCGCCCCTATATTAAAGTGAGCACATGGCCCACATATCAGATATTAAACTGATAAGAACAGATACTACACTTACTACACTTGATCTTAGCCAAAAGGCCGAGAAAGGAGGCGATGAAATGTTTGTTGTGATGGGAGAAGGAGATGCAACACATCTTTATAGGCATGCAGCTTCCACAGAGAAGCAATGCAGGGCGGGCAGTCTTATTTGACTTCGTTGGCAGAAGGCGTCAAATTTGGCAAAGTCAACATTGCCACGCCTGAATTTCTTTTGTGACAAATAAAGTCCTGAATTTCTTTTGTGACAAATAAAGTCCACATTGCCGCTCCTTTGGATTTTTGCTATGCCCTGTTTCTCTTCTCGTTTAAGGAAGTCCTGACATTCCTAACTGTTTTTTTTTTTTTTTTTCATTCTTTACATTACAAGATACTAGATACATGTACATCGCACAATTCTGAGCTTGGCGCGCCGAACTACAAGTTTGACCATTTCTCTACAGATCCATCCGTATGAATTACTGGAGCGCCGCCAACAAAAATAGAACAATTCAGTCGAGAGGTCAAACAATGCACAATCTTATTCGACTGAAACACATTCTCCCTTAAGATTGAAGCAGAGTTGATAGCATTCTTCAGAAAATCGCACCATACTTACTTATCATAATAACACACATGGAAATAAACTTGTGTATTGTACATCGTCAGTGAATTAACATGGATTGGATGAAAGGCATGCGGGCAGTATCAAAATCTGTTCAGAACCTGTACCTCGATCAAGGTAGGAAACGGCAAAAGCATACAAAATCTCCTTCTTCTTTTTTCGCGATCGGGTGGTGTGCCCGTTTTTCATTAAGAGGAGATACAAAATCTCCTTCTGGCATGACAGATGGCTGAAAGGGAGATCACCAAAGGAAATTGCACTCTGCATGTTTCAACCTAGCGTGGAGGAAACACCAGGAATTCTCACAAGCTGGATGGAAGGCAAGGCAAGGCAAGGCGTGAGCCGTGAGGTGATCACCCAATTCGTCGAGCTATGATGGTGGTCTGCTGTTTTCGAAGTAACGCTCTCAAACCAACCGGATGAAATTTTCTGCACAGCACAAGGATCGGAAATCGACACGGCCAAGAGCGCATACGACGTGCACTTTTCGGGATTATGCCACCTCTAGGCTCAGTTTGGAAAACAAAGGCGTAAAACAAGTAATTTCATCTACGGTTAGCACTACAACACGAGCTGCTCACGGCAGCTAAATGATCAGAAGGGGCTTGGATGCCAACAAGACCTGTAGGCTCTGCAATGTTGAAGACGAATCAACAGTTCACGTGACTCTAGAATGCAACGGGCGACAGACAATATACTCACTTCCACTACTTGATGCATGGGCAGACATGTTGTGGTCTGCCGCTTTTGTCCCTTTTATTTTTTTTCTTTCGTTTGTTGAGAACTGCTCCAGTTGGAAGTCTTTGACAGTAACATCAAAATGAAGCAGTCTTTAAGCACATCTGTATCATCTGAAAAGAATTGAGGAATTTTTTGAGCTAACATATCCCAATTCGGTGAAAATTGTTGAAATACAGAAGTCAGACTCATGCTTGAGATTGAAGTTCAGGCTTAGGTCCTGATTGGTTGGCAACTAAAATTTGCCACGCCAAAGATTTTGGCTAGTGATTGGTTGGCTACCAAAATTTACCAACTACTCACATTTGGTTTGCCAAATCTTTAGCAACCTTTTTGTCCAAGATTTGGCTTGCCAAATCCTTGGTATGGCAAATTTTAATTGCCAACCAATCAGGCTCTTAAAGACGAAGTACAGTTCAGACTTCAGACTTTCAGAGTCTGGATGTGCAACGCGCGGCCGGCGACGCCGCACCGTACAGAGCCGGTGGGTCCGCCCGCCTCACCTAACTATATTCTGTAGGTGGGTAGCATTGCGCTTGTAAACCGTCTCTCACTCAGGCCCTGCATTGGATCGCAACTAATAATCGTGATCTGAACAATTCTACCAGTAGCAGGTACTCTCGCACTGATGTTTGCTGGTGGATTCTTCCGAAATATTGAGCTAACTCTGTAGTTTATAGATATTTTGTGTTTGAGCTGAATAGAGAGTCAAATGCCATGAGATATTCTAGATTTTGTATTCTGCATTATACCCACTTGTTATGTGAACACTCTGTTATGTGCCTCTGAACAGGTTTATTGTGTTTCCGCTCTGAAATAGACATGTTTGTATGTATCTATATATCTTTTGTGACATAGTTAATTGGTCCAAAACTTAGAGTCTACTAGGTGCAATTGATGAAAATTATAGAAATGGAAGTTTGATTAAATGGCATTCTATAATTTCAAAGTTACAAACAACTGATGATATACCAATGCAGGAACATGTGTTCATCTGCCCTGATTACTAACGGCACTCCCCGTGCCTCGAGATTCTTTTGACGAATTGCTGGAGGCGGTAGCGATATCACCTTCGCCGCTGCTGGAGCTGGAGATCATGTGCTGCAGGCTGGCCATGTACGTGAATGGATTCACGGGCCTTGCAATCTCCTCCTCGCCTTCCAGCATCCTGACCACGCTGCTCATGGGCGGCCTCGCCTCCGGCTGGTACTGCACGCACCTCAGCGCCACCTTGCACATCCTCTCCGCCTTCTCCCTGTCCTTGGCATGGATCCCCGACGCTGCCATGACGTCGTCGAACTTTCCCTGGTCGAACCTCTGCCACACCCACTTGGGGAACCACTCCTGGCTCACGGCGGGGTGCTGCAGCTCCAGGTTGCGCCGCCTCCCGAGGATCTCGAACACCAGCATGCCGAAGCTGTAGACGTCGCACTTGTGCGTCACCGGCAGCGGCAGCCACAGCTCCGGCGCCGCGTACCCGGGCGTGCCCCGCGCGCCGGTCATCGTCAGGTGGGTGTTGTCGCGGTTGCAGAGCCTGGCGAGCCCGAAGTCGGCCACCTTGGGCGTGTAGTCCGCGGTGAGCAGCACGTTGCCCGGCTTGATGTCGTAGTGGATGATCCGGTGCTGGCACTCCTCGTGCAGGTACCTCACCCCGCGCGCCGTGCCGACGACGACGCCGTACAGCGTCTCGAAGCCGAGCGCGTCGTCGCCGAGCAGGTCCCGCTCCCGCCGTTGCTGCTCGTGCTCGAAGAGGACGCGGTCCAGCGAGCCCTTCTCGAGGTACTCGTACACGAGCGCCTTGGTGGTGGCGTCGAAGCAGAAGCCGTAGAGGCGGACGAGGTTGATGTGGTAGGTGCGCCCCGCGGTGCCGACCTCCGCCATGAACTGCTCCTCGGCGCGCCGGTCCAGCGTGCTGTTGAGGATCTTGACGGCCACCTGCACGCCGTTCGGGAACGCGCCGCGGTACACCACGCCGAAGGCGCCGGACCCGAGCCGCTCCGCGTAGTTGCGGGTGAACTCGCGGAGGTTCTCCGGCGTGAACCGCGCCGGCTTCTCCCGCAGGATGTCGTCCAAGAACCGGTTCACGGCTCCCATCTCCACGACGTGGCTAGCGACAGCGTAAGGCGGCGCCGGCGAGCCGTTCGCCGCCGGCTGGATTGTTGGTACGCCTGCTGCCGCTGCCTGCAACTGTATGGCCTGCAGCCGCGCGCGCTCCATCTGCCATTCTCGTGTCACCTCGATCCATCTGGTGACAAATTTCATGACCAGGATGATGACAACGCCACTAGTGATGATCCCAGCTGCATCATCAGGATCGAAGAGGCTAAAGTTGAGTATCGGGTGTCACAAATTTGAAGAAGCACTGGAGACAGAGCAGGTGACGCATGCCAGACCTACCTAAAGCGAGAGTGTTCATCAAAAGTTGCTATATATGACACTTTAATTTCTGCTTGATTCCTTTCGAAAACAAGAAATTCCTTTGGGTGGAAAATTCTGCTTGATGAAGCTTCGATTGCCAACTACCTGCAAAGGAAACAAGAAACAAAGAAATGTGTTCGAGATGTTCTACACTTCGGATGCAGACATACTTCTCTGGTGTTTGCTCTTGATCTTCATCAAAAATGCAGTTTGGACTGCGGACATGTCCAGTTCACCTTCACCATGATATTCCCTTGCCGAATTGAAAAACCTTGCGCGTCGTAGTCGATGTGAACAGGTGTCTAGCTTGGTCCCTACTCTTATCTAACCAGATAACAATTATGTAAGAGCAAATCGTACTGTTTTGATGTCCTGTATCATGAGTAAGCGTTTACCATCCAATGGACTAGAGAGCAGTTGGTAAGGTGTACTGTTGATACAAGACAGGCAGAAGTATGCATACATAGAGACGTCACCATATTTGACTACTAGGAAAATGGTGAACGTGTTGTCGTCATGCATTATCCCTTTTTTATGATTTTATTAATAAATAAGGGTCTGTCTACTCAAAACTCGAGTAATTTAAACAAAACTGACACTCGAGTGACAAGGGGGGGGGGAACACTTGACGTAAGAAAAGGAAAAAATCGAGTGATTGAAAAGGACAATCACTCACTCGATTTTGAAAAAACAAGAAATAGCCAAATAAATCAGAAAAAAAAACATATTCAAAAAAAATCCAAAAGAAAGAAAATCTCAAATTAAAAAAAATCTAAATTAAGCAGAGACAAAAACCAGATTTAATCTATGCAATGGTAAATAAAAATAAAGGCAAATTTACCAAAAGGAAAGACAGATTACCAGATAAACATATTACCAGATTTAATCTATGCAATGGTAAATAAAAAAAATAAAGGCAAATTTACCAAAAGGAAAAGACAGATTACCGGATAAACATATTACCAGATTTAATCTATGCAATGGTAAATAAAAATAAAGACAAATCTACCAAAAGGAAACACAGATTACCGGATAAACATATTACCAGATTTAATCTATGCAATGGTAAATAAAAATAAAGGCAAATTTAACAAAAGGAAATACAGATAAACAGATAAACATATTACCAGATTTAATCTATGCAATGGTAAATAAAAATAAAGGCAAATTTAACAAAAGGAAATACAGATAAACAGATAAACATATTACCAGATTTAATCTATGGAATGGAAAATAAAAATATAAGCAAATATATCAAAAGGAAATACATATTCCAGACAAGCAAATTAACATAAAAATTACAAAATTACAGCAATATTGCACTAATATTACAACAGAGCTCAAGTATAATTTACAAAGTGCACCATATGAAGTAAATATTATCTTGAGACACGATAATAACAAACACGTAAACACTACAAGTAAGAAGAAACAATAGGAAAGAAAATGAGTAAGCAATGGATAAATAATAGGATGCAAGCAACTTATTACAATACAAGATAATCATAGGTATCATACATAACAGTTCAAACAAATCTTAACAAGTTCCAAATACTTATTTCTCAAACCAAGGATAGATACGATCTCGCAACTACTTTGAATTTGGATTTCTTTTTACCGATCACCGTGAATCGAAAGCGGCGGGAGAAATCTTCATTTTTGTGAATTTGAACTATACCGAGGACACGGTAGAAGCAGATTTCTTGACCATCAACGATGAATGAACGGGTGGCCAT
Organism: Chrysopogon serrulatus; assembly: GCA_015844335.1. Lineage (NCBI taxonomy): Eukaryota > Viridiplantae > Streptophyta > Magnoliopsida > Poales > Poaceae > Chrysopogon > Chrysopogon serrulatus. Next base: position 13,003 of record JADLZL010002645.1, read on the forward strand.
CAAGCGAGCATCTTCAGCATCCGAACAACATAAACAGTAGCATTAACATAATCCAAAAAATAATCATATTTTGGAATAAACGATGGGTCACGGTTACGTTTAACAGCTCTTGCAACCGGCTTCATCTTATCACCACCGATCGCCCCTTAATGACCATAAGCCTAGTCGATCTCCAAGTAACTAAAGCCGGTTTCTCAATGACTAAAGCGAGATCTGACTTCATTAGAAAGGGTATTAATAGACCGCATACCCTGTACAAGAAATAAAAATGAGAAAATGATATAAACATCACAATCATAATCATAAACAAACAAAATTGACATATCAATATTTAATTACAATCACAAATCACCCGAATCCTTTGAAATATCCATAAAAGCTTTTGATGAATTGGTCCTGGAGACAATACTCTTCACTTGATAAAAGGTAACACTATCTCGATCAACATTAACAATGCAGGAACGAAAGAAAGCAGCATATTGGTCATCATGCACAAGACAATAGACATTCTGTCGGCCTCATCATAGCAGAATTTGAATTTCCTCAAAAAAGAAAAGACCACATGCATGCTTAACGACAAGTGCAAAGACGATTCTTTGGATCCTCATGCTTCCATGAAGAATGTCTATCAATAGCAATGAGGCGCTTTTTGGTCACCAACTTCCAACCCAAGGAACTTCGATGACATATCCGGATACGAGGCTTGGAATCAAGAATATAATCAGATGAACCACTGGAGGCCATGATCACAAGGTACTGAGAAAAAATAACATGAAATCAACCTGAATTCTAAAACAAATGCATCCAATGAACAAGTAGCTATAACAAAGGAAAACAATTTTAACCATCAGTGAACTAATTTAACTATTTAGACATAGACAAGTATGAAAAAAAAAAACAAAATTTAAGAACATTAATAAAAAAATAAGCGTAACGGATAATAAACCAAATATATAACATATGTGCAGACTCAACAGATAGCAGTATAAACATGAAAATAATATACAAGACTATCAGTATTATTAAGAATGACAAAAAAAAGAAAATTAAATTCATGTGAATTATAATCGAGAAAACTAATAATAAAGCAAACAAATCATAAAAGTGCAATGAACTGAACATAATAACTATAACAAAAATTAAAAATCATTAGATCTGAAAAATATGTCACATACAAATACAAAAGCATAATAGATTAACATATATAGACAAGAAGAAAATGTATAGAATCTATTCACAATTATTATGAGGAAACTACATGAAAAAAAGACTTACCTTTGCAAACAGATAACCCTAATCGATTAAAAGCGTAAGATAGGGACGAGAGAAGAGTACCTTTCCAAACAGAGAGACCTAATAATATAAGAAGTACAAGATTAACACGAGAGATAAGGGGAGAGAGCACGATAGATGATATAAAACAAAGAACAAGAGGATTGGAAAAATAAAGAGAGGAGGGAGCAAGAAGAGAAATGATGTCTAAGAAAGAACCAGATCTACTTACCTTGATTCAAGAAACCAGCAGATTTAGAAACCTCCGAGGTGAATGAGAAAGAGTAAGAGATCCAGATCCAGAGAGAGGACGAAAGTGAAGGTTAAAAGCCAAGAGAGAGAGCACCGGTCAAAAATGAGAGAGAGAGAGCAGTAACCGCACCGACGAGTGGTAAATATACATGGGAAATGGGATACATCGAAGACTCGGGAAAAGCCAAGAGACACAGGCCTTGACATACAAAGCCCAAATAGATAAAGCCCAAAAAAAAAAAAAAATAAATATAAAATAAATGGTTTAAAAATAAAAGGCCCAAAAGCCCAATTACATAAAACTGAACAAACATTATCCAAAAGAAAAACGCCCAGGACCCAACCACGAAGGGGGGCAATACTGTACAACCAATTGAAGCCAGGCAATGTGACATCGATCAAAAACCTACTATACCACTACCACAGCCGCCGACAGCAGACACACGCCACAAACAAGAACGATCCAAAAAATTAAAGGGCCAAACGCTACAAACAAAGCCAACGAGGAACAAGAAGATGGAGGAGGAAGAAGATCAAGATCAACAAGCCAGGAAAACAGCAATTCAACCCCATCGAACCGTACAAGTAAGACCGATACACTAACCTTAATAGGTTCAGAACTCCAATAACATCAGTTAGACTTAGGGGCCAAGATCACCAAAAGCATCGGCTAACTTGATGATAGGTGAAACTTGAGAGAACTCCCATACCATCGAGATAGAGCTAGGAGGACTAATAGATTCAGATCTCCAAAACCATAAGTTAGATTTGGAGGCCAAGATCGCCCATAGCATCGCCTAACTTGATGATAGGCTCAAACTGAAATCAAACAAATTTAAGATTAATACAGATAAAAATAAAAAGATAAGTCAAAAAAGAGCTGTATTAATTTTGACAGGTTATTGGTTCACTAGCCTTATTATAGAATTATAGATTCATCTCTCAAATAGCTCAGATAACTTGATAACAAGCTCCAACTGAAACTATTAGAGATTATGAACAGATATGTCAATAACTAATCCTTCATAATTCACAGGTGGTTCACAATGACACATTACAGACAAACAATGACAGAGGAGTGGAAGAAATGATGCAGAACAGAGGGATGGAAAAGATGATGCAAATCAATGATGAACAGCTCATGATCAACCCACAAAGCTTTTGGAAAGGCAGCTACACAGGGCTCATCATGGAGCAGATCAGAAACTCACAGGAAGACAACATAGCAGCAACAATTTACATGGTAAAAATTATTATACATTATGATATTGCAAAAATTACATTAATCAATTACATATATTACAATTACACATTTAATATAAAAAATAGTGAAACATAATGTAAATGCAATTATCAATTCTTGTAATACTAATTACATTAACTTATGCGGGAACCCTATGAGTCATACACATCTTTGCTGCAGGGAGATCAAAACACAGAGGTAAAATGAAATACAACAAACTTTCCATATACTTAATAATCATATTTAATCAAACACTAATCTATATCCAGCAGGAAAGACTCATGCGGACATTATACACATCAAATGAAGACATAATATCAACAAACCAAGTTCAATCCAGTGAAGAATGCCAGGTACTATGACAACATATTTGATTTCAAATACTTTACGTACACATACAGATATAAGGAACCAAGACACATATTACAATTATAATAGAAATATATTATCAGCAGGAAAAAGGAGACTATGGAGACTTCAATGAATACTTCGACAGGCACTATGAAGAAGAAAATCGGGTAAAAAAAGATTACGTAAAACTTATACGCTTCAAATTTCAGAATTCTTACGCAACTATGATGACATAATAGATACTAATCTCCTCCAAAAATGAATTGAAGCTTGAAGCCCCGGAACATGAAAGAATGAGAAGCACCACATACAACTGGAGTACAGACATATACAACAATTTCAACATTGAAAAGGTAACAATGAAATGAAAATATCGTTGACAAACTTAACATTTACAATTACAATCACAAAGGGACTAAATATACTCTATATTTGCATGCAGGAAACATTACAGATAATGGGGACAAACAGTACTACAACAGATATTATACAGCAGGCAACAATAGAGACTAGAGGATTAACAGAATCAACATCACATTCAATGATTGAGCAAATCAGAAATCAAAGACCAATTCAAACTGAACAAGTGGGCCAGATATGTACAGGCAGTCAGGGAGATGAAATGCTAACAGAAGAAGAGATAGATGCATTCATTCAGTCTGAAATAACATCAGCAAGAGAGGGGAACAATGCAGACTGTAACAGCAAATACACACCTCAAATTGATATGGAATTTGAAAGCCGAGAAGATACCCATCATTTCTTCCACTTCTATGGATTCCTGGCAGGATTTGAGGTAGTTGTCACACATACAGCAAGAACAACTGACAGCAAAAGAAACAAAGAGGTATTCAAGCAAGAAATGAAGTGCCACTACTATGGTAAACCTAAAAAGAAGAAAAACAGAGGAGATGAGGAAGAAGAAATATAGACACAGATCAATACAAAGGATAAAGGACCTAAGAGGAGAACAAATGTGCAGATGAAAACTGACTGCCCAGTGGTAATGGTCGTGAAGGAGGAAAAAGGGATATGGAAAGTTACCAGATTAAACCTAGATCACAACCATGAATTACAGCCTGAGAACAGGGAGATGTTGTTCAGTGGTCATAAGTACATGACTGAAATGGAAAAAGCAATTATCAGAACATTGAATGACAACAACATTCCCACAAGAAAGATGATATCAATACTATCATATTTGAGGGGAGGAGTCACAGCTTTACCTTACAAAAAGAAAGATGTAGCCAATTTCAGAACAAAGCTAAATAGAATAATTACTGGGACAGATATGAAACAGGCACTAAACTACTTTGCAGAAAGGAAAAGTAAAGATCCAAGCTTCTACTACAAATTTGATGTAGATGAAAACCTCAGAGTGAAAAACATATTCTGGAGAGATGCAGAATCATTAAAATACTATGCAGAATATGGAGATTGTGTGAGCTTTGACAGTACATATATGACAAACAAATACAATCTCCCTTTTGCACCTTTTGCAGGAGTAACAGGTCATGGACATACCTGTTTGTTTGGATGTGCTTTCTTGTCGGATGAAACAATAGAGACTTTCAAATGGGTCTTCGAAACATTCACAGAATCAATGGGAGGAAAGAAACCAGTTACAATCATCACTGATCAAGACAAAGCCATGAAGGCAGCAATAGAGCAAGTATTTCCTGATACAACACACAGAAACTGTTTATTCCACATCAAAAGAAAATGCTACAACAAAAATCTGAAATGCTTTGCAGCGAATAAAGCGTTACCAGAAGATTTTGAAGATATTGTAGGGAACAGCTTGACCATTGAGGAGTTTGAGATGCTCTGGACAAAAATGATAGCAGATTACAAACTACAAACTAACAAATACTTCAACAAAATGTGGGAAATGAGAGAGAGATTCATACTAGTATACTTCAAGAATGATTTCTTTCCATTTCTTCAAAGCACAGGAAGGAGTGAAGGAGCAAATGCAAGAGTCAAGAACAATGTGGGGCCTACATACAGCATCACAAGCTTCTTAAAGGAATATCAGAGAATTTTAGATACAATAAACATAGCTGAAGCAAGAGAAGACAATGTCAACAAACAGAAAACTCCAAAGCATATGGAATTTGGATACAGTATAGAGCTACAAGCAATGGAGATCTATAACAGAAATATATTCAGCAAGTTCATGACACAACTCAGAGCTACAAGTAGACTAAACTACAAAGAAATTCACCAAACAGGCAAATATGAAGTGTGGGAAAAATCAAATCAAGTACATACCCAACACAGAGTAAGGAGATACATAGTGGACACTGACCTGACACAAGGCAAACAAGACTACAGCTGCATATGTGTCAAATTCAACAAGGATGGAATACTATGCTCACATATACTGAAAATATTAGTAGAGACAGAGGTCAGTCAGATACCAGAGTAATACATAATAGAGAGGTGGAGGAAAAAAGAAAGGAAATTGAACCTGAAAAGATATCATTCATCAACAGCTACAGATGACATCCTCAGATACAACATCCTTGCAAGAGAAGCAGCACAGTTAACTTCGAAAGGATCATCAAAAGAGGAAGCAATGGAATATGTCCTAGATGAGTTCAAAAGAATTTCAAAGAACCTAGATATAATACTATCATCTGGAAGTTCAACATTACCTGAAGGAAGTGGTCAACCTGAGCCACCTCTACAAGTGAATCACAATCCAACAGAGCCAACATTGGACAACCTACATAATGTTGATGAAGAACCAACACTGCAAGACCCAGAAAGCATAAAAAAGAAGGGAAGACCAGAAAAACCAAAGAGATGGAAAGATATGGTTGAACAAGAGAGAGAGAAGGCAAAAAAATCTAGAAAAAAAAGAACAAATAACAATGAAACTACTGGTAAGAAAATAATAAAGAAAAGGCAGAAAAAACTATAGATTCCAAGAAGTCATTATAAATACTAATTACTAATTTATCATTGCAGGTCCACAAGAAAAAAACAACAAGAAGACGAGAGCAACCACAAGCAAAGGATAGAAAGAGAATATAGATGACAACAAATGGACCATGAAGCATTCAGAGACGAAGAGAAATGAAGACAAAAGAGAGACACAAAGCACCATATGATATGTACAAATATTGCAGCAATGTAGAGAACATGGCTCATGAGAGCAGTCATTGTTAGTTTTAATATTGTATCGCCTATTACAGAAAACTACAGTTCGAGATTGAACTGAGTGATATATTTACATATGCTACTAATATTGCTTGAAACAAGAGACTAAAGAAGAACGAGGATTAGATCAATAGCAGATAGATGACGATGTCTACATGTCTTCATAATCCTGCGAAAATTTAAAACACCTTATAGATAATGATCAGATTTAAAATACTGACATAACAAAACATATATAGACATATATACCTCAATCTTGTAGTCCTCAACAAGATCTTTGCGACCAGAATTCTTTGGGGAGAGAATCAGATCATTAGCAAACTTAATTCTCAAATTACGAATATCAGATTGCTTGAACAAAGTGAATAGAGAAGAACGGGGAGATTTCCAATGCTCAAGAAACATCATTGCATACACACAGAATCACAGCTGCACGTAAGAATAAAATTTAAGCAATAATAGAACTAAATTTATAAAATAAAGTACTAGATAAACGTAACCAAAACTTACGTATTAGTAGCGGCTGCTTTTGGGAACAAATGGATATGAAAGCTTGTAGCCATGGAACCCCATATCAATTAAACCAAAATGGTTCCACCAATACTTGAAATTTGGAATCTGCAAATACATAAAATACATAAGAAATCTAATATCAATAAAATAACTAGATAAAAGCAAAATGAAGTAATAAACATACCAGTTTATCCCTCACTTCAACTTGATATTCATCTTGCAAACTAAAGTATGAATCCAAGAAAACAAACAAACGATCCTTGATGTCAACCACAAAAACAAACCAGTGCTCATCATGGAGACAAGGAAAGAACAACTACAAGTTATAAAATAATATATTAAATATAGTAAGATGAAATAAAAATACATAGACAAAGAACAAAAAAAAAAACCTAAAGAAATGACATCTCATTACCAAGTTACAACAATAAAGGGGCCTAGACTTTGAAGATCTCGTAAAAGCTCTACTCAGAGTATCTTCATTAGCAGTACTTGGATCCTTAAGAAGTTGCTCCTACAGAGTACATAGTAAAACAATAATAAAAACCATGTATACAAGTAAAAAACAAAAAACATACACAATTAGAGTTACTTACGTAAAATATTAGAGAACATATAATGACATTTCGACAATTCGGGATGACGGATACTTGAGAGTACAAATGATAGCGTAAGACGGCAATGGTAAAGTTATTGACAAAACCACCGGGTTTCAAAGATTCTCCGAGTGCCCAAAAAGTACATCGAACTCCACTAAACAAGACAGCATCATCACTAAAAAAAATAATTAACAGTTAGAAGATAAAAAAAAGACAGAAAATAAGAAAAAATAAATACCGCAACTAAGCTTAACATACCCACTATGCCTTGACATGGCCAAATTACAAATAGCCTTGTAGTTCTTAATCGAGCTTTGGTAACATGGAATTTGGCTCTTGCATTATCAAATTCATCAGACAGATATTGAGATGGCTTAACAGTCCTCCTAGGCCCATGAAGAGGAACCTTATCACCAGTAGAATCATCCAAAATCTTAAAAGAAGATCTACTACCGGATGGGGAATTCATTGCCAATAATAGATGTACCACCACACAGTTTAGAAGCAAAAGGACGAGGAGTGATAGGATCGGAAGTAGGATTAACCAAACCTGGAATTATAAAGAGCTTCGATTTCTTTCCCATCAACTTAAGCTTCTCGAGATAAAGATCTTGAACCAATAATAGACATACGGAGAAGAAACCTATAAAAAATGAAAGCATAAACAAATTGTGAATAAAAAAAAGGAAAACCTAAATGAAAAAACTTACATTCACAGCTCCACCAACAGAACAACCAACACCAGATGAACCATTGAGATTAGAAGACAACTTCTTAGATAGCTTAGGACTCAGTGAAGGAGAATCAAGATCAGTCAAAGGAAGACTCGCATGCGTAAGCCACCCTGAAAGATAAAAACTATTATACAAAAAAAAATAAATACCAAAAGAAACAGAGACAAACAAATAATAAAACTTACTGATATTAAAGTCTCTGGAGAACTCAAACCATCAGTTTCAACAACAAACAACATCATCTTGCCCAAGGGGGATAACATCATCGACCTTCTGAGAAGGTACACAATGCGAAGACACTTTTCCAGCAACATGAACTTGAAAAGATTTAGGACAACGATCATAAGACTGAGACATATCAACAGGATCAACTTGAGAACCAGATTTAACTGGCTTCTGACTAACACCTAAATAATTAATAAAATCAACAAAAATATATATTACATAAGAAATCAAAATAGGAATAAGCGATGCAAGAGAGAGGCAAAGGAAAAGATAATGCAAATCAATGATAACCAACTCATAAATCAACACGGCAAGCTTTAAGAAAGACAGGTATTCAAGGCTAATCATGAAAAATAACACAAAAATACTGGGAAGACAACATGGCTAGAATAATTTACAAGACAAAAACATTTTAACATTAAGATAATCCAAAACCTACATTAATTAATTACATAAATTAAAATTACTCATTGAATATAAAATGCTAATTACCATAGTGCAATTACAAATATTAATTACTTGTAATATCGACTCCAATAACTTAAGCAAAGAACACTATGTGTAATACTTATCGCTCATAAAAAATACATCTTTGCGGAGACAAGTAAACACATAGGTAATCTGAAATAAAAGAAACTTTCCTTTTATTTAAATACCAAAATAAACATAAACAAAAAGCAATCTATATAAACAACGAAAAGAGCAAAGCAGAACTTATACACATGAGAGGAAGACATAATATTAAACAAGCGAGAATCAAACAAATTAAAATTGGCGAGAAAAGTTTAATAAAATAAAATAAAAAACTCACGCTGAGAGGAGACACCAGCAACATCATGATGAACAACCCTAGAAGCATTTTGAATAGGAACTAAAAAAAACAACATATGCAAGGTAAATTACATATATTTACAAAACTAAAAACAAATATGAAATAACTAACCAGGATCAGAGCCAAAGAAGATTTACAAACATTACCAACATCAACCTACAATATTAACAAAACAAATGAATACATAAAAAAAAACAGGAATAAAATCAATAAAAATAAAGAGAATAAGGAAAAGGAATACCTGAGACTCATGCACTTCATTGAAACCATGTCCATTTCCAGATTGACTAACAGGCTCAGAAAAACTATCATGACGATGAGAACCATCATAGTCAGCAAACCGCTTTAAGACTTTAAGAACTAAACCCCGAGACTTGACCTTGAAATTATACACAAGATTCATCAATGTAGCAAACATGGTCTTCAAATTATCAGGAAGAGCACCAAGAGAGACAATATCAACAGAAACAGAAGGGAGATTATCATTGCAATGATCTTCAATCAATTTCAAAACACCGAACTTCAAACTATCGGGAACAGTACAACCACCACATTTGCTTCAAGCTTAGATAAAAAATCATTGGCATCGAAATCATCAGAACCTACTTGGCTGAGGAGGAAAAGCCTAGTAAAATAATTAATTAATAACAAAGTCAACTATATGGCAAAGATAATACAAAAATTGAAATAACTAAACATAATAAACAATCATGACAAAGATAGAAGAATAAAAGATACAAAGATAACATATAGAAAAAAAATACCTTGCCATAACATGTCTTCTCAAAATCAAGAACAGGCCTCATGCCATACAGTGATGATGATTTAAGATCAAGATCAGAATACTCCCTGATCATATTCTGCTTCCAAACTCCAATTCGAGGAAAGGAATCAGAGACACGACGATGAGAGAAATCAACATGATCCAAATAGGTAACCTTGAAAAAAAAAGAAATTAAAGACATAAAAATATACTTATCAATAATGAAAAAAAAAACATATGGAAAACAATACAAAATACTTACTACAAGATAGAACAAACAACCACCAAGAGCTGCAGAACTTTTTTCGACCGGACTTCTTTCCCTTATTGAAACTATTGACACCATGAAGCAACCAACGCCAAAACAAACTCGACCGGTTGTAAGATTTGATATGATCTAAATCTTCAAACACACCAAGGTATCGAGGGCTCGGCACAATGTTAGAATTAGGACAAAGGAAACAATGGAGAGCAACAACAAGGAAACATATAATGACTAATTCATCGGAGAGATCATCGAGGCCAAGCGAGATGCAAAGTAGGAAATCTCGAGGAAGAGATGACTTGCCAATCTTATCGAGAACAAATTTCTTTCCAAAGAAAGCATAATTAGAAGGGAAAGGAGTGGTACCAATGGGGATACCAAGAACAAGATTCACGGATCTAGGAGTCAAAGGTATAACCTTCCCATGAACAATCGGATCTCGATTTAGACTCCACAAGCGGAATTAAAGCCACTTAGCAAATTTCTTTGGCACAAAGCACTTATCAAACGAAGAAGAAGAGAACCAAATCCACATTTCCGGATAACATCCTTATTAGCATCGAGACAAAGATGAAACAACACTAGAAAATTTCTTTGACAGGCTGCCTCGTGAAACCATCATAAGAATGATTTGAAGATTTCTCTCTCTAGACTACGGTTAAGGGAGAAACATAATAAATAATAAGCCCATTAAAAAAAAAAACTGACGAGAGAAACATACAAAGAGCAAGAAAAAGAGAGACAGAGATAGAGAGTGATAGAGAATCAAAACAAAACATACCCGAGCAAGCAATGCACCAGACAATTTACGCTTCAAAGACTTGATTCTACGATATTGAATGAAAAAATAAGAAAAGAAAGCAAAATCAAAAGAAATAAACACAAAATTAAGAAGGAAAATAACATCAAATCTAATAATATTAACTAACATACATCTTTCAAACATTCAGATACAAACTTTGATTGAACTTTTTGAGCAAAGAGTCATCGGATGAAAAATCCTGCGAGAAATAAAACAAAAGTTAAAAAAAAAAGGAAGTAACCTAATAAAAAACCCAAAATTAAAGTAAAATATTAACCAACCTCATCAAAACTTGGAACATCGAACTGGATTTAGCATCGAAGAATCATCGGCAACATACCGAGAACAAACAACATCTTCACTCGACTACCATGTAAATCATCTTCGGGAGAAACGGGGATCAATTCTACGTTTCTTCCGACCTCTAGTCTCCATCTACAAAGAGAATAAACTAAATCATAAAAAAAAAAAAACTGCATAAAAATAACAACATAGCAATACATACCGGAAAATAGGTACAGATTACAAATAAACAACGCTAGCCATTACACAAACAACTTTTCGGATGAAACTTGGAACATACAACCCACAACAATACAATTATACAAATATAATATGAACCCATTCCATTGCCATTGCATTGCAACAAAGGGACAGGGCCATCAGCAGAGTGGGTAAGATCTTCTACTACTAGAACAGAACCAACTAATGACTACATTAGCAACACTGAAATAATGCAGAATCTACCAAGTTAACTAAAAAATGATCAGCAGTTGTCTCACTTCCCACCGCCTGATCTCAACAAGATGGCATTGCAACAAAGGGACAGGGCCATCAGCAGAGTGGGTAAGATCTTCTACTACTAGAACAGAACCAACTAATGACTACATTAGCAACACTGAAATAATGCAGAATCTACCAAGTTAACTAAAAAATTATCAGCAGCTGTCTCACTTCCCACCGCCTGATCTCAACAAGATCAATAAACTCACAAATCGCCACCACACATGAAACATGCTACAAAAAAACATACTACTACTAAGGTGCGTCAGAGATCTCCAGTGCTTATCAAAACTACAGGATAACTAAACTGCATAATAACAAAACTAAACACCTATTACAGTTTTAATATATACTACGTAGGAGCAACATCGAGACAAAATTGATGAATCAACAACAAACTTAGATAGGAGTACCAACAGGAAGAGGAAAACACAACTCAACCAATCCATTTTGGAGGTCGACAGCTAACCAACATACTCCAGATAAGATGAACAGCAACGCCATGATACATATCACACAGATCAATCAATTAAACCAAAGAGAACACATGACCCTTACAAAATTGACAGATAATCAAATCAATCAACGGAACAATACAATTACGCACCTACAAATCGACACCCACAGCACCAATCGCCAGGAACAGGAAAGCAGGGAAAACACCCTAGAAGTTAAGATTTCAGTGCAAAACCACATATAACCTGAATAAATCAACGAAAGGGGAGAATACGCACCTGAAGATCAACGCATATAACAACAAGAGCGACGAACACGAGCAGAGGAGCATAAGCGAAGCAGGATCGACGACGAAAACCAAAATCCAGAGCACATACAGAGACAATACATAGCAGACGAGGATTAGAACAACAGGAATCGATCATACTTGCAATCTAGAGAACAGAGGAAGAGGAGAAGACAAACCCTAGACGGAGTCGCCGCCTCAGTCGCCTCCGCCGAGCTCCAGAGAAAGGAGAGAGAACACGGGCGGCGAATCGGGGAAATGAAACAACCGGACGCGACGAGAAATTTCCAAACCAGATAATAACGCGCGTTTCCAAAAAAAAATTGAAACAGGGACGCGCCCGGCAGGTGGGACCCACGAGTCGGAGAAAGAAACGAAAAAAAACAGACAGACGGATGGATCAGATGAGAGGGAAGCGGGATCCAACGGCGAAGAAAATCGAGTGACACCACGCACTCGATCGCTCGAGTGAGAAACAGATTTACCGATAAATAAACGTGTTAATCGAGTTAGACCAGGGGATACACGCTTTCATAGCATAGCAGGTCGTTGTCATCAGATCGAATGAAGTGGACACCATTGCATAACGACCTACGAGAGCTGCAATGGGATCACCATTGCGCAATGAGCTTCAGGATCATCAGGATAGTGCTAGTTTACGGTGTCGCTGAGGCCAGGCGGGCTTTGACAAAAGGCAAAATATGCTTTCCTGGCGGTAACCTCGTGATGTCGAATCCAACACGTAATGACTCCGTCCCTAAATAAATTAATGCATAAAATTATCTTACTTTAATTAAATATTTTTATAAAAGTAAGTAGGGGATAACCCCTCCTGTTTCGTAAAAAATTATCTTGCTCGGGAGCAAATGTCTACAACAAGGAGAGGAGACCAAACAATGCATGCTATTATATTAGTTTAGTAGTTGGCAAGCATGGAAGTGTGAAAACTGTCCTTTTCACCACAAAAATTCGTACAAATTTTTAACTTTATCATGCCAAGATTGTCAGGGCACTTGAATAATTCGTTACACGCTGTCAAGGTACGCGCGTCAGGCTTAGCAAGTACGGTTGACAATGGGATAAATAAAACAATTAACGTTACAAATATAAAATGATAACACGAGCCACTGAAATATGGAGCTCAGTTTTTTGAAGCACACAATTAGTTTGGTGAACAAACCTTCATTCTCCGCCTGCTTCCTTCGACAGTTCATCTCCAATCCTCCCTGCGTCGAAGTTGTTTCTGATCGATCAAGATGGCGCTCGACGGTGCCATTCTCGCCATAGCAATCGGTAATCACTATGTATTAGTATTAGCTTCGCCTCCATGGCTCCATGCATCACGTCGTCCCTAATCCTTGCCGGCTTTGCAGTTGGGATTATCACGACTGGCATAGTGACGGTCGTCACCATAGTTGCGATATACAAGTGCGCCAAATTCGGCGTGAAGACGTATCTGCAACAACGGGATGGAGGCAGCCGCGATCGTGAGGCCGAGGTGTCCATGACCCGCGACGGCGAGCGCAGCAGCACCGGCGGCACGGCGGACGAGGCCGCCGACGACGTGGAGATGGGAAGCATGAGCTACTTCTTCGAGGACATCCAGAAGGAGCGGCCGGTGCGGTTCAGCTCGCAGCAGCTGCGCGCCTTCACCCGGAACTACGCCCACAAGGTCGGCTCCGGCGGCTTCGGCGTGGTGTACAAGGGCCGGTTCCCGAAAGGCGTGGCGGTGGCCGTGAAGGTGCTCAACAGCACGCTGGGCAAGCGCGCGGAGGAGCAGTTCATGGCGGAGGTGCGCACCATCGGCCGGACCTACCACATCAACCTCGTCCGCCTCTACGGCTTCTGCTTCGACGCCACGGTGAAGGCGCTCGTGTACGAGCACATGGAGAACGGCTCGCTGGACGGGTACCTGTTCGACCCGCCGCCGGAGAAGACGGTCGGCTTCGGCAAGCTCTGCGAGATCGCCGTCGGCACGGCCAAGGCGCTGCGGTACCTGCACGAGGAGTGCGCGCAGCGGATCATCCACTACGACATCAAGCCGGAGAACGTGCTCCTGGGCGCCGGCCTGGCGCCCAAGGTGTCGGACTTCGGGCTGGCCAGGCTGTGCGACAGGGAGGACACCCACCTGACCATCACCGGCGCGCGGGGCACGCCCGGGTACGCCGCGCCGGAGCTGTGGATGCCGCTGCCCGTGACGCACAAGTGCGACGTCTACAGCTACGGGATGCTGCTGTTCGAGATCCTGGGGAGGCGCCGGAACCTGGAGCTGGGGCTGCACGCCCGCGAGAGCCAGGAGTGGTACCCACGGTGGGTGTGGCACCGGTTCGAGGCGGGGGACACGGACGCCGTGGTGGCACGCGCCGCGGCGACGGGAGACAAGAAAGATAGGGAGGCGGCGGAGAGGGTGTGCAAGGTGGCGCTGTGGTGCGTGCAGTACCGGCCGGAGGACAGGCCGTCCATGGGCAGCGTCGTGAGGATGCTGGAAGGGGAGGACCAGATCGCAGCGCCGCGCAACCCATTCGCGCACCTGGCGTCGTACGACTCCGGTGCGGTTCAGTTGTCCGGAGACACAGACACCACCACCGCCGCCGGTTCCTATGCTTCCTCAGACCATTTGCTTAGGGGCAGGTAGATTTCCGGTCCGAATCCCCTCTTACTCTTAGCTAAGAATCCTGTAATTATCACCTTAGTTTCTTAGAGCATCTTTAAGAGTTTGTTAAAATTTACTTGGCAAATCTTATGATTTGATAACTTTTTAAAATATACGGCAAGTGAAAAAAGAGTTCATCTCTAATAGTTTGATATAATTTACTTGCCAAACCCAGATCAAACTTACATCAAGAGCCCTAAGACAGAAACAAAATTATATTTATGTCTTTCTATCTCTTAAAAACTTGCATCAGAAACCCCGAGACAGAAACAAAATATATGCACGTGCGGAGACTCTTTTTATCAACTTGGGATAAATGGCAACTTAGGATAAGGAACTGTTGGAATTTTTTTTTATTTTTACAAAAAAAATAAAGATAACAACCTGAGATTAAGAACTGTTAGAGATGCTCTATACTACTAAATTAGATGTGTTCTCTGGCCATCGGTGGGAGGAGTTTATAAGGACTATGGTGAATTTTTTCCTTTAAAGAATGTTTTTGTAAGACTTGAACTGTAACCACTAAATCTTTTATGTGAAATACAAACTTGGTTTTCAAAAAAAAAAAGACTACTGCTAATTAGATACCTAACAAAGAGACACAATGTTAATTCTCACTAGGCGTGCTATGAAAAAATTATCACAATAATAATTATCATAACTGATATTAGCTATCTCTTATAATTTATTAAACAATTATCCACCACTGCCATTATAAATAAAAAAATCTAAAGTAACCTCCTAATTTTACATGTAAATTACCCATATATACTATTACGAAAAATAAGTCAAAATAACTCCATAAATTTCCATCTAAATTACCTACCTTGAACATTACAAAATAAAAAAGAATGCACTGAATCCATTGCATACCACACAAAACTAGTACGTACACACTGACGAACCATTTGGTAATAGCAGAGGTAACGCAAATGGAATGAAATTAAAGCTATGGACGTTACCGCTGGCCACAACATTTGAACTCCTTTTATTTCCGTTTATGTTTCTGGCGGAGGAACCAAACAGTTCGTACAATGCCGGCTAGAATAATAACATATGCAACTAATTTGTGTGTATTCAGTTGTTGAGATTTTTGCTTCTCTTTATGGCTAGATGGGGAATTGCCCATGATTCCTTCTGAAATCTTTGCTTTCTCTAGATCTGGGGCAAGGCAAATGGCATTTAGCTCCTCCATAACGCTAGGACAACTCTGAGCTAAATACTCAAAATCTTCGGTTTCTGTGACCACAAGGCACGGATCTATTGAAGACCTAAGGAACTTGAAGCATGCCTCCTTCAGACCAATGCAGTTATGCTTCTCAGCCAGCGCCAGGATAATTGCTACAGAAGCTGCATTGATGTGGCTTTGAAGCCTCTAGCTTCACAAAGCAGCTTTAACCTTTGCATACAATACTTATCAGCTGCAACAAGCAAATGCTGAGTCATTGTAGACTCATTTTCCTGCTCCATCGGTGGCCACGAATCAGTGTATATAAAACTAAGCATGGCCTCGAACACTTGTGCCTCCATGTCATCTATGCATATGGTGTTGGTAACAATGCCTTCCTCCATCGAGCTATAAAGCTGTGCGCTGAAGACCGGCGACCGTGCTGCGAGCACCAACCGGTGTGCAACAAACATCTCCCCGCCAACCTGGAATTTAACGTCGGCGTCCTCCTCCATTGATAGGAGGAGGCTACCTAGATGTTGTTGTATGTCAGATGGTGGCACCAGGATAGATGGTGTTTCTTTGACAACATGTATCTGGACCCTGAGGGTGAAGCAATCGTCTTTCAGGTACTCTGATGCCTCCAAGGTTTCCCTTTTGATGAACTCCTGGTATCCAATTATCTTTCCCGGCACCGAGAAATTCCATGTCCTGCTCGTAATACAATAGCACGGCACCGGTTTTTTGTTCTGGTCTAGGATGCTGAAAGTAAACATGGCCAGCACACCCTCATCAACAGCGTCATCAAGAGCAAGACCGAATGAGATAGAATCGGAGTTGCCGTCGTTCCCCTTGGGTCGATAAACGACATGCCATCTATAACCTCCTGCGCGGAACGGTAAAGATTTGAAGGTCAACCACCCACGACTATCTGTGTCTAACGATCTCGTGTACTCGTTTATCTTGAGATCATGGTAGTCTCGTAGGGAGAAAATTGTAGTCGTAGAGCCTGTCGGGAGGACGGTTCTCATTGCGGAGAGTGAACGTGGTGCCGGATCTCGACTCGACGTCGCCGGGCAAAGGGTGGAACGGACTGGGCGACTTTGAGCAATTGCAGGGTAGGGACGTCGTGAAGAGCAATGCAAGGTCACACAACTCACGGCCCTTCTCTCTCTTGTTTATATATAATCTCTATATAGTTTGTTTATAATCAGTATTTTCTAACTTATATCGTATGAGTACACCGAATAAGTTTTAAAGATGACAGATCGTCTTTTTGGACATATATACAGGCTAATTACATGTCAACACCTACTGTGATATGGGTCCGATTCGCTAGTTGCGACTGGTAACATGAGTTTGAATTGGATACGAACTCTTTCCTTATTGCTACACGAATCGAAGAGCTTTTGTCGGAGACATTGTTTTGGTGCCGTAATTTTTTCGCCTCACCAGCCTCCCTCCCGTGCGATGCCATCGCCTCACCTCGCTCGCTCGCTTCCCCCGTCACCCGCTCGCTCACACGGTCCAATCCCGCTATGTGCCCTCGTGCGAATCCCGCTCCAATCCCGCAGCCTCGCCCACGCCATTGTCTCCTCTCCCATGCTCCCTCCTCCAGACATCCACGCCCGGCGGCTGGCCTCCACGCCCTCAACGTCTGCGGGTGCACGGGGCCTGGGACCACGAGGGCACGGCGGCGGCGCACGATTCGCTGTCGCGTGTGACCACAGCATGGCGAATGCAGCATCCTCCGCGTCGTCGCCGAGAGCCAGGCCCTCCTCCTCCACCTCACGTCGTCTGCGGATGCTTCAGCGTCGTCACGGCCGTCACCGCGCTCCTCTGCGTCGCCGTCAACGTCGTCCAGTCCTTCCGCGCCGGCTCCGAAGTGCGTGGCCCTACGCCGTCGTCTTCTATCTGTTCGTCGCCGTTCTCAAGATCGAGTGGGGGGTAATCATCCGCTTCTGGAAGGTTGGTTGGTTCTATTATTTCTCCGCCATATCTCTTTGCTTTGGGTTGTGAGGTGCCGCGAATTCGTTGTGATGCTGTTATCTAAACGACGGGATTATTCAATTGGAGCCTGATTGGACGTTATCTAAATGATTACGGAATGTTAGGTGATGTACAAGTACACAATTTGTTCGGTTGGGGCAAGCCAATACTCTGCTACTCAGTTAACATTTGGAGTGGCCGATTTGAGATGTTGTACGTGTTGGGGGTATTCAGTTTTGGTTTTTATGTCTTCGTAGTTGAGTGGGTTATGGGAGTTCAGTGCTCTGAGTTGTAAATAAGTGTTTGTTTTCTTTTGGTATTCTTATAAAATTTGTTTTGCTTTCTATCGTCTAATATAAATGCGGCAAAGCTTTTGCCGTCCCTTCGGAAAAAAAGTTTCTATGTCATACTTACAATGTTTGACGCCACAATATTATTTCTTTGTGTCAAGAAGCGTCTGTGCACTAATGCCGTATGGATGCCTAGTGTTTCGCAAGATTTTAGGCAACTACTGTGTTTACCATTTACCAAGTTGTGTTTAACATAATTTAATAAGTTAATTAGGTAGTGGTTTGCTCTGTTCTGATGTTGTTTTTATAATCGGATTTTTGCTGTTTCAGTCAATAAATGTTCTATTCTGAAAGTTAGTGAGGCTAGCTTAGTATTTTCTTGATTTTACTGCTTCATTGATTTAGTGATGTCTTTAATTGTTATGCGATCAAATATTTGAATACTGGCCTGTACGGGGAATGTTCCCGATTTTGCTCCAGGAGATTGCTAGCTACATGCTTGCATGTGGAGCTATCTTTATGATCTCGGTAAGAGAGAATTTTGGATTTTCACATGTTTTGAAAGACTAACTGCATTAATAATTCTGAAAATTGGGCATAACACTGTAAAATGGCTAAATACAAATTAAATTATTCTAAAAATACTTACTACATATCTAAGATAACTTCCGCTTGAAGCAGCGGCGACGGCGACGGCGGCGATGGCGACGGTTTAGGCGGGCGGCGGTGGCCACAGCCCTAGGCTAGGTGGGCCTTGGACCTAGGCGTGTGACAATTTTTTTTTTTTCTGTTACAACACAGTAGCACTTTTGCTAGTATAATTTGAATGATAAAAACTAACTGTTATAAAGAATAAAGACTATCTCTCTCTAGGATCCAGGACTAAATAAATTATTAAATAAGACTAATTGTTATAAAGATTATATATAAGAATATGTTTCCAAGATCCAAGACTAAATAAAATAATACATGCATGGGTACATACACGTACATGCATCCTCTTGAGTATACATTGGATATGACTATGAAACCACCATAAGGGATTTACTCAATGTCTAAAGTTATGTCGATGCCTCCAATACTCTTGCGGTCTGAATCATGATCAAGGACATTGAAAATCTGGTCCTTGGTAATAGTAGGGCAAAGCGAGACGAGGCGATTAAACCGAAGTTCTTGGGTTCTCCTAAGTGTAAGTATATTTTCTCGAGCCGGAAGCAGAGTTGCCGTGGAGCCTATGAAATCAAAGCATGCCTCCTTGAGAGCAGCACACTGATGCTTCTCTGCTAGAAGCAAGATGTCTTCCACAGAGCCGATATCAATGTGGCTGCACAGCCTGTATTCACACATGGATTTCAGTCTTTGCAGGCCATACCGATCCGCCGCGACAAGCAATTGTTGAGCCATTGCTGACTCCCTTTGAAGGGTAACCTCTGGCCATGTGTCTGTGTATATGAAAGTAAGCATAGCCTTGAACACCTGTGGCTCCATATCATCTACTTGTATGACGACCCTTGTGGTTTTGCGATCGCCTGCAGAGAGCTCCGCCTTGAACACCGGTGACCGAGCTCCAAGCAATAGTCGGTGTGCTGCAAACGTCTCCTCGCCGACTCGGAACTCAACATCAGTGTGCTCTTTGGTTGACAGGAGATTGCCGAGATGTTGGTGCATGTCAGATGGTGGCAGCACTACTGTAGATGCAGGCTCTTCCTCCTTGATAATAAATAGATCAACCCTAAGGGCAAAGCAGTCTTGTTTGTTGAGACGCTTACGCAACCCTCTCCTTGTGACGAATGTTTCGTATGCACCATGACGTCGCCCTGCTAGTTTCAAGAAGGTAAACGTGTTGGGCGGACGGCTATATATTTTCGATTTCATGCCATGGTCGAGAATAATACTGAATGTGGCCCTAACTTTCACGGGTTCAGCAACATCATCAACAAGATAGAGACCAGCAGAGATGAAGTGTTGTTGGTATCCTGCGTAGGTTCCACCGGGGTAGCAGCCGATTGTCCAAGTATGGCCTCCCACGGAGAAGGGGCCTGACTCAAAGCCGGAGGCGACGTCGACGCTGGAGTTGTAGAAGGTTCTCGAGTATCCGTCGACCTTGAGGACGTGGTAGCCTCTCAGCAGGGACGGATCACTGGCCATGGAGGCGGGTTGCGATGGGGGTGCGGCGCAGGACGTACGGAACCCGAAATAAAGAACTCGATTGGACGTGGAGCGGTTCTCACTGCGGAGAGCAGAACCTGGTGCCGGATCTCGACGTCGTCGCCGGGCAAAGGGTGGAACGGACTGAGCGACTGAGCAATTGCAGGAGAGGGGTCGGAGAGAAGAGCGAGGTCACACAACTCCTCGCGGAACGGCCTTCTATCTCTTTTGTTTATTTATATAATATATAATCAGGGTTTTGTAACTTTATTATCGTAATAAGTTTAGAAGAGGGACACGAGTTTGAATCGGGGACGATCGAACTTCTTTTTTGTTAAATAAAGTGTATCGCTGGTCCTCAGACTTGGTTGGATGTATCATCCTTATACATTAAACTTGCCTGGGCGTGTTATGCTAGTCCTTGTACTCATAAATTACATCAATTTAGCCTTTAATCTTTCTTTGGTTCAGAATATTTCAGCTTCTAAATGATCTTAATTGAACTACAAAGTTTTGTCACCAAGCTCCATATAATCTACTATACCTAAATAGGAGGAAGCCACTAGCTGAATTCTCTGCGATATCGTGAAGCCATGTCATCAACCAGGGCCCACATTTGTCCACCTCCAGTTTGCATCTTCTGCCGCCAGCACTAGAACATCAACACAAAGCTAAAACTGACATAGCCTTTATTATCCACCATGGGCAAGGCAGCAACGCACAAAAGTCATCCCTTCTGCTCCCCTTCCCATTCCCATTAGCTGCCACTAAAACATCCATGCAGTGATGATATACGGAGAGCGAGAGCCAAAGGAGGGCGCACAGGACCACGCGGTTGATTCATGATATATATTCTTTCCTTCGTGCATCTGTTGGACACAAACTCTCCAATCGTATGGCCTCAGGTACGCCCTTCATTTCTCTTCCCAAGCTTTCTCCAGTGGTGGACGAATCGAGGCAGCGGTGTCCTCGACGCTGTTCATCTCCCCTCCCCAAGCTTTCTCCATTGGTGGGCGCATCGAGGCGGCGGCGTCCTCAACCTTCTTGATTGCATCTGTGGGAGGCGGAAGAGCTGGGCCAGAAGAAGCTAACTCCGGCAACAAGGAAACGGGCAAGACGACGGTGGAAGGCTGTGGTGGTCGTGAGGATGAGCGATCGGTTGTTCCTTTCTTTTTTACTCGAATGATTTATTTATAGGTGTATGTATACGATAGAAAAGGAAAGGGACTCAGGAAATGAAGAAGTTGATCACGGGCTTGCTGTGTGTGTGGAAATAATTTTGTATTTTTTTCCTTGATTGCCCAGCACGTCGGTCTCTCTGTTGCGCAAAAACTTTTTGCGTGTACCAAAAACTCATTAGGCCGCGCAAGCTAATTCTTGGGTGCCAATGCCAACCCGTGTGCCGCAATTGCTTGGGGGGGGGGGGTGTGTGAAGTCTGTGACGTTGGCCCAACCTACCCAACAGTATTGATGGTGAATATTGCACATGTATTTCCTCCGTGTCCCATTATATTTCATATTCTTTTATTTCTTAGTGTTATCGTGGCTATACAAAAGAGTTTTTGTATAGCACCTTTCAATTCAATTTACTAATTAGTATTTATGAGACTGGAACCATGATTTTTACATTGATGATAGTTTTCCTAATTAATTAACTCGGTCCATTAAATCATCAACATTGTGTTGTCCTCCTACCAATATCAAGATAGTGCAATCATATTATGACATAGTTTTATTCTAAAACAATTCCCTATAACTTCTGCTCTAAAAAGCTCCATTATTACAAAAAAAAATTATAAGATTTCCGCAGCAACGCGCCGGGTATCATCTAGTTTTAATAGAGAGGTGTGTCTTCATATGAGATTATGTGTCAAAAATTAGAATTTATATTAAAATTTATGAAATTAAAATAAGTACTAGCAAACATGCCCGTGGCGTTGCAACGGAGAAAAAAATAAACATAAAAAATTTAACTTGTTCACTTCATCTTGTTGCACATATACAGCTGACATAACAACTTAATTTGTGAGTAGTTGCTGCAGCAATCACAAAAACTATTCTTTATTCGTTCCATGATGATCATGATATCCATATTATAAGTTAATATTGATAATAATATGACAATTTCCTTTGAATTATGTATTGAATTAAAATACAAATTTTATATAAGTTTAAACTCCAAATTTTATGATTCGATCAGACAATTTTATTTAGCAAAAAATGGAGAACACGGCACATAAAAAAGTGCAATGCCAACGTCATTCTTGACTTGGGATTATTATTTCTATAAGTCAATATATGTAAGTACATCAATGCTTCATACTTTTACCTTTCGATTAAATTATTTATGCCTCAATGCTTCATCAACTCTTCATACCCTGGCATAGTTCATGACTAAATGTGTGTTGTTACTACTCTTAAACAACACTTAACCTACCCTAATGCTTATGGTACACACATCACCAATCAAGCAAACCATAACAAGGTTAACAACTTTGCTTAAACACCACTAATTAGTAAAGGTTAACTTAACCACGAGAACATGTACCCATCAAACCATCCAAAGCTTATGCTAGCATTTAGCATTTACATCATGCACTCGCTCACTTAAGTTATGGCAATCAAAGTAGTAATCACGAGAGTCATATTCATGCATGAACTAAACAAAGTCATTTACCAAGGAACAGCAAAAGGTGTGGTTTTCCAAGGTCATCAAACAAAACTTAAAACACAACCAAGACATGGAAACATTTACCTAAACATTTTTAACATTCCAGTATATAAAGAAAAACATTTTCTTTTATTATAAAACAAGTGATTACTTGCTACTACAAGTATAACAGTAACCATTGCACAACAGCAGGGTTTTAGTGTTTTCCTAAACTCATATTTATCTAACAAAACAAAAAAAAAAGCTAAACAAACATTTAATTATAGCATTTAAGTATTTGTTAAAGAAGAAAAAGGCATTTCTCACCCAAAATTAATCAAGCAATCAAACTTAATAAAAACAGGGCCAAACATTTTGTGGAGACATGTTTTCACATGAGGATCACAAAAAAAAGTTTTAGCCTACAAAATTCATAAACTATATATTTCTTAATTAAAAGATGGAATTATTAAGCATGAAAAACCTCATCACACATGGCAATTTATATTTTTATGAAGTATATATTATGACACAGAGCATAAAAATTTATCTTACATTTTCAGCATTTTTATTAATTTATTTATGAATTTCCAAAGAAACAATAAAGAAAAAGTTTCTGAAAATCGACGAAGGGACTATTCCCTGCCGGACCGCGCCCAGCCAGCCCACTGGGACTAATTCCCTACTGGGGCGCCAGCCCGCCCCACCGCCGCTGACAGGTGGGGCCCAAGGTCAAACCCGGCAGCGCCCGCGTGGCGTGGCCACGGTGGTCGGCGTTTGATCGCCGGTGAGACCTCCGGGCGGCGGCGTAACTCCCGGCGTGCTCGGGGGATCTACGCGAACACGCTGAGGCACCGGAGCGGCGGATTAGGGTTAGAGACGAGCTCGCGCCCGGCCATGGCGGCTTGGCGGCGCTGAGCCCCCGGCGCGGCGGTGCCCGGCCGATTCAGGCCCTAATCGACCAAACTGAAGCGCGATTGGGGACCAGGGAGCTCACTAGAGCTGTTAGGGTGGCTCTGTTGGAACGGAGGAGGTGCGGAGGCTGCTGGCGAGGGTGAGGCGACCGCCGGGCGGCGTGAACCGGCGACGGCGACCGCGTTCGGCGCGTCCTGCAGAGTAAAGTACCAAAGGATGAGCCGATGAGCATCTCTTGAGAATGAGGAGGCTAAATATGTAAACGGGAGGGAGGTAGGTGCTCGGAGAGCGCTGGCCACGGCGGAGCGAAGCCGCCGCCATGGCAAACCGCCGCGACGGGAATCAGCCGCGCGGGCGATTCCGGCCGGTAGAGAACGCGCGAGCTTGGTCGGGAGGATCGACAGGAGGTGGCGAAGCTCCGTTCGCGAGCTGTGGGGCTGAGGTGGAGCGAGAGCTGCGAATTTTTGCCGGCGGAGGATATCACCGGAAGCAGAAGGGAGAAACAAGGGAAGCTATTATAGGCGGTTGGCTTGATGGCTAATGCCGCTATATAAATATAATAACCTGTCCCCTGTAAACTGAAACTGAAATACAAATCTGTCCCGCGGGTCTTCCTGTTCTTGTCTCCCCATTCCTCAATCTCTTTCCCGTGATCGTAAGCCCCGCCCTCTAACGCGCCACCCTCCAACGCGCGCGCCACCCCGTCACCACCCCTGTAACCCTTGCCTCCGACGCAGCACCCGCCATGGCGTCCCTCGTCCCTCCGCCGCCGGATGCGCCATTGGCGCCACTCTTCGCACCGCCGCCAAAGCACCATCGTCTCCGATCGACTTTGGTCCGCTTCTTCCGTCGTGTCTTTAGTTCAGCCAGACTCCGAGCCACGCCCATCACGCCGCTGGACCCGGTGTCCGCCGCCCCCCTCGTCGGCAACATGGCGGGCGCGGACCCTTCGACGCCAATGTCGCTCCGCTTCACCTGTGACGAGGAGCGGGACGGGGAGGCGGGCGCGGCGCTCAAGAACTTCCCCGTGGCGAAGCGTCATCACGGGCAGCATCCGGACGCGGCTCCGACCCCCGCCGCCGCCGCTTCCCCGTAGCAAGAAGCGGGGACGGGAAGCACCCGGACGCCGGGCGCTGAAGGCTTCGAAGCCGACGCCGCTCACCTTCCCCGTGACGAGGGCGGGACGGGCAGCACCCGACGCCGGGCGCTGAAGGCTTCGAAGCCGACGCCGCTTCGCCTTCCCCGTGGCGATGACTTCCTCGTCGGCGGCATGACCGCCCGGGCGGTTGCGGCTTCTCCGGCGCATGTGCCTCCCAACGATGAGGTACTCGATTGAGACTTGGAGCGGACGCCGCTTCGATTTAGGAGTAGTATTCACTAGTGCAATGTGCGCGCACACGGTGTTGCTATGTGCTTCTTCTGGGTAAACAGAGGATGTAGAGATAATGTGAAGGTATGGAGAATTCAGACCGGATTTGAATGAAATTGCATGATGGCAAGGGTTTGTTAGCGATGGAATAACTTTGGTTCTAACAAGACGCTGAGCTTTTGGAGAACATATACCTTATAAAGCGGTTGTTTTGTACAATACAGTATGTTTACATTAGTGATATAGGCTACTACACGAATAGGTTATTCATGCTTAGTTTCTGGGATTGTAGCTGGTTACGCTCTTTAATTTTCTTGTTGTTCTGGACAAGAGCAATATTTACATTATAGGTCGGTCACTAATTCTTAAGACGTGATTTTCCAGCAGATTCGTCGTAGCTTTCTCAGTTGTGTCAGTTCTTCATTGTGATTGCCTGATTCAAAAATGGAAATGCAATAGTTAATATAAATAACCATTCATCTTGCCTTCTTCTATATGTTTGGTGATGCAGCAGTAGGGGGCTAACTACAGGTAAATCATTGATGCACATAGCACCAATCGAAGTCCCTATGGGGGAAGCTGACAAAATGGGTGACCCGTCCCCGTCCCGCTCCCCTCCCCTTCCATGGCGACAGATCCAGCACCACCGGCCAGCTCCCCCACCCAAGTCATGGATCCGTGCCCGCCTCACCCTCGATCTACCGGTGGTGGGTCGCTCGTCGCCCCTTCGCCCCAGAACGGAGGAGATCTAGGCCCCTTCGTTCGTGGCTTTTCAGGCAGCGGAGGCGGAACCCAAGACATTGCCAGCCGAGGAAGCTTTCAAGAACCCGATCCGGAGCTCGACAGATGAAGCAGCGATCTTGGAGGACTTGGTGGAGGACATTAGGAAGTTATTGCAGGAGCAGAGCTCGATGGCGCCCCCTGCCATGGCGACCGCTGAGGAAGACAGTACGACGGTGAAGCGCTCAACCCCGCAGTCAAGAGTGGCTGACTTCAATGCATCCCAGCTACCACGCAAGGAATCGGACTCCCAATCAAGCAACATTCAAGGTCAGCAGCCGAATCCCGGCACCCTTCAGACGCGCTCAGTGCCTCATCCATCTTCCTCCTCCAGATCTGCAAGCACGCAACGCTTCACCAGAGTCGAGAAGGAAAAGTGGGTGGCGGAGAGCCCATCCCAGCACTCAACCCCGCCTCCGCCATGGGCCTCTGGTGACAAGGGCCAGACGACGCCCTTCCTGCAAAGTTGCGCCAAAGTCGGACAGTCTTCATGGCGGAGACAGGGGGAGCCGCAGAGCGAGGAAGCCGAGGGGGGATGGATGGAGGTGAAGGCACCGTACTGGTGGCGACGAGAACAGCAAGATTCAGCGAGGTCGGCCAAAGTGTTTCAGAATCTACTACCTTCCCCAGGCACCCAAAAATTCAAACAGCTTGCTTATGGTAAATGCTTCAACTGCCTTGCCTCAGATCATCAAGTGCGCCACTGCACCTCGCAGACGTGCTGCTGGCGATGTGGTGGCCGAGCTCACCACGCTCAACATTGCAGGAGACCAGCTTCGTTTCCAAGCTATAAGAGACAGGACCCCAGCAAGGTTCCATCCCAAGCCAACACTCAACTCCCACAACCACCAGACACCTCGAGCTCCAGGATCAGCGACAAAGGCCGCTCCTACTTGGAGGTGGCCAAGGGGGTGCCAGGCGACACCATGGCAACATACCCGGGGGACCCGAGGGTGCGGCCGGAGTTGGAGGAGGTGTTCGTCTCTACTACGGGCGACATCAAGAGGCGGAGGGGACGACACAGTGCTTGCAAAGTGTTAGTCATTAAGTGTTGCAATCGAGTCATGTAATTTCGTGTTAGTAGAATCAGGGAGTAACGCTATAGGAGTCTAAAGCGTGTTTAGAGTTAGATGTAGCCAAAGTCATGCTTGGGTACGTCAAGCTTGAGTCGGAGTCTGTAATCGCCACGCCGTGATGTTCTAGGCGCATGAAACGGGGATCGCACGGAAACGGTGTCCCGTTCCTATGCGGCACGGCGTGGGGAGCCTCATGGCTATATATATCAAATAAAGATGACATGAGGGGCTGCGGTTGGGCAGCAATAATATTCCAAATTGCCTGTGATTCATTTTTCTAGTTTCAATCTGTTAAGTGGTGATCGCAGTCACCACGTCGCCGGCAAGCACGACGTTCCACGGAGTTCTAGCGTCGTTTGGATCAACAACCGGTACCAGAGCTACGGGAACGTTCTGTGGTGACGAGAGGTTGTAGAGGAAGCAGAAGCAAGCCGTTCATCTCGATACGCAAGGGGCTAGGCAGATCGAAGCGTGATCACCATGGGCGACGGCAGGACTGACATGGACAAGACGTTCACTCCGACCGCGAACTTGACGTGGCCGGTGCTAACCCGATCAAATTATCAGGGTTGGGCATCTCACATTCAGTGCAATCTTGAAGGGTTGAATCTTTGGGATGCCATCGAGAAGGGTGATAAGGCGGAGAGACGTCAAGATCGGTTGGCGTTGGGATCTATGCTCCGGGGCGTACCAATAGAGATGCACTCCATGTTACTCAACAAGAAGACGGGCGAAGGAAGCTTGGGAGGCAATCAAGACCATGCGTCTTGGGGCGGATCGTGTTAAGGAAGTCAATGCACAGAAGCTCTTGGGCGAGTTTGAGGCGATGGCGTTCAAGCCCGGGGAGTCAATTGACGACTTTGCGCTTCGCATAACCAAGCCTGGTTACCGACCGCGGTCTAGGTGAGGAGAGCG
Organism: Chrysopogon serrulatus; assembly: GCA_015844335.1. Taxonomy (NCBI): domain Eukaryota; kingdom Viridiplantae; phylum Streptophyta; class Magnoliopsida; order Poales; family Poaceae; genus Chrysopogon; species Chrysopogon serrulatus. The sequence continues at coordinate 41,500 of JADLZL010002645.1, forward strand.
TGACTGATGCAAGGATGGTGAAGAAGTTTCTCCGTGTTGTGCCAGCAAAGTACTCTCAGGTGGCAGTGGCTGTTGAGATGGTAAAAGATCTCAAGACTCTCACCATTGAAGATCTAGTGGCGCATCTCAGGGCGGCTGAGGAGAGATTTGATCCATCTATTGATCGGGGTTCTGCACAAGGCCGGAAAGCTTTTGTTGACGGAGGAGGAGTGGGGCTGCTTGTGAAAAACAAAAGTCGGATGATGACCGACTCATCCGGATCGAAGTTTCAAAGGTGGAGGTGGAAGTCATCGGGCCCATGACAAGAAGCACTGGAAGCCGCATTTCAACAAAGGGGGCGATGGGGAAGCACGGGACTACGGACCCTCTTCCCAGAGCACGCCAAAAAGGAAGGGCAAGTGCGGGAAGTGTGGGGTCTATGGACATTGGCGCAAGGAGTGCCCAAGGCGAAAGGCACAAGGGGATAAGCAGGAGGTAGCACATCACGTGAACAATGATGGAGACAATGGAGCACTGTTGGTTGCTCAAGTGTGCAATGTGGTGCGCACCACCGCGGTAGGAGGAAACAGCGTGTTTCTGAACCAAGAACGTGTGTTTCCCTCCACCTATGATGCAGGAGCCTGGGTGCTTGATCTTTGGTGCCACCAACCACATGACAGGGTGCCGAGAGTCATTGGCATCGTTGGATGAATCAGTGAAGGGAGCTGTCAGATTCGGGGATGGTTCAAGGGTGGAGATTTGCGGGATCGGGGCGGTCACGATCGCCGGGAAGAATTCAGATCACCGTGTTCTCACTGACGTATATTACATACCCTCACTCCGATGTAATATTGTCAGCCTCGGTCAGTTGGAGGAGGCTGGATGTCGAGTAGAAATCGACAGAGGCGTGATTACAGTGCATGAGCGAAGTCAAGAGAAGCTGAACTTGCTGATCAAGGCTGAGAGGAAGAATCGGTTGTATGTCATGTCAGTGAATCTGACATCCCCAATCTGTTTGTTGTTGAAGATGGATGAAACGGGATGGCTGTGGCATGCTCGGTTTGGGCACCTCAACTTTAGGTCACTTCGTGACTTAGGCTCAAAGAAGATGGTGGATGGCATTCCATTGATACAGCGAGGTGAACAGGTCTGTGATGGTTGTGCTCTCGGCAAACATCATCGCAAACCGTTTCCACAGGCGACTGCATATCGATCCACCACTGGGCTCGAGTTGGTGCATGGAGATCTTTGCGGGCCGGTGACACCGCCAACCCCGGGTGGTAAGTTGTACTTCTTGCTGGTCGTTGATGATTTCAGTCGCTATATGTGGGTGGAGCTCTTGAAGACGAAAGACGAGGCGTTTGAGAGTTTCAAGAAGATACAAGCGGCAGCAGAGATGGAATCAGGTCTGAAACTGAGGGCTTTCAGAACGGACCGAGGAGGGGAATTTAACTCAGGTGTGTTTACAGTCTATTGCAATGCTCATGGCATAAAACACAATACCACCGCACCCTATACACCACAGCAAAAACGGCGTTGTCGAGAGAAGGAACCAATCGGTGGTGGAGATGGCGCGTTGTTTGCTCAAATCAAAACAAGTGCCGGGGCGCGCGGGGGGTGAAGCGTTGATGGTGGCGGTGTATTTCTTTGAATCGAGCACCGACTAAAAGTACGTATGAGATGACACCGTATGAAGCTTGGTATGGGAAGAAACCTAGTGTGCGACATCCGAGGACCTTTGGTTGCGTGGCCTATGCGAAGAAGGTTGGACCGGTGTGACCAAGCTTGAAGACAGGACTGTACCTGGTATTTTTCTTGGGTATGAGCCATGCTCAAAAGCCTATCGGGTCTATGATCCGGTGAAGAAACGACTCATGATCTCAAGGGATGTTATTTTCGATGAGAAGAAGAGCTGGACTTGGGGGTGAGAGGAACAAATGTGAGACGCAAGTAGAAGAATCGGAGGAGGCAGTTTCCAGTTGGGCTGAAGGTGTTCTTGTAGCTGGTCCGACAATAGGGAGGCGGGCGGCCGATTCGCAGACGGCTTCGAGGTTCAGATATTTGGTACATGGGAGATTCTGCTGAAGCTGCGGTACCCGGCTCACCTGTTCCTACAACTCCATCTCTTGGTACCCCATCATCGATGATTGGCACTCCAGGAACCTCGGCAAGTGGTGTACATACAGAAATACAATGGGCTACGCCACCTACTGGAGCTGAGGCAGATTCAGAAGGAGTACCACTCCGGTATCGTACAATACCGGACTTACTAGACTCAACTGTGCCTTTTCAGTTGGAGTATAGTGGTGTGTGTTTCATTGCTGCTGAGGAACCAAACTCGGTGGAGCAGGCTCTGAAAGAGAGTTGCTGGAGAGATGCAATGCAGGCAGAGATGCAGGCGATTGAGGCAAACCGGACTTGGGAAGTCAGTGAGCTTCCAAGGAATCACAAGGCGATTGGTCTCAAGTGGGTGTTCAAGGTTAAAAAGGACCCAGAGGGCAATGTTGTGAAGCATAAGGCAAGGTTGGTCGCTAAGGGCTATGCACAGCGCCATGGTGTGGACTTTGATGAGGTTTTTGCACCTGTTGCCAGAATAGAGACAGTGAGGGTTCTGTTGGCTCTTGCAGCGCACGGTGGTTGGGAGGTGCATCATATGGACGTGAAGTCCGCATTCTTGAATGGAGATCTCTCGGAAATCGTCTTTGTACAGCAGCCACCGGGTTTCATAGTTGGCAAGGGAGATAAGGTGTTGAGATTGAGAAAATCACTATATGGCTTACGGCAAGCACCGCGTGCACGGAATTTTAAGCTCGATAAGGAGCCATGCGCTCTTGGTTTTGTCGGGAGTAAACTTGATAATGCCGTGTACAAGAGAGGTGGCAAGGATTCTCTCTCGATTGTGGGTGTGTATGTTGATGATCTTATTATCTTGGGGCCAAAGGTTGAAGATATCAATCGGTTCAAGGTGGAGATGAAACGAAGTTCAACATGAGTGATCTCGGTCTTCTCGGCTACTACTTAGGGATTGAAGTGAAGCAGGGAAAAGGAGGAATAACATCGAGCCAAAAAGCATATGCGGTCGGGATACTTGAAAATGCAGGCATGGAGCATCAGAACTTATCCGACACGCCTATGGAGCCTCGGTTCAAACTCACAAAAGGAAGAGAGTCTGAAGCTATGAATGTGACGGCATACAGGAGTATAATTGGGAGTCTTAGGTACTTGGTGAACACCAGACCCGGACTGGCTTATGCGATTGGGGTGGTGAGCGGTACATGGAAGCTCTGGAAAAGCTCATTGGGCTCTTTGTCAAACGAGTGTTGAGGTATGTGAAGGGTACCACAGGCTATGGATGCAGTTATGAGAGAGGGGCTGAACTGAAACCGATCTTGCTAGGTTTCAGTGACTGTGATTTCGCTGGAGATTCAGAAGATAGGAAGAGCACCATAGGTGTAATTTACTTTCTCGACAATAGCTTGGTGACTTGGGCATCTTAGAAACAAAAGATCGTTGCTCTATCCTCGTGTGAAGCCGAGTACGTGGCAGCAGCGGCAGCAGCTTATCAAGGCGTTTGGTTGAGCCGACTCATGGCTGATTTACTGGGAACGAAGGAGACACCGGTAAAGTTGTTGATGGATAACATGTTAGCAATTGCGTTGAGCAGGAATCCAGTTCATCATGATCGTAGTAAGCATATCGACACGAGGTACCACTTCATACGTGAGTGCATTGAGGAAGGCAGGGTTGAAGTTGAACATGTTGGGACCGGGACGGTTGGCGAACATTTTCACGAAGCCGCCGGTGGCGTGTCAAGTTTGTGGAGCTACGGACGCTCTTGGTGACGTTGATGTGCAACGGCTTAGGGGGTGATTTGTTAGTCATTAAGTGTTGCAATCGAGTCATGTAATTTCGTGTTAGTAGAATCGAGGGAGTAACGCTATAGGAGTCTAAAGCGTGTTTAGAGTTAGATGTAGCCAAAGTCATGCTTGGGTACGTCAAGCTTGAGTCGGAGTTCATAATCGCCACGCCGTGACGTTCTAGGCGCATGAAAGCGGGGATCGCACGGAAACGGTGTCCCGTTCCTATGCGGCACGGCGTGGGGAGCCTCATGGCTATATATATCAAATAAAGATGACATGAGGGGCTGCGGTTGGGCAGCAATAATATTCCAAATTGCCTGTGATTCGTTTTTCTAGTTTCAATCAGTTAAGTGGTGATCGCAGTCACCACGTCGCCGGCAAGCACGACGTTCCACGGAGTTCTAGCGTCGTTTGGATCCAACACGCAGGACGGCTGTCTGCTGGCTGCCGGGGAGCAGCCATGGATCGGAGACCTACCATGTGGCGGACGCCCTCCGCTCCAAGCTGGACATGGACTTCGAGGACTTCCAGGTAGTCAAGCATTTCCCAGAGCAATACCTGGTGATCTTTTCAGATGAGAGGCTTCGTCAGAGGGCCACTAGGCTGCAGCATGGCTTGGAGGACGGCGGACGGACCTTCCGTTTCGCGTGCTGGTCGGAGGGGAGAGAGGCGACGGACGTCAACCTGGAGTTCCATGTCCACATCCGCCTTGAGGGGATCCCGGTCCACACATGGGGGAAGGATGTGGCGGCTCTTGTGCTGGGGAGCTCCTGCGCAATCCACTTCATCTAGGAGCACACCCGCCGGAGGGAGCGGACGAGGACTTTCGACCTGTGGGCATGGTGCGCCAACCCGTCCAAGATTCCGCGGCGCGTCTGGCTCATGATCACCGACCCGGACCCAGAGCAGGGTCCCACCGATGTTCCTCTTCCTCTTGTGCAGGTCTACCATGATGAGTGTTGACACCTCTTAATGTTATCTCTAGTAATGGCGCTAAAAATGCTTGTGGGCATAGCTTCGCTACTAGAACGCCAAGTTGTCATCCCCAGCAACAACACCAAGAGGTGTGGTATTAAATCATGCCACCATTTAGAATATAGAAATAGTATCAAGCGCACAGATCAAATACCATTGTAGCATTTTGCAGTATTACCAAGGTTGTCATTTATATTTTACCACTGGGAAACAATGGCTAAAGACATTGATAATTCACCATCATGTATCTACTAACTAGTATACCAACTAGACCTAAGCAGGGGTAAGTGGTAAATGATAAGAGTTATGCACAATATCACACACAGAGGAGAATCCCATAATATATAGTCAGCTAACTTGAGAGGACTAAGGGAGAGTTCAAAGTTCCTATGTACTTCTCTACTACTCGGGTTCTATTCTAGTTGACACTAGAATGTAACTAATGCATGGGTAAGTTTAGCACACACCATAGCACTTCGGGGCAACAGTACCTTTCCAACTCTCGAATAAGACTGGGAAGAAGGTAGTTGGGGAAGGCTACCAAAAGCCCTACGAAACACCAATCCCGACGTGGTGGAATACGAAGGCCACATAGAGCTGTCACCCCTATGGGCTACCACAACTAACCATAAGAATTGGGCGCAACCTTAGGTAACCTATAGCCTAGACACCATGTCTACACTATCGATTACTACTCTAGCTACACGTGATAACTAGAGCACCTAATACAGGCGGAGATCCTATGCTAAGATGCAATAACTACACTAACCATACAAATAAGGCATAGAAGTAAATAGAAAAGATAAATATACTAAAGAATAAGTCTTGCAAAGATAAGATATAGAGATATACCAGACCTCCAAGGCTCCAGACAAGATCCGGAATGAAGTCTCTCAACCCTTGCTCCCAAGTTGCTAAACTATTACATTGAAGAGTCTAGCCCTAATCTCTCTGGTGTGTTGATCTCCATGAGAGCATGATCCTCAAAGGGACGTCTCTCGAATGGATCCCAACGAATAATGAATTAGGGTTTCAGGGGATGCCTCTCCCAGGGGGGTCCTGCCCTCCTTTTATAGCCCTGGGCGATGATCGTGAGCCATCGGATCAAACCGACATTGGCGGATGGCTAAGATTGAAACCCTAAGGCGGTGGAGCAACCTGGGCGAAGCGGGCCGCGAACGGGCCAGGGCCTGAGCCGGCCGGTCCAGCCTGCACCGCCCGGCCGTGGGCTCGGTGGCCTCCGGCCCCCCGGCTCGGCGTGGTGCCTTCTCGTCCCTTCTAGAGTTTTTCTCGTGTTGCCGCGGTGTCCGTTTTCCCCGTTCTATGTTCCGATAAGTCCTAGATTTGCGTCTTTTCCGCTTTTTACGCTGCAGAAACAAAGTGAAACACCAAAACTCATGGAATTACATCGGTGTAAACCCTATATCTACTTTGGTGATCACAATTGCATCCTTTTTCATGGCTAGTTGACGGTTGGTTTTATACAATAACAACCGTCAACAACTCCCCCAAGCTTAACCTTTGCTAGTCCCTTAGCAAAGAAAACTTAGAAAAGTTATTGTAAGATATCTTTGTATTTAAGCATTGTAGCCATCTCGGAGCAACTCCCTAGAAGTATACCTGCATTCAGACAAAGTTCTCCTCCAAGCTTAAGCAATAACCGAGCTGACTTTCAAAATTACTCATGTTACCTTTGACCATGGGGCTTATCAGCTCTTCCTTGGGCCTTGAGTACTTGACAGACAGAAAGATCCCGCCCAAGTACTATGTCTCAAGATCTTCGCTCAACTATCATTCTAGAGTTTTTTTCAGAGGTTTTCAAATAAAACTCAGAGCTTCCCATGTATGACACTCTCAAGTCTCTCAATATATGTGGTATTTATGGATTCTCACTAAGGCAGTGATGATGGTTGCCTTTCTTTTCATTCTATAGCTAAAGCTTATGTGGAGCTCATAGGTGAGGAGAAAACTTGAAAGAGCAAACTTGTGATGCATATGCTGTGAAGTCAAATAATGGATCCATAGAGAAACAAGTCATACAATCGAATCAAGATGTGCAAGTGTATGGATATGATGGATATGTGGTAGCACCTAATTCTACTATGCTCCTTGGATGTTTCTCTCTTCTTAAAAATTGGCCGGAGGTTATGAGCTATCTTTTCCTCTCTCTTTTTTTTCAGGGAGTCAGGCATCTACGTACCCATTGTTTTGCATTGGGACACTTGTCCATCTTTCTTTTTTTTTCTCCCTTCTCTTTTTTTTCAATTATCTTTTTGCATAGCTCATAGCACTCCTTTTGGCACTTAAGAAATTGGAGAGATAGCAATAGGAACATGGAGCATTTATTGGGTGGCTAACCTAATAAAATATTTTTGGTGTTCTCTCCCAGTGTAGGAGAAAAATATTTTTTTACAATGGATGTAGGTGGAATGGCATGTTGTTGCGCCTACTCCAGTGTAGAGTAGTACATATAGAGGTGGATCTTGATTCAAGAGCATGACAAATCTCTCACCAGGGTCACAAAGGTTGACAAAACTCAATCAAGACAAACAGCATATATGTGGAAGTTTAACTAGCCTATCTTATCATGTTTGGCTCTGGTGGGAATGTAAGCTTTGTCATATAGTAACTCATCATATTTTTGTATTTTTCAAAAAATAAATCTCCAGAACTCTAGTGTCACTTAGAACAAGATAGATAGCAGCTCAGACTTTCTCAATCTTATCAATCAAGTACCTAGACTTAGTTCAAGCATATGCAACCCACAAGTTTTAGGCTCAGAGCAAGTCATCATGTCAAAACAGTTAGAGCTAAAACTTGGAAAAACTTATGTCTAAACTCTAGGCACTTCAAAGGTGTTGTAACAGAGTAGCTTATCATCATTTCAGATCATCTCGAGAGCTTCTTTTTTATTGACTCTATCTAGACAAACATTTTTATTTGTTTTTCATTTTTCAAGACTAACACTATATAAGACTCTAAAGACTCTACAAAGCATGGACCTTCATGTGCCCATATATTTTTGGTATTTTTAGGTTTTCTTATGATACTATGGTGAACCTTCATGTGCTCACATATTTTTGGTATTTTTTTAATTTTTTTTATGACTGACTCGATAATCACGTAGGTACACTTACCTGGGTATCTAGGGGATGCCTTTCCCCAAGCTGGTTGTTGTCGTGGTTGAGCATTGAAGCTGAGCAGTCCTCTCGGTGGAGCTCATGCTTGCAAGAGCAAGTGTAGCCAGGAATCTCGATCTCATCCAACAAGAAGTTGCTTCCTCCATACAGTGATTAGCTGTGTGTTGAAAAGCTGTACTTCAAGTGATGTAGATGATGATTCCTAGGTGACTAGCTCTTAGAGTCATCCTGCAGTAAACATCTTACAAAACACCAAAACTTGTGGAATGGATTAGGGTAAGCAGTTAGTGGTTAGCCATTTCACGGACTGGTGGTTGTGAGAGTTTTTCAAAGGTTGTTACAATGTATACAGTGCAGCAAGATGCTCAATGATGATTATTATTATTTTTTGGATTTTCTATTTTTATTATACAGGAAAGAAAACATGTATGCATGATTATTTTTGTTATTTTTATGCCACCACGGTGAAAACTCCTACGGGCTTTTACACACCATAGAACTGATCACATGGGACCTCAAGTTTTATAATGCATGAATTATCTAACAAGATGAATACATATTTATTTTTGTTATTTTCAATGCAATGCTAATACAGAAAAGTAATCATGCTAAAGAGAAAATAATTCATGCAATGAAAAAAAGTAAATATGGATAGCTACCAATGTTACCTCATGGCAAGGGTTTGGATTTTAAAGTCTTCCAAACAAGACTTCTCCCTTCTTATTGATTTCTCTAGCATTGTCACGGCATGGAGTTGCTTTGGTTGTGTGCAAGGGAGTGCTTCTTCTCCAAGCTAGCTCTTTCGGTGAAGACAAAGATTTCTATGATGATGTCCTTTATGATGTGTCACCTTCTTCTACCTGACCTGTCTTGGTTGAGTATTAATTTTGCTTTGACAGGTCTAGGACCTCCACTTGTACAAAGTAGGGAATTGACTCCTCCACACTTCGCTTAAAGTGTGTCTTGCTCATGAAGACAAGGTAGAGATCAAGTGCATGGGCTCTACTGGTGGGAAAACACCAGCAGAATCAAAACTTCTATTCCACATCTCTAGTCCTTAGTCCTGTTTGAACAACATGGAGTTGATGTTATGTGCTTTGTTCAACATTATCATGAGAGGTTGGATCAGAAGGTTAAGCAAGGATGTAACATTTAAGTTCATTAGGCCACAAGAGTTGAAATGCTTAACCATGGAAGGATTGTCGATCTATATATGATGTGTCAATTTTTATATGATCATGACTACCATCTTCCAAGCATAAGATGTGCAACTTTTTAACTCATTTGGTTAAGACTATAGATCAAGATAGTGATGCTATGAACAAGTTAAAGAGCTAAATATGTTGAGTTAATCAGGATTGATCATTGATAATTGCTACTCAAACAATATATGTTCTTTGTTCATGTTCATACCAAAACCAAGGAGAAGCATTTTAAGTAGGGACCATTTACCTTTGGATGTTACCTTCATCATTGGAGCACGATGACACCACTTGATGAAGAGTAGATGACTCTTGATAGTCCTTTTCTTTTGCTCGATGCTTTCCTTGTTTGGACAGCCTCACATCTCGGTTCGTAGTTCCTCTTGTTCCTAGATGGTGCTCTTTTTGTCGTGCCATCTTTTTGCTCTTTGCCATTTTAGATTTTTGTGCCTCTACAGAAGATTAGTGGACAACACATACCCGAAAGAATATACCGATTTGAACGGGGGGATTGTTGTCTCTAATTTATGTGCATTAGCTCTATGCTATTAGAAAGATGGGATTAGGATTATCTTAGCATAATTTTTTTTCTCATGTTTTATGCAACCATGGTTCAAGGCAAAGATAACTTATAGTTGAAGACAAAGTGAATGATTGTTGATACTTACAGTTCTTCCATCAATGACGAATGTGATGTGTCTTCAATGTGCAAAGTTATTGGAGTTCGTCATGTGCCTTGCTTCATCTCCAAATTGATTTCATCTCTTGACTTACCCAGATTAGATTTAGAGTTTCCTATAGGGGTTAGTCTAACAAAATATCCAATGTCTACTATAGTATACTTTTAGTTCAAGAACCAACCTAGACACCACGTCTAATTTGATTCGGGAAGGCATTTCAACCTAAGCACCACGCTTAATTTAAAAGCCTTTGGAAGTAGGATTAGCACTTTTAAACTAAGCACCATACTTAATTTAAAATATGTGTGATCATACTCCAAACAATAAACATACTATAGCAAGCACAGGTAGCATGAGAGCACATAGTGATTTATTCAAATAGAGATGAAAGCATGATCATGTATGGTGAGAATGTTGTTTTTTTTTATTTTTATGTAGAGATGCAAGTGATATGCATGTTTGCGTGGAACTATATGAGATGGAGTAAATGCATGGATTATTCAAAGTAAACATGCAAGTGGAATGCAACAGAATAACTACTCATCAAATTTAAAGTCTATAAGCAAGACTTTCTCACCTTTCTTGATCATCCTTACCATGACTTATAATGGAGTTGTGAGTAGTGCAACATCTTTGTTCGTCAGATATGATGTTATTCGATTTGTTGTGACGATGACTTTTCCAATCTACACATGGTTAGAATAATATATATGTTTATACATACCGTGAGGCGGCGGGGTTCCAATGTTGATGAATCATGAATGTTCGGGCACCCCTGGATTCTTTAATATCTCCCTTGTCTTCTTTGTGTGGAATTTCGCGGAAAGGGTGAACAATCGATTTCCTCGCTTATTCCACAACTCAACAAACAGGGGGTAATCCTACTAAAGCTAGTGGTACACTAAGTTAGCAGACATCAAGATCAATATCAAAATCTTTATGCCAATTGTTTCCTAAGAACGGCGCGCCAAAAAATGCTTGTTGACACCTCTTAATGTTATCTCTAGTAATGGCGCTAAAAATGCTTGTGGGCATAGCATCGCTACTAGAACGCCAAGTTGTCATCCCCAGCAATAACACCAAGAGGTGTGGTATTAAATCATGCCACCATTTAGAATATAGAAATAGTATCAAAGCGCCACGGATCAAATACCATTGTAGCATTTTACCCCAGTATTACCGGGTTGTCATTTATATTTTACCCTTGGGAAACAATGGCTAAAGACATTGATAATTCACCATCATGTATCTACTAACTAGTATACCAACTAGACCTAAGCAGGAGTAAGTGGTAAATGATAAGAGTTATGCACAATATCACACACAGAGGAGAATCCCATAATATATAGTCAGCTAACTTGAGAGGACTAAGGGAGAGTTTAAGGTTCCTATGTACTTTTCTACTACTCGGGTTCTATTCTAGTTGACACTAGAATGTAACTAATGCATGGGTAAGTTTAGCACACACCATAGCACTTCCGGGGCAACAAAGTACCTTTCCAACTCTCGAATAAGACTGGGAAGAAGGTAGTTGGGAAGGCTGCCAAAAGCCCCACGAAACACCAATCCCGACGTGGTGGAATACGAAGGCCACATAGAGTTTGTCACCCCTATGGGCTACCATAACCAACCGTAAGAATTGGGCGCAACCTTAGGTAACCTATAGCCTAGACACCATGTCTACACTATCGATTACTACTCTAACTACACGTGATAACTAGAGCACCTAATACAGGCGGAGATCCTATGCTAAGATGCAATAACTACACTAACCATACAAATAAGGCATAGAAGTAAATAGAGAAGATAAATATACTAAAGAATAAGTCTTGCAAAGATAAGATATAGAGATATACCAGACCTCCAAGGCTCCAGACAAGATCCGAACGAAGTCTCTCAACCCTTGCTCCCAAGTTGCTAAACTATTATATTGAAGAGTCTAGCCCTAATCTCTCGGTGTGTTGATCTCCATGAGAGCATGATCCTCAAAGGGACGTCTCTCGAATGGATCCCAACGAATAATGAATTAGGGTTTCGGGGGGATGCCTCTCAGGGGGGTCCCGCCCTCCTTTTTATAGCCCCCGGGCGATGATCGTGAGCCATCGGATCAAACCGACATTGGGGGACGGCTAAGATTGAAACCCTAAGGCGGTGGAGCAACCTCGGGCGAAGCGGGCCAGCGGGCGGGCGGGTGGCCCGGGCCGGCCGGTCAGGCCCGCACCGACCGTCGGCCCGGTGGCCTCCGGGCCCCGGCTCGGCGTGGTGCCTTTCGTCCCTTCTAGAGTTTTCCTGTGTTGCCGCGGTGTCCGTTTTCCCGTTTTATGTTCCGATAAGCTCCTAGGTTTGCGTCTTTTTCCGGTTACGCTGCTTAAAAAAGCAGTGAAACACCAAAACTCATGGAATTACGTCGGTGTAAACCCTATATCTACTTTGGTGATCACAATTGCATCCTTTTCATGGCTAGTTGACGGTTGGTTTTATACAATAACGACCGTCAACAATGAGCCAACCGGGATCAAGCACGGCCTCAAGTATGAGGTATTCCCCCACATTGCTGTGGTGGAAGACCTCTCCTTCTTCCATGATGATGGCGGCCAGGGTGGACGCGCCAACCGCAAGCGCAAGAGGGAGTTTGACTGGAGGTACGGTGTCCCGGACTCGCTGGGCGAGGTCCGTGGCCGCCGTCGGGATGGCCGTGGCCGGGACAACCACCGGCGCAGGGACGACGACGACCACCCTGATGATCATCCGGGGGGTGGACACAGGAGGCACAGGAGCGCCTCAACTTGGGGACGCCTCACCAGATACCGCAATGGTGCGGTGGACTATTACAGCTCCAACTTTCATGCCATCAACCACCGCCAGGGGGGCTCCTTCCGCTCCAGGGGCATGGAGTGGAGGCCCAAGATGCAGCAGCGCACCACCAAGCCTGTTTCTGCCTCGACAAACCTGCCAAAGTGTAAGAAAAGCGTTTCATTTGCGGATCCAGTTGCATCTTTCTTTGAGACAACTCCAAATGTGGCATGTAAGAAATCTGCATCTCCCGTTCCTCTGCATTCCTCTTCTTCTTTTCAAGTTGTCCTCACCCCTACCCCCCTAGACCCATCCCTAACTGGGGACTCTGCTGGGATCATAGGGCTCAAGGAGAGAAGCTCGATGGCTATGAAGACTGGGGTCAGCAACATGGGCAGAGAGACGACGGCTACTATGACAAGGAACAACAAGGTGGTTCCGGTGAACAACTTCATGTAGACTACCGATGTAAGTTCAGATAACATTTGCCCCTGCATCTCTTCACTCCCTGAACTACAGTCAACTTTGGTTGATTTTGAGATTGGAACCCAGTGCGATGCCCAGCCCAGTTTGATAGTTGTAGATGAGTGCCCTATCCGAACAGACCATACTGTTGGGATTCCTACTCAGTCGCCGGCCGAATCTGAAACCTCCATTGCTGCAGATGTTGTTTCTGTGGGTCGGGATTTGGGCCCCGAAATAGAGTCCTTTTCACCTATAGTAACAGATCCCTCTAAATCAACTCTGCCTGCGGAGAGAGCCTTCACGGTAGCCACCACTACACATACCCAGGGCCAAGCGTTGATGACGGAGATGGATTCACATCGAAGTCCCCTAAACCCAATCAAAAATACTGTGATTACAGAGAATACAGTACATACACCTGCCATGCAATCTCCAGTATCAAACACAAATCTAGAGAAGACTTTGGGCGATTGCCACTTAGGACCAGAAGAGGGTACTGAGACTGTCACACCTCACCAGCTAGAGCCTACATCACACAACATCGACTTGCTAGAAACCTTCTTGCACACACTCACTGTGAATATCGAGCCACCTCTGCTCCCTAACCCTGAACTGCCTCAATCCCAACCCGATGATGCTAAAGAGGGGGCCGTAGAACAACACAAGAGCATGAGACTGGCCAGTAAGGCCAAATCTAGAATTGGAAAGGACTCGATCAAAGTTGCACAGGAACTCCTCCTTAAGAAGCTAGGGCAAACACATGATTCTCCCACTGATAATGGGGTTCTTTTTGATTCGTTCTCGTAGCACCTGGATCACCCGCTCAAGGAGACAGAGATGGCAGCAATTCAGGACCTGGTGGAGCACGGAGTGCAGCTTCAGAACGGGGCCATCAACAAGGTGGCCAGCACCAGGGGGGCCTAATGACTTTGGGCCGGGAGCGCAGTTGAAGCCCGGTGTCTCTAATGACAGCTACAACTGCAGCTCGGATGGATCACCAGTGGACTTGGGCCCTGCGTGGCCACTTAGGGGCGTTGCCCATGTATCTTAGGAATTTCGAACTGGGCCTCGGTGCCTTTGCATTTGTGTCATTCAGAACTTCTGGGGTCGTCAAGGGGACTTGTCTGGTCAGCTGGCTCTGTTGCCCCCGACTGTCCTTGACGAATTTTATTTCCGACCTACTGGCCTTGCTGCCTTCGGTCTTTAGTGTCCTGCGAACTAATTTGCCGCTTAATCGGCCCTTAGTGGAATGGATGTTTTAGATGGCTCAAAAGGACTGTACCGTTCTGTGCTGGAATGTGCGGGGACTTAACGACGGGGCCAAGCGATCAAGTGTCCGAAACTTAATTATGTCTTCTGGAGCAACGGTGGTTTGCCTACAGGAAACAAAGATCCAAGACTAGACACAGCAACTGTTGACGGAAACGGTTGGACAAGGTATGGCATCAAATTGCATGCTCCTCCCTGCGGTTGGTGCAGCGGGAGGCATTCTTCTGGCTGCAAACGAGCAACTTTTCAAACTCTCACCAATCATCTCAACAAATTATACCATTTCGGCCAAGATAACAATGCTGGAGGAAAGTAAGGAATGGAGCCTAACGGGAGTTTACGGGCCACAGACCGACCAAGATAAGATTGAGTTCTTACAAGAGATTGAAGGGCTTCAGCAATCTATGATGGATCAATGGCTTATCATTGGCGACTTCAACATGATATACCGAATGGAGGACAAAAACAATAGTCGTATAAATATCCCCATGCTTAACAGGTTCAAAGCAACTATTGATAACCAGCAGTTGGCACCCATTGAGCTTCATGGGAGAAGATTCACATGGTGCAATGACCATCAAACCCCTACGATGACGAGGATTGATCACTTCCTGGCTTCATCTGAATGGTTAGAGTTGTTCCCGCGGACAGACCTACAGGCTCTTGCATCCATGGGGTCTGATCATTGCCCCCTATTCCTGCAAGGGGACACGGCGATGGAATTCTACCGTGGATTTTGTTTTCAAGCGTACTGGACTGATATGCCGGGCTTCCTAGAGGTAGTGCAGGAAACCTGGGAGCAACCGGTGAATACACAAAACGCACTGCTTAGGATGCATGTCAAGCTATTACGCACTGCACGAGCTCTGAAGATCTGGAGAAGGAAAAGCTTCAGCAATCCAGACTGCAAATGGCAATAGTTGAGGTAGTGCTTTTGGAACATGAGAAGGCACAAGAGCGCAGGCCGCTTTCACCGGCTGAGATGGATTTCAAAAAATACCTGAAGGCAAAGGCTCTTGGACTTGCTGCTGTGCAAAAGTCTAGAGCTAAACAACACTCGAGATTAACTTGGATCAGAGAAGGGGACGCAAACACCAGACTATTCCATATCTATGCAAACTCACGAAAAAAGAAAACTTTCATACATACCCTGCAAACAGATGAAGGATTTGCCACCACAAGACAGGACAAATTAAAGGTGGCGATGGATCATTTTACTCAAGCAGTCGGAACAACCACTCCCAGATCAAAGACCCTAAACCTGGAAGCATTGGGGTACACACCCTTCAACCTAGAAGACCTGGACATACCATTCACAATGAACGAACTCTCACATGCAGTAAAGGCACTTCCCAGCCAGAAAGCCCCGGGACCAGATGGATTCATCGGCCTTTTCTATCAGAAATGCTGGAATATCATCAAGAACGACCTGCTGGATGCACTGCTGGGATTCTATAATCACAAGACATCCAAGATGACATTGTTTAATGAGGCCAACATCCTGCTAATACCGAAGATTCAAGATCCAACGCGTATAACGGATTACAGACCCATCAGTTTGATCAATAGCATTGCAAAAATCATCACAAAGCTTCTGGCAACAAGATTGGCACCTAAAATGAATGAGCTAGTCTCCCAAGCACAAAATGCATTCATCAAAAAACGATGTATTCTTGACAATTTTCTCTATGTTCAAAGAGTAATCCAGCCTTTGCATAAAAAGAAAAGACCAGCATTGTTCATAAAGCTTGATATCTCAAAAGCTTTCGACACCATCAGTTGGCAATTCTTACTGGAGGTTATGCAGGCTCTGGGTTTCAGTTCTAAATGGCGAAACTGGATATCGGCGATCCTCGGCTCGTCCTCCTCCAAGATCCTTATCAACGGGACTCCAAGTGCCTCTATTAAGCACGCAAAGGGACTTCGACAAGGGGACCCCCTGTCCCCCCTCCTCTTCATCCTTGCAATTGATCCACTGCAAAAAATTATTGAGCGGGCTGAGCAGGAGGGCCTGTTACAACCGGTTTTACCAAAACATGCAAAATTAAGATGCTCACTTTACGCTGATGATGCGGCACTGTTCACAAACCCGGTCCCTGATGAGCTAAACAAATTACAACGAATCTTGGGAGTTTTTGGAGAATGCTCGGGCCTGAGGGTAAACATGGCCAAGACTGAGATTTACCCCATCAGGATGCCAACAGACTCGATCCAGTCGATTCTCCAACACTTCCCAGGAAAAATTGCTAGTTTCCCAGGGAAATATCTTGGGCTCCCTCTGCACACTAGGAAACTTCGGCGAATCGAGGTGCAGCCCCTCATTGACAAGGTTGGAGCTAGACTGCCCGGGTGGAAAGGCAAATTCCTAACTTCAACCGGAAGGGTAACCCTGGTAAAGATCGTGCTTACAAGCCTACCAATTTATCACTTGACTGTTTTCCAGGCGCAAAAATGGTTGATCAAACGTATTGATAGAATTAGACGAAGTTTCCTTTGGAGGGGAGAGAACCCGGACAGATTTTGCGGGGGACACTCCTTGATCAACTGGCCAACTACTTGCCTACCTAAAGAAAAAGGAGGCTTGGGCATACTTGAACTTGAGAGATTCGCGAGGGCGCTAAGGCTAAGATGGCTGTGGTTCCAGTGGACGTAGAAGGACCGCGCCTGGCACAATTTGGACATCCCTTGTGATCAGGTGGACAAGGAGCTTTTCTATGCGTCAACTATGGTAACGCTTGGAAATGGAAGAACTGCACCCTTCTGGCACTCTAACTGGCTGAATGGTAGCACACCGAAGTCGATCGCACCTTCCTTATTTAAGAAGTCAAAGAGGAAAAAGATAACAGTGAGGCAGGCTATCATCCAAAACAAATGGATCAGTCATATTTTCTTGCCAACCTCTCAGGTAGAAGTAAGAGAATTTGTGGCCTTATGGGAAGCGCTGCAAAGTGTTGAACTGAACGACGATACAGAGGACACAATTGTGTGGCGGTGGACTGCAGATGGTGAATACACGTCCCAAAGTGCCTACAAAATACAATTCACAACTGTGTTTTCCAGAACAAAGTTAACTCCAATTTGGAGAGCAAAGGCTGAACACAAATGTCGGTTTTTCGCTTGGACTCTGATGCACAAAAAAATTCTCACCGCCAGTAACCTGCTTAAGAGGGGATGGACAGAGGATGGGGACTGCAGGCTATGTCAAAGGGAATTGGAAACACCAGCTCATCTTTGTAAAGATTGCCCCTTTGCAGAAGAAGTGTGGGGTAAGTTTCGACAGCGTTTCAACTTAGGGATCCTGGACAATGTGGAGATCACCGGGTCACTATACTCCTACTGGTCGCGATGCCGGAGGAAGTTCAACAAATCTGAAAAAAGGAAGATTGACGGAATCCTAATCTACGTATGGTGGAATATATGGAAAGAGAGGAACCGCAGAGTCTTCCAGCAACAAGTCAAAACATCCACTCAGGTCGCGAATTTATGTCAGGAAGACATTATGCAGTACAATTTGGCCATGACGGCAAGAAGCAGGGAAGACCAGTAATGAAGTTGGGGAGATCAGTGACAATAGGAATCCCAGTAGCTAATAGAGTTGTCCTTCATTTTCTGTTATGTGTCGTGTATAGTTGGGGGAATTGCGCCGGTGCACTCCCCTAGTTGGTTTTTCTTTTCCTTTTTCCTTTTGTAAAGCTCTTGTTTCTTTTATTCGTCTAATATAAAATGCGGCAAAGCTTTTGCCGCCCTTTCTAAAAAAAAATAGTTAATATAAATTCAAGAGGTATATGTGTTTCTCTGAAGCTTTTGTTTTTAGTAAAAAAACATGGCTGACTATAGAAGTAGAAGATGAATTAATAAATGTCATGTATCTGGAAATAGTGATGTAAATTTGTAAATAAGGTAGTTGATGTACCTGGATTGCTGGCATGTGAACATATTGTTTATCTGTATTGGTAACTGAGCCACTGGGATCAGAAGCTGTGCTTTCAACCTGTGATGAGGAGTTCTGAGGGTGCATTTGTAGGATCTGGGTGCAGTTTATATTGCATTGGGTTGGGAAGTATGTCTCAGCATATGTGGTATGGTAGTTTTCCTGCAAATTTGAGAGAATTATTATATATCTGGCATGTAAATACGAATGTGTATCAGTTTGGTAGGTGGGTACCTTAATTCTGTCAAAATCCTTACAGAGCTCTTCGATGCTATCACAGTATTGTGTGATCTTTTCAAAGAGCTGTGTAATTTTTTCATCAAGCTGCTCTTGTTTCTGAGTGTTGTGTGGGTGTCTGTAGAAGGTTTCATATGCATTCGCAATGTACATCATATGGATGATTCTTGGCATATATGTTGCATAGCTGAGGGAGATTGATATGTTCATTCCATCTGTCTATATCGGAGATCAAGGCTGCTAAAGTTGGGTAATTGAGATCAACTATCTGGTATCCATGAACATTTGTGATATGCTTTAGAGAAGAGTAAATTGCAGCCGCTTCCAATGCTGATGCACTTGTTTGATAACAGCCATTGTACCTGCATGTGGAGGCTTCTATTGTGATATATGTTTCGAACTTTCCATGAGTGACCGTAGTTTCAATATTCGGTCTTGTTCCATGCAGTGTCTCCATGACTTTGAAAATGACCGCTAATCTGTTGGTATATGTTGATTGCACTGTGCACCATATACATGCACATAAGTAATGATATATGCATTACTATACGAGTTTAGCTGTTGTATTGGGAGGTGTAGCAGCGTGGTTAATTGAGTGAGCTGGATGTTGTTACCTCAGATGTTGCTGGATAATTTCTGAAACCTTCGAGGTCTAAGGATTTGTCGGTGTGGTTTTGAATTGGAGTAATAAGGTTATTGATATCTGACATGGTAGTTTGGTGTGTAGATGGCAATGTTTTTAAGGTCATTACAGAAATCCTATAGGCATGGGAGTGCTGTGTGTACTATGGAAGTGCAGAGGGAACGAATGTATTTGCAAATGTAAGTGATGTATGTTTGAATGCCGTAGCTGAAATCTTGTATCTTATGGTGAATCTCAGTGGCATGTTTCTTGCATTCGATGAAGGCGTTGAACTCTGTGTAGTAGAAATCTCGTAGTTCATTCACCATGAGATAGTTGTAGTCTGGTGCCTTGAGGTCATATCTGGGGCTTATCATAGCAGCAAAGTTGTCTTTGAGACCAGGTTTACCTGTCAGTGTATAGGTCTGTTAGTTGCATGTGTGGCGGTCTACTTTTTTTTTAAAGTGATACTCTGGAGAGGTTAATGTTTGTGGTATACCTGTTTTTGTCGTGCTTCCTGGTATAACAGGTAGGATCGTCAGTGGATCAATGATGATCTTTGAAGTGTGCATAGCATTGGCTGCAGAGGTAGCTGCATGTTATTCTTGCACTGAAGCAGAAAATGCAGTGTGATATTAGTGATCATGATTTTGTGTATAGAGTATGGTAAGTACCAGCTGGTATCCATGGTAGGTGACTCTGCTCATGTTCTTTGGACCATGGTATGATCTCGAACTGGAAATTGGTTGCATGTACTGCTCTCTCTAAAAGCAGAGCTGACTGTAGGTATAGATTGTCGAAATGGATAATAAAGTTTGGTGGTTCATACTTAATAGCCGTAGTATTGGGATTCAAGCCTATTTGTTCAGATATTTGTCTTCTGATCTGGGATAGATGTAAACCGTCTGCATTCTGTTCTTTCCCAAGTCTTCCGATCATTGCACAGCGTCGGCGATGGTCTGAAATAGATTGATAATATATTTAGAGTTTCTGTAGCCTGAAAAGGTCTCTATATTGGGAGGGTGGTGATGAGAGAGGACCTTGTCTGCCTGCCGGAGTTTCCATTGCCTCTAACATTGCCTCGGTGGTCTGTCTATAATAGTGGATTGTCTTTCCTGGGTGGATTTAAGGGAGGGGAAACCTATAATAGTGCATGTATATGGGAAAAGGTGGATTAGATGTGTACTGCCTGGCAGTTTTCTATGGAAAACTTAGGTTGATGAATACAGTATTAACTAATAATTGGAAGGGTAGGCGGTTTGAACGGTCTGTGGACTCATTGGTGTTTTTTGTTCAGTTTTCTAATACAATGATATAACCGTGTGAGGATAATATACGAACATAGTGATACAGGTATCAGGTGATGGAGCAATAGTGTATAGAAGGATGGCTAACATGCATTGTTGGATATGTGTCCTTGGCGCTCATCGGCTGGGGGCTCCTCTGAGACATTGTGGTGTTACCATGTCAAGGTGACGATGGAGAACGTCCCTCGGAACGAGGATGGGGTCAAGCTGATCTTGGGCGACGCTTGCATCCTTGATCGGCTGGACGGCCACACAATGTCATCAGAGTCTTCGGAGCTCCTCACCTGAAGACCCGGATGATCTGCCCAGGGCGGTGTACTCCTTCTTCATGGCGCGCTCGGGTCAGGCACAGGCCCTTGAAGCAATGATCTCCTGTCTCCATGCGCATCCCCTCGACGCCGCCGGTGGGCAAGCTAGGTGAGAAAGCTATTCTGATCCACTTATTAATTAGCAGGCTACGAGGATTTGAGGCAGCATATACTACGGGACGTTGTCTGAGCACAGGAGTTCGGGACCGTCTTACGTCCCGTTCGTTTGGCATGCTGGTGTGCTGGACGGCAGAGACAGCCAGCTACAACCGCTGCGCTTGACTACAAAGGACTGACAATGAGTCCACCTCTGAGCGTGCTAGGCGCGTTCGCTCGCGCACCCCACCACAGCACCGGCGGATGGAGATGGCGGAGCAGGAACCGATGGATGGACCGTGGCCGTTCCCTATACCGCGCGCTCTCCATCGAGGATGCCGCGGGAGAGGGACTACCTCCCCCACGCTGCAGAAGATTGGGAGAGACGCCGATCACAGTCACCACTGCGCCAAGTTAGGGCGCATGTCTTGGCCTGCCCCACGCTGGAGCTTCTTGATCCACTGGCCGATTCTCATAGGATCGGAGGGCGGCCACTCCCTTTCTTCCACGGGCAGCAAGACCGCCCGATGGTGCTGGCTGGAGGCCACCTGCCTCCCCAATGCACCGTCGTCCCTCCCGGCCCGGTGGGTCCCAGCTCCCCGGTGCACAGACCAGTGGAACTGGATCAGACAATGCCGAGTGACGACATGCACCGATCGAGCAGCAAAGGATACAATCATACAACACAGGGGGCTGCTCCAGTCTCGCTTCTGAGATTGAGGATGGCACACTGGGACGTGACCTCTATGACCCCGCTAGCTGGGAGGACGAAGCTACCGTGGATCACGATCCTAACGCAGACCGGGTGGACGATTTCTGCAGCGCCATCTTCAGGAGTGCTCCTAAACCACTGCTCCCATGACCGACCTCCCCACCGACGACACAGCCCCGCAGCAAGCGCACAAGACGGGTGCGGAAGACCATGGTCGCTACCCGCTCGAGCCTGCGCATCGCGGCGCGCCCATCACCAGTGCCGGTGGCTGAACGCGCCCTTGGAAGCTAATGCGTGAACTCGACTTCATCAACAACCAGTCGCCGCCGCCGGATGCAGTTATCACCGCCTATGTGGATATGTATGCTGGAGAGCTGCCGGAGCAGGCTGTCAAGTCGATCAAGGCTGCCACGCGCCTGAGCAACAAGAAGTTGAGATGGAGGTTGCCTGAAGCTTAGGTGCAAAAGCGATGTTGCTGTGTCTGCGAACCATGTGTTGTAGGTGTTTCTCGAAAAGGTGGACAAGAAGCCGGCTGGAAGCCGATGGTGGACTTCTACGGTTGACTTCCACCGCCGGATATACTAGGATTGATAGCAACAACCCTAGCTAAGATCGTGAGTTGGAAGGTGAACTGGTATGTGTGGGGATATGAGTGCAGCAAGAATGAAGCTGACAAAGGGTTCGAATGGTCGCACCACCTACCTTTTATGTAATATATAAGCTTATGTAGAACCTCAAACCTCCGCAGCTTATGTAGAACCTCAAACCTCAAACCTACCGCACCTTAGAAAATTTGTTTTAACTCAAAAATTACGAAACCAGTTTTAGATTTTATTTTCTAAAATAATTTTCTATCTTTTCATACCTAGCTTAGCAGGTAGGGATAACCTATCTGTGTCACATGACACATGTAGTCGTAAATTTCACTCAACTCACATATATCTATCATTAAAGTCCTCCAATTCATGATGCTAATTTTAATGAAATACGGGCTATATGCCTGATCTCGAAAAAAAAAAAAACCTCGGCCTTTATTGTTTAACAAATAAATAAAAACAGTACAGGACTATATGGGCTCTGTTTCATCAACACCGACGCATGAATCCGCTCAACATCTTCAATCAAGTCGACCTGACAACAGGGCTAACCGATAGCACACTGTCTCTGCCAGTAGTCGCTCTGCTACTTTGGTATGTGTCGCTCCACAACCCCGGGCTAGTTGAGCCAATGCCGCTGTCCATGACGTAGTGGAATGGGTTCACTGGTGGCACGATGGCCATCTCCCCCTCCAGCATCCGCACCACGCTGCTCATCGTCGGCCGCTCCACCGGCTGAAACTGCACGCACCACAACGCTACTTTGCACATCATCTCTGCTTTCTCCCTGTCCGCCTCTCCGACCATCCCGTCGCCGGACACGACGCAGTCGATCTCTCCCTGGTCGTACTTCTCCCACACCCATCTCGGGAACCACTCCTTGCTCTCGCCCCGGCAAGGGTCGTAGTTCCGGCGCCGCCCCAAGATCTCGAACAACACCATTCCAAAGCTGTACACGTCGCACTTCTCCGACGCCGGCATCGCCATCCACAGCTCCGGCGCCGCGTACCCGGGCGTCCCACGGCCGCCGCCGGTCAGCGACATGTGCGTGTTCTCCCGCTCGCCCAGCCGTGCCAGCCCGAAATCGGCCACCTTCGGGGTGTAGTCGGCGGTGAGGAGGATGTTGGCCGGCTTGATGTCGTAGTGCACGATCCGCTGCTGGCACTCCTCGTGCAGGTACCTGATCCCCTTCGCCGTGCCGACGGCGATGCCGTGCAGCGTCCCCCACTCCAGCCGGGTGGTTGAGCTGCCCTCCACGTCGCCGTAAAGGTATTTCTCGAGCGAGCCGTTCTCCAAGTACTCGTAGACTAGAGCCTTCGTGTTCGCGTCGAAGCAGAAGCCGTAGAGGCGGACGAGGTGCTTGTGGTACGTCCGGCCTATAGTGCCGATCTCCGCCATGAACGCCTCCTGAACCTTCTTGTTCATGGACACCTTCAGGACCTTCACGGCCACCGGCAGGCCGTTCGGCAGCTCACCCTTGTAGACCACGCCGTAGCCGCCGGACCCCAACTCCGACGAGTAGTTCCGGGTGCAGGCCGCCAGCTGCTCGGAGCTGAAACGCATCGGCTTCTCGTTGAGTATCTGGTTGAGGAACGTCTCAACTGGCCCGACCTCGATCACCACATCTTCCACGGCGTTGCTGGCTTGCATATCACTCTCACGGTTCTTTTTCATCTCCTCCAAGACTTTCTTTACGATTTTCTTCTCCATCTTCCTGCTCACAACGATTGTAGATACTGAACAACGAAATGAGACAGGAAACTAATTAGCTAGCAGGTCGTGCAAGTTAATAGGGAGAAGAAGAAGGAGGTGCCTGATCGATGTATCGTACTGATTGCAACTGCATTCCCCATGTCTATGTCTTTGACGCTTCCGGGGCCGTAAGCTTGATTAGAGTCTGCGTCATGGCATGCGTCACATAAGCAAGTCAGGTGAATGAACAGTTCAGTCAAAAGCTGGAATCAGAGCCTGTAATCCCAACTAGAAACACACTGATATTTTCCTCCTTTGATATCTAATGCCAAATTGAAACATGGGGAGGAATCCAAATTTTGCTTCTCAACAAAATTTCTGAAAGTTCTAATCATTCCATCAATCGCTCTACTACAGGAGGAGGCAAGCACATGAAGCTAGTATCTCCATCTGTGTCCACAGAAACATTATTCCTATAACATACGACTGACAGAAGTAACAAATTGAGAAACTGACTAGACCAAATACCCCACCGAGAAAATCTTTAAAACAAAACGGCTGGAAACTAGTTTTTTTTAGATAATGAAACGGAAATTAGCTGAGGAAGAAGAAGAGCTCACCTGTGGATACCCGTGTTCGATCCTCTAGCTCTTTCTAGCGCCTTTTGTACTCGCTGGCGAGCAGCTGCTGCGCTGCCCGCTGGGGCTTAAATCATTGAGGTCATGAGAGGCCGCCGCTTTGACTGGACGAGAAGGCGACCGCACGAGCTACGACTTTTAAAAGGCCTGGCCGCCTGGCGGGTTCACACAACTTTCAAATTGGGCCGTTCAACTTATTTGGACAAAACTCCTTTGACTCTCGACTAGTACGTTCGAAGTTAAATTTTCCTTAACACCTTCAAACCAAATGTTGTTCCTTCTCTAGTCTAGTCTATAAAAACCGTTCATTTTTTTTATTTCCGGGCAATATAATGGAGGATTTAGTCAACATGTCGCCACGCCAACTGTGAGAGGGTAAAATGAAGTACATAATAAAGAGTTCAGGGGTCAAAAAGATTTACCAAGGAACAGTTATACAAATAATTTGTTCGAATAATTATCAAAATATTTTCCTGAAACTTTTACATAATTAAAGTTCCTAAAATTTCATTTCACCTTATAAAATTTATTTAGCTCAAAAAAAATGAAACCGTTTTTTCTCTAAAATCTTTTGGTGCCTAGCTTAGTAGGTAGGGATAGTCTGAGTGCACTCTTAGCGGTATAAGTGTACAACTCACTGAAACCACATATGTTTATATCTTTATAATCCCCCAATAAATGACGAGCAGTCGGACATTTGGTGCTTCGGACACCCACGCAGCATGCCCATGTCCGTCTTGCCCCTGTCCCGTTGCTGCGTCCGTCGCTCCTTACCCCTAACCCGCTTCTCACCCAGGCACCGAGGTGAACGGTCGAGCACAAGCATGCTCTGTCCACAAGCCCCCAACAGGGCCCAATAGTTGCCCTTGCGTGCCCCTGGCTCGCCGCTCGGGCAGTGCACCATCACTCACCGTGCCCTCCTGACTCTCCAAACAATATGAAACACTTACAACATTTTTTTAGATAAAGGATAGTTTATACTCGGTCTCATCTACCAAAAGTTAGAATCAAACCCCAAACGAGCCGCACACACTCTTGCACACTTGCAACATGGAACATTTGAATGCAACATACACATGAAAATAGATGAAACATTTTGAACATATATTTGCCACATAGTATAAAGATATGTGACATCCGGATAAAACACATGCAACTTGTAACATGAAAACACTTGACACAACATAAGACAAACAATTGAAATATTTTAAAAAAACTCTTGCAACATACAGTGCAACATCCCGTCTACCTTTATAACATCTAGATGAAATATCCAAAACACTTAAAATGTATTACTACAACATGCGTTTTCAGCGCAATGTCATCTTCCTGCTTGGACGAATGGAGGCTCCTGTTGCGGAGATCGGCAGTGGCGGATGGACCTCACCGGTGCGGCAACAACACGAGCAACTTGCCACACAGAGCAGCCTCACACATAGGTCCTCGTCGCCTGCTTGTTGGCGCATCCGTCATGGAGGCTTGTTGGCTCGGTCGATGCCGCCGCAGCGAGCAGGCAGCGCGGTGCAGGCGAGCGACACAGTGGAGCGGGAAGTTGGGAAGGCAGGTGGCGGCGTGGCGCGGTGGAGCCTGGAGGTGGAGCGCAGTGGAGAAATTGTTGTTCGACATGGGCGCGGACGGGAGTGGCGCGGTGGAGCGCATAGTGGGGAAAGCGGGCAGCACGGTGGAGGCGGACCGCAGTAGAGAGATTTGTTTTTTTCCCGACGTCCATCCGTCTGGATGCCCTGACGAGAGCATTATCTATTTACAAATCTCAACCTTCATTGTTTACAGTAACTCGGTAAATAAAAATATCAACAAATGTGTACAAGACTACAAGCTCTGTTTTGTCAGCACTGACGCATGAGTCCGCTCAACCTCTTCAATCATGGCGCCAGTCGACTTGGCAGCTGGGCTAATCGACATCTCACTGTCTCTAGCAGTGGTACTGGTATCTCTGCTGCTCTGGTATGTGCCGCTCCACAACCCCGAGCTAGCCGAGCCACTGCCGCTGTCCATGACGTAGTGGAATGGGTTCACGGGCGGCACGATGGCCATCTCCCCCTCCAGCATCCGCACCACGCTGCTCATCGTCGGCCGCGCCGACGGCTGGAACTGCACGCACCACAACGCCACCTTGCACATCATCTCCGCCTTCTCCCTGTCCGCCTCTCCGACGATCCCGTCGCAGGTCACGACGTCCTCGATCTCCCCTGTTCGTACTTCTCCCACACAAATCTCGGGAACCACTCCTTGCTCTCGCCCCGGCAAGGGTCGTAGTTCCGGCGCCGCCCCAGGATCTCGAACAGCACCATCCCGAAGCTGTACACGTCGCACTTCTCCGACGCCGGCAGCGCCATCCACAGCTCCGGCGCCGCGTACCCGGGCGTCCCGCGGCCGCCGCCGGTCAGCGACATGTGCGTGTTCTCGCGCTCGCCCAGCCGTGCCAGCCCGAAGTCGGCCACCTTAGGGGTGTAGTCGGCGGTGAGGAGGATGTTCGCCGGCTTGATGTCGTAGTGCACGATCCGCTGCTGGCACTCCTCGTGCAGGTACCTGATGCCCTTGGCTGTGCCGACGGCGATGCTGTGCAGCGTCCCCCATTCCAGCCTTTTGCTTGTGCTGCCCTCGTCGCCGTAAAGGTACTTCTCGAGTGAGCCGTTCTCCAAGAACTCGTACACCAGCGCCTTGGTGTTGGCGTCGAAGCAGAAGCCGTAGAGCCGGACCAGATGCACGTGGTAAGTCCGGCCGATGGTGCCGATCTCCGCCATGAACGCCTCCTGCACCTTCTTGTTCATGGACACCTTGAGGACCTTGGCGGCCACCAGCAGGCCGTTCGGCAGCTCACCCTTGTAGACCACGCCATAGCCGCCGGACCCTAGCTCGCACGAGTAGTTCTTGGTGCAGGCCGCCAGCTGCTCGGAGCTGAAACGCATCGGCTTCTCGTTGAGGATCTCGTTGAGGAATTTCTCCACGGGGCCGATCTCGATCACCACATCTTCCACGGCGGCGCAGGTCTGCGCCCGGCGGTCTTTTCGCTCAAGCTCCTCCAGGACTTTCTTTACGATTTTCTTCTTCATCTTCTTCCTCACGACGCGGCATCTTCTGATGAGAGCGATAATTACTACTACTGTCGCAGTTGACGCGACTGAAGATACTGAAGAAACATCAGGAAAAAAGAACAGACAATTAGCCAGTTATTACTACTGCAAGAAGACGCGACGAAGATGCACAGTGTCAGATCGATGGATCGTACTGATTGCAACCGCTGCATTCCCCATGCTTGCGATGCTTCAGGGCGCTAAGCTTGATTAGAGTCTGCGCCATGGCATGCGTCACATAAGCAAGTCAGTTGAATGAACAGTACATACAAACCTAGGAAGGAGGTTGCCATGTCAATCACAATCCCAATCTCCCAACAAGAAACAATTTTCCTTCTTCAAAAACAGAAAAACATGTAACATATTTGCTTCCAGAGATACCTAATGCCAAACAACTGGAGAAGGAATCAAATTTTAGTTTTCTGAACAAAATCTGTGGAAGGATAAAATCTATTCACCATTCCATCTCCAGGAACCATCCTATGATATACAAAAAGACTGCAACAGATGACTGACCGAATTAACAAGCCGATCGACGAACCCCCGGCCCCGGATACCCGACCTACAACAAGAGCTTCAAAACAGAGGAAACTAGAGGAAGAAGAGAAGCAAACCTGTGTGGTGTGGATAGCCTTAGCCTCCCCGTGTTTGGCCTTTGCTTGGCGGCGAGCAACTGCTGCTCGCAGCAGGGCTAAATCATTAAGCTGATGACTGGTGATTGGTGAAGGAGAAAGAGGACTGACGTGTGCAGAGGAGCTACGACTTATGAAAGGCCCAGGGAAGGCCACAAGCAGCCGTTGCTGACTAATGACAGACGTTGACTGAGCGATGGGTTTGTTGCTGACTAATCTGAGAATACTTATCTGAGAGGTTGCTTCTGCTGACAGTGACAAGCGCGAATCATAGGAATCTTCTTCCATTCCATCAGACCGTCAGCATCGACAGAGAGAGAGAGAGCAAGACGCGTCGTCGCCTCTCTGTTGGATGGATTGGCCCGCGGGGCCGTACAATCTGTACATGGGCCTCCGGACGCATGCAACAAACACACAAAGCCCATTTCATAGCTCTTTTGTAGGTCCATATATACCAATTCAGTCTGTTGTCGTTGTCCGTGGAGTGGAGTGCAGCACGCTTGGCCCAGATGCTATTGCTACGAATGAATTCAATCAACGAAACGTGTCTTCCCCGCCGCGAAAAAATATCTTTGTGTCTCTGTCCAATCTCTTCTAGCCCACAACGCAAAAGAGCTGCAGTTTCCGATGGTGACATACCACGGCAGCAGTATATTCTTTCTGAGCTACGCAAGGCCGTTGCCCACATCATGCGCCGTTGTTTAGTTCATCGTCTGGAGGGAAAAGCGGTCGGGACTACACGCCCATACATGATTTTTTTTTTCATATTTTGAGAGCTAAAAGAAAGAAAATGGTTTCTCTAGGCTCGCAACGATGGAGCCATACTTTCAGTTGAGATTTTCCGGAAACAACAAAGCTCTACTACGTTGTTTCTGCCGACTAGCGACTATTCAACAAACGAGGAATCTTATCACCGAAGAAATTGCACCGACTCATCCAAGCAATTAAATTACCTGATGAATTCTCAATGGTTATCCATCTAAAATACTACTACTATTCAATTATATTCATATGAATCCACGCCTGTATATAAACGGCCTCCGAGTTTTTCTTCTCGCGCCTTTCGCTGCAAGTGCGTCTTGAATACGTACTACTTGCCCAACGAGAAGAAGACCTTGACCAAACGATCCAATCAAAGAGGAGCCTCCCTTCTTATCTGCACTTCCACCTTCCCCGTCTCCATCAAGAAATTGCCCACCTCTCCCTCGCCGCCAACATCTTCATCTTGAGCAAGGAGCGAGAGGAGCTAATAGCCAATTAGCCATGGTGCGGGCGAGTCTTCTCGCCGTGCACGACGCCGCTGTCGGCCCGCTCGGTCCCGTGGCGATCGTGGTCCTCGCGGTGGCCGCGACGGTGGCCGTGGCGGCGATCGCGGCGTTCGGGTGCGCGCAGGGCGCCAAGAAGCCGCGCCGGCAGAACAACAACAACGCCTACTACTACGGCCAGGGCTACCCGCCGCCTCCCGCGGGAGCGTACGGCTACCCGGCGCAGCAGCAGCCGCCGCCCGGGTACTACGCGTACCCGCCGCAGCAGAGCGCGGGAGGGAGGCCCGGACGCAGCGGGCTCGGCTCAGGAGCCGCGGGGCTCGCCGTCGGCGCGGTCGGAGGGCTGGCCGCTGGCGCGATCATCGGCTCCGCGCTCGACTCCGGCGGCGGAGGCTGCGGTGGTGGCGGTGGTTGCGGAGGAGGCGGCTGCGGTGGCGGTGGTTGTGGCGGCGGCTGCGGTGGTTGACCTCTATCTGGTTTTTTGAATTCTGTTTTACATCTGCCGTGGCGATCTGCATGTCAATGTGACTTTTGTGTTCACGGCTTTTTATATTGTGAAAAAAAAAGAATGCACGATATGATTTGATGGGATTTCGTGATGTCGGATCAAATGTTCTTGCGCAAACCATCCAAATGTTGTCGCGTATAATACTCATGTTTTTCTGGCTATTATGATGATGATGCACCGAATCCTCCTCAACATTCTCATCGGTTTATCATTATACTAGATAAATGTCCATGTTATCACGATGATATATTACTTTTAATTATGAAATCGGTTGTAAAAAGTGCTCGTGTCGGATCGAGTTTTTATAGAAAGAGTTCGTGTTAGATCTAGACTTCGTATATTTGTCCACTTTGAGCGCGTTCTATTTTCCTTGTTTCCAGAACATTATGTTGTAGTATATATATAGTGTTTTGTGTGTTTGAAATATGAAGGATGAATGATCCTTCATTCATAGATTGTTTCATAGTTGAAGCCGTGTTTTTTCTTTCAATTAAAAACAGATTCTAGACAAAAATAATCCACAACTCCATCTATTTTTTTATTTCTCAACTTCTAAACCACAATAGTTAACACAAATTGGTCATTCAATGTAATCGGACGTTCCCTATACCGTGAGATTTAGCTCGAGTCTCCATCTCCCTCACCGTGTGATGTTTTTCTTCAATTATCCTGATTATCCCTCTCGCTCGTCCCCTCAGATCTCGCACTTGCTCCGCCTCTCGACTCCCACGCTTGCTACCTTAGGTCCTAGACCTCCTCTCTAGAGAGGTGGGAAACTCCGGCGTCTGGTGAGAGGTCTCTAGAAAGGAGGAACAACTCCAGTGATAGGTCTCTAAGAGGGAGGGACAAATCTAGTAGAGAGAAACCTGATACTTTTTCATTATATTAAAAAAGTCTTAAAATTTATTCGGTTGTACTTCAATTTAATTTTAGACTTATTTGGATTAGTGTAGATTTTAGTACCATCAAACAATGAAGTGTAATAAAAAATATAAACAATTCTGAGCATATTTTAGAACATAATACTAGTTCTCTGCGTCCTGTCACAGTAGGCACTGATTCTTTCTCTCTAGGGCAGTCATTGACTTTTTGAGTGTGACTTTGCCGGCCCCGCGAGGCCGCGAGAGCACTGGACGTCTGGACCATTGTAAAGCTGGTGCTAGCCTGGCACGGAAATGTCAAAACAGAAGCTGGTCAATCAGTGTAGTTGTAAGTATCACGGCGCGTTGCTTATACAAGACCAACGAAATATAACTTAGCGAGTTTTTTTTTTGTTTTGTTTTTGGTGCTCTCTCTATTTCGGTCCACAGCCCACCTGACAAAAGGATCATCACTTGGTTTATTCATAATTTTGGCCCAACAAATGCCTACGGCCCACGGGCAAATACTATTCTCCTTTAAAATTGACGGCCCACGGGCAACTACTATTCCATAATCACGTATACCTGCCTGCCTTAAACATCTTCCCAAGCGTCTGATTCTGGACATCCAGCTATAATTACTTGTCTGACCAGACATTACCTGGCGGCTGGCAAGCTTGAATCCAAATAGACCTGTGACGAGGGGAGCGCTCATCGAGAAACTGTTCGATCAACACTGGCACTGATAGTACATATGAGAAATACGGATGGCCCAATGAATAGCCAAAGCTTGGTTGGCCCTGACATGTACTCCCTCCGTTTCAAAATGTCTGTCGTTTTCGCTTCCCGAGAAACAACTGCCGGCAATTTTTATAAATATTAAATATCATCAATTAGTATCATATTTAGTATCATTGGAAAGATATTTAAATCTAGTTTTTTTAAAAAAAATATTTAGAGATACAAATATTTGGCGTATTTACTACAAATCGGGTCAAACTTGTGGCACGAAAACCAACGGCGACAGTCAATTTGAAACAGAGGGAGTAGTGTGCACGAAGTGAAATCACTCTCTTTTTGTTTTGCTATACTCCTTTTTTTTTTAAAAAAAAAAAAGAGAACCAAGTAAAGGAGCCACTACCAATTATATTAATAAAAAAAACAGACTAAATGAACAACGGCATTAAAGTGGTACGTATAAAAGAAAAACAACACCAATAGCAACAGTTACAACTGCTAACTAGTCAGGAGAAACACAACATCAAGCCATACACCAGTAATCTCATCCTATGTGTACCAGTGTGTATCATGATTCATGATTGGTCTCAAAGTTGACCAAAACACTCGATAATATATTAGTATCCAGCCCGGGTGGCGGCTACTCTGCTGAGGGTGGCGGCTGCTCTGCTGAGGCATTCGAAAGTGATTTGATAACAACCATTTCTGTTTTGAAAATCCCCGCTCCTTTAATATCAATATATCAAATTCCCTGACGTACAATCCGCCATCTCCATCTTTTAATTTATCTAATCTAAAACAAGACTAAGGTGAATATAAACGCTCACATGTCCTATCGCCCATATGTATAGCAGTAAAGTTACAGAGATGCACACATCAACTTTGACATTGTACTGTATATCTTAGTTGCTAGTGGTGGCTTCTGGCTTGAGAGTCATTTTTAAGCAACAATACCTGAGAGGTTGCTAACTATATCATAAAAAATGTCCTCCAATAAGTAGGTACAAGAATTCAAAAGGTAAAAACTTGCTAAACTCACAGGTCGCTAGATCCAAATCCGTTGGCCAGGATAGGGCGAACATGAGTGCGTGCGTGTGGATTTGTGCATCCGTAGCGTGTTTTACAAAAAGAAATGTGCATCCGTAGCGTGTTTTACAAAAAAAGAAATGTGTTTTATCAAAAAAAAAAGAAAAGAAATGTGCATTCACATCTGGTACAAAATTGCAATTTTTGTAGTAAAAAAAACAAAGCCTTTCTGTTTCATTTTTTTTTGACGATAAACGAGAGATTTTATTCAACAGCAAGAAGCTGAGAGAATGTATACATTGTCCATGCGAAGAGACTGCATGATAGTCCCTAGGGGACAGATAGGGCTGTGATCAGCAGAAGTACAATCGACCTCAGGTAAATGAGGCATAGAGAGACTATGACTAAAAGCCTGTCGAGCTAGAGTGTGTGCCGTCTGATTCTGATGCCTATCCACTTTGAAGATTGTAGACCCCGTATTCTCAGTGATATTGAGGAAATCCTGAGTAAAGTGCTTGATGCGCCAGTCCGGAGGATTGGAATGATCTGCAGAGTTGAAAAATAGAGCTAACTGCTGATTATCAGTTAGGAAATTAGTATTTTGCAGATGTAGCCTGCTTGTGATCTTTGCAGCTAGCACCATTGCAGCTGCTTCCGCCATTAGAACCGAGTTGCAGTTGACCATTTGCGCTTTGATATAGACACTGTTCGCCGTTGAGGCCTGCAGATTTAGAAAAAAAAATACCAAGACCTGCTAGTCTTGGTTGCATATCAGTGGTGTCAGGGGTGATGGAGGCATCAGTATAGCATCTAGGGCCTGGAAGCAAGGCTGGTAGTATAGCTTGCAGAGTCCTTGGTGGGCGTAGTCGCTCTTGTACTGGTACCATTGTAGCTCCTGTGTCACCTGCAGTGGACAAGTGCATGCCTTCATTTTGTCGAGATGAATTTTGTTG
Organism: Chrysopogon serrulatus; assembly: GCA_015844335.1. Classification (NCBI taxonomy): domain Eukaryota; kingdom Viridiplantae; phylum Streptophyta; class Magnoliopsida; order Poales; family Poaceae; genus Chrysopogon; species Chrysopogon serrulatus. The sequence continues at coordinate 75,079 of JADLZL010002645.1, forward strand.
AGTGGAGTAAGAGTAAAGATGAGCCGCCACAGCGTTATGAACCTGCCAAGGTGTCCATTCTCGGTTTTGGAACCTGTGATCATTTCTAGCTTTCCAAATATACCAGAGGGTGAGTAATATTTTAGCAAAGTAATCATCGAGCAGTTCGTGGGTATTAAAACAGGTAAAATGGATTGAACTCCATCAATTTCAGAAGGGAAAGTATCAGACCGAATAGACGGTTGGAAGGAAAACCAAACTGCTTTGGGTAAATTACATTTGAAAAAGAGATGTTCATCATTTTCCACTAAGCCACAAGCCGAGCAATGTTTATCAATATGCTGAGTATACCTGGAGGCTCGTTCTGCAGATGCAAGGGCTCTTCGAACAAGACGCCAGATGAATGTTTTAATGAGAGGAGGCAGGCTTTTGTTCTTCCATGCTCTCTGCAAAATAGAGTTAGCAGCAGACTGTATACTTCGAGAGCCCTGAACAGGGAGGTTGATCATATTTTGGGAGCTTAGATGCCTATAAATATTTTTGGTGGAGCAGCGGCCATCCCTGGCAGGAAGCCAGCGAAGGACATCAGGTTGATTACAGGGTACAGTGGGGATATTGGCAATGGAATGAACAGCCTGATCATCAAACATATTAGACAGGAGCTGAATATTCCAAGAATGAGAGGCATCAGTCCAGAGTTGGGAAACAGTGGAAGGGAGAGGTTGTATGGTGACAGGCAGTTGCAAGTGATCGTGAATAGAGTTCCAAAGAGGACACCAGGGGGAGGACCAAATGGAGCTGTTACCTGTCTGAAGTTGAAGCTGGACATTAGAGTGGAGATCATTCTTGACCTGGAGAATAGAAGACCAGAAAACAGAGTGTGGTCCATGTGCACCAGCAGTCCAAAAAGATTTATTGTGAAAATATTTTGCCTTGAGAACAGCATAAAGGAATGGATTCTTATTGGTGGCTATGTTCCAAGCAGCATGGATAAGGAGGCTCTTATTGACCATGCCAAGATCTCGGATACCTAGCCCACCATTCTGGGGTGGTTGGCAAATGTCGTCCCATGATCTGAAAGCAATCGGGGAGGTTGGGTTATCGTCCTGAATACCTGCCCACCAGAATCTGCGGAGGATGGTATTGATTTTACCTACAAAGGACTTGGAAAAAAGCACAGTAGACATATAGTAAATAGGAATAGAAGAAAGCACTGACTTTATGTAAGTAAGCCTCCCTGCATGATTAAGCTTGTTAGCTTTAACAGTGCTCAACTTTGCATAAAATTTACTGTAAATGAATTCATAAGCCTTGTTTTTGTCATTGTGGTTAAAAATTATAGGATGACCAAGATGGAAAGTATGTGGCAAAAGGTCCTGGACAGGGAAGATGGTTTTGATTTGGTTTTTAATGGTAGGAGGGACATTTTTGCTGAAGAGGATATAGGATTTGTGAAGGTTAGGGGTTTGGCCTGAAAGGTTGCAGAAATTAAGGAGCGCATTACTGATGGAAGTGGCTTCGGAAAGGGTAGCAGAGCCACAGAGAATGAGGTCATCGGCAAAGAGGAGGGAATGGATGGGAGGGCAGTTAGGACCAAGAGTGACACCAGTGAGGTTGGAGTTGGAGAGCTCATTTTGGAGACAAATAGAAAGCTCATTAATGGCAATAACAAAGAGATAAGGGGAGAGCGGACAACCCTGGCGAATGCCTCTGGTAGGAGAAAAGGAAGGAGAAGGCTCGCCGTTTATTAAGACAGAGAACGAAGTGGTGGAAATACAGGCTCTAATAAGGCTTATGAAGGTATTGTTGAGACCAAGACGAGTAAGCGCAGAAGCAATGAAGTCCCAGTTAAGGCGGTCAAAGGCTTTGGCAAGATCAACTTTGAGAAGAAAGGCATGATGTTTCCAAGACTTGAGGGAGAAGGAGTGAACAATTTCCTGAGTGATAATAATGTTGGAGGAGATGTGTCTATTGGAAATAAAAGCCGCCTGGGATTGGTGGATGTAGCTAGGAAGGAGAGGTTTAATTCTATCAGCAAGGGATTTAGCAATGATTTTATAGATAACGTTGCAGAGGCTGATAGGTCTAAAATCCTGAGGAAGGGTGGGTTGAGTTTTTTTGGGGATAAGGACAATATAAGTGTAATTTAAACTAGGATGAAAGGACGCTGTGGAATAAAAGGCAGTTACCAGATTACAGACATCCTGCTTGATCCAAACCCAAGAAGATTTATAGAAGAGAGCGACCAGGAGAGGCATTGTTACGCATTTGCTTGATGATGCAATGAATTTCATCTTCATCAGGAGTAGAATAGGTGTACCCTAAATCTTGCTGGAGATCCTGTTCAACGTCTTGCTGAAGATCCAGTTCCGCAGGTGTGCTGTGGGGAATCTGTACATCAAGGTCTTGGGCATTTGGGTTAGTTATGGCCTGTCCAGAGCTGGAGGGAGACAAAGAAGCAGAGTTATCATTAGTATTGACATTAAAAATAGAGTGAAAATAGGCAAGAATAGTATCAGTAAGTTGCTCTTGGGTAGTAGAGTGTGAGCCATCCGGGTTTTGGAGAAAGGAAATTTTATTTTTACGCTGCCTTCTGGTGATGGAGAGGTGGAAGGAGGCAGTGTTGCGATCGCCAAGAGTAGCCCAATCCTTTTTAGCGCGCTGCAAATGAAACTGCTCATGTTTATCAAGTAAAAGATGGTGAGATTCAGCAAGCTGTTGTTGAAGGCTAAAGTCTTCCATGTGGGGAGGTTTGGACTGTTCCTGCAGGAGTTGATCTTCAACCTGAGCAAGCTGATCAGCTAGCTTCGGCTTTTTCCTCCTCCAGGCTTTTAAGTCAGAGGCTAGGTACTTGGTTTTAAGGTGAAACGGCCTATTCTCAGAACGCTGCCAACTGGACTGAGCAATAGGTTGATAATCATCCTCAGTTAGCCACCAATTTTCGAAGCGGAAAGGCTTAACAGTACGTCTAGTATTGGAGCTTAACATAGTAAGAATGGGGGCGTGATCACTACGAAGCATGGGAAGATGGTAAACAGTCGTGTTGGGATAAAGAGCACACCATTCAGCATTGGCAAGAGAACGATCAAGACGCTGAAAGGTAGGCCCAGTAGTGAAGCGTTTGTTAGTCCAAGTGTAAGCCGGACCACTATCACCTAAATCAATGAAGCCACACTGCTTAACATAGGAACAAAAAGCATTAATACGTCTAAGGTCTGGCATACCCGGGCCAAACTTCTCATTAGCATGCATAAGTTCGTTCATATCACCCATACAGAGGATAGGCAGGTTGGGACTATTTACAACAAACTGAAGAACCTGCGACCATAAACTAGCAGTAGTACGGTGGTGCGGATCACCATAGATGCAGATCAAAGCAAACGGTTGACTAGTGGAAATATTAATACAAGAAGCGAAGAAGAAGTTAGCTGAGTGATCTACGATGGTGATGCTAATGTCTTGAGTCCAAAAGAGCCATAGGCCACCCGATTGGCCTACTGCAGGAACAATGAAAGCATCAGCAACATTGAATTTATTAACAATTGTAGTGCGAGAAATAGAGGAATTACGAGTTTCTGATATGAAACAGACCTGGGCTTTCGTCGAAGCAAGCAGGCGGGCGAGGTGCTGCATTTTAGAACTGCTGAGATTCCCGCCTGAACCTCGGCAGTTCCATGCCAGGAATGAACTCATGGATCACCCGACGCCCTTGAGGCTGGCGCCCTAGCCTGAGAAGAAGCTTGCTGATGAGGTCGACGCAGTAGCGGCCCACCAGTAGACCGCAGTGGACTATCAGTCCTGTCTTGAGTCGGAGCTGGAGATTCAGCCGCGTAGTCGGTAATGATGCAGTGTAGGCCATCACCCAGATCCACCCCCCGGACAGGAGGTTGAGAGACAATCATATTGCCCACAGTAGGAATGCTGAGGAACACCTTATCTTTGACAGGTTTAGTAAGATCTAAGTTAATGCGTACAGGGACATAAAAAGGATCATTGTAAAAAGATCTAGGATTCAGCCTGTGCCATTCTGAGTGTTGCCCAATCTGCTGGATAATCTCATTAATTGTATCCTCAGTTCTAAAATTTTTGGGAATCCCATACAACCGAACAGAGGCATCAATAAACTGAAAACCATAAGTATCAATGTCTTTGCCATGCACATACATTTCTAGCAATAGGTTGTGACCATGGAGAGTCCACGGCTGACTTCTAATGACTGATAGCATGTCTCCCTCATTATCAAAGCTTGCAAAGAACAGATTCTCAGTTACCTCATCAATGTCCCTAGCTCTGCCTCTCCAGGCTTTGTTGAGGTCAGCCCGCGCAATGTCGACTGAGATAGGAGCCCCTTTGGTGTGCAGATGGTCAGCCACCACGAGAAGGAGACCAAAGGGCGATGGCTGACGGTCCTGCCTGCTACTGCTGGGGACGGCACGAGCCGCCGTCACTTGGAGAGCTTCGAGGGAGCGGATGAGGTCTTGGTCGTGAGCCGAGACCTGGGAGGCAGGGACAGTGGATTCATTTGGCTGGGATGGCGTGGCGGTAGGGAGGGGCGTGGCGCGGGCGATGGGTGGAGGAGGTGGCGTGGTGGGCTGAGTGGCGTTCTGGATGGGTATGGTTGGAGCGCTGCTGGAGGAATCTGGTAGAGCGGTGGGAGGCGGAAGCTCGTGGGGGACCTGTTCCATGGCGGTAGGGACAGGAATCTCGGGGTCGTCGTCGTTCATGGTCGGGAGTAGGAGGAGGAAACAGATGATAGGCGCAAGAAAGGAGAAAGTGATAGTGGGATCGGTGGGATAAAGCGGAACGAGATCCTCTGAATTCACTCTCCGTGACTGCTGCCGGAAGTCGCTCCATCTTACCGTTCGCTGCCATCTAACGGAGCAGCTGCGCTCAAGCACTTTTGCCTCCTCATGCGCACAAATTGTGGCCCAATAACAAGGCCTGCTAAAGCGGAAAAGGCAGCGGGCAGCCCCTGCCGAGCTCCCAAATCGCCGCCGCCGCCGTCTTACGCTCGACCGCGCCCGTCGCCGTCGTGTCGAGGGAGAGCCGCGCCGTCTCCCTCCCGAGTCGTGCCCTCGCCATCCCTATCGCCTCGCCCACGGCCACGCCGTCGCCATCCCTTTCTTTGCGGGCCGCATCGCCGACGTTCACAGGCCGGGCGTGTCTCCTCATCGCCATCTCAAAGCGCAGCTGCAGCAGCAGCCATGGGGGGCGAGCATGCATGGACGTGGGCGGAGCATGAGCCGGGCGGTAAGGCGCTGGCGGGGCAAAGGCCGGGCGGCGAGCTGAGGAAGAAGTCGGTGTCGCGTCCGTCGAGCCGGGCTGCAGTTCCTCGTCGGCCGCATTGGGCGGTAACGTGAAGAAGGCCCCCGTGAACCTGGCTACCGCCCTTGCCGAGGTTTGGAGCTGGCCGGGAACACGGCGAGGGACATCAAGAGCACGGCTGCTGTCCAGCAAGATCTCGCCCAAGTAGCTTTCCAGGAGCACACAGCTGTTGTCCAGGAGATCGACTAGCTGCAGCAAGTTTGCTGTCCAGGAGGAGCTCTCTCATTCTCGACTATATGCAGAGAATGCCTGTAAAGTGCAATTTGTGCAAGAGCTTGCAAATTGTGTAAATTGTGGTTGTATCCAAAGCATCAAAATCATGCAAATTTATAGATTGCCATTTTGTTGTAAATTTTCTTGGAATCAAATAAAAAGTATTGTTGAGTGTTGCAAATTTCAGAGATTGCACATAAGGTTATGCTGTTCTCGGCATCCAGCAGGTGGCTATGACCTTATTCCTGGTCATATGAACTTTACAATTCCAACTACTTATACTCAACCACAGATGCAAAAGCTACTCCAAAACAATCTATGTTTCAGGAGGCAAAAGACATTCTTCCTATTGCATATGCCCATATTAGAATTCACCAATAACACCATCTGTCATTGCCCCCTGAAAAATAGAAGAAAAACACCATCTGTCATTCACCAATAACACCATGTATGATTCAGAGAAAAAAATATATTGTTGTATAATATTACCGTCAATAGTTGAGAGAAACTATTGATGGCTGTGTATGATTCAGAGATCTCTTCCTGAGGTAAAGATGGATGGTTCAGGCATGCATTTTGTAGTGTTGCGCCATCACCGACTAAAACTTCTGTAGTTTGGTCCTGATCAGAAACAAGAGAATCAAATATTTACAATTCAAACTTTTTGTAGCGAATACAGTTAGAGAGATTTTTGTTGTCAGATACCTTTGAACATTTTCTTTTTTTCTTGGCATAAACCTTCGAACTTTTTTCATTTTTCTTGTCACACACCTTTGTATTGTTTTCTTTGTTGTTACCTCCCTTTTTTGCACACTTGCGCTTCTTCTCATACCAAGCTTTTTGGCGCTTTGAGGTTTTTGTTTCCATCTCCTTTTTCTTTAGGCTTGCTGTACTCAACAATTCATTAGGCAGAGGTACATTGGTGGGAGCAATGATGGGATCCATAGGGCTTGTAACACCACTCATTTCTTCTTCAACTTGCTTGCTTTGAGCATATCAAGTGCGTTGTTTACTAATAACGTGCATTTTGGATGGCTTGCAGCTCGATGTGCCAAATTGAGAAATTTGCGAGCCATATCTTTGTAGTTCAACAATTCATCTAATTTTGGATTCTCTAGTATGTCTTGGCCTTTGTTGTCCTGTACAGTTCCATTTCGTGCCTCCCGTGTCCATCTCTTCAATTACATAGTGTGTAGGAAGTAATTTGATATTCATCAAATCAAGGACTTTTAAAGCATGGCCACATAATATTCCAAGCCTATTGAATTGCCCACAGCTGCAAGTACTAGTCTGTTCTAATGGATGACCAATGACTTTGTACTCCTTCTCTAAGGTAACATTTTCATCTAGACTCCCAATTGCTACAAGATATTCATTTGTGCCTTCCAATCTTTGTGGCGCATGCTACCATTGATCTCTCATATTCACTTTGAAAAGCTTCAAAAATAGTTGGCGTGTACAGCTTGCTAGCTTGGATTAACATAGGTGTCCTCATTTTGATTCTAGGTAACTTTTTCCTTGAATCAAATTCAGATTTCAGTTCCTTCTTCCTTTTGTATTCTACAACTCTTTCAAATTGCTTAAGAAATCTGATTATATCAAAATCAGATCTGAAATGCCGCTTCAGCTCATTTGTTCAAACTCTCACTGAGTTGTGTACTTCTCATCCCTAATGTGAACACATCCTTCATATAACATTCAGCCCATTTTTCCCTTACCTTGTATATACTATCCAACCAAGTTTGCTTGCTTGCCTTTGACCTCATGTTGTTAAATGCTGCTTCAAATGTTGCTTCATCTTCATACTCATACATACACGCACTGAAATCTGAGAGAATACTCGGTTCTTCATTGTTCTCTTCTACTTCTTGTTTAGGAGAAGCATTATTGTTGTCTTCTACTTCTTGTTTGGGAGAAGCATCTGATTCTTCATCAGCCAGTTCAGCTATATGCTTGACAGCATTCTGCATAATGTGAAAAGTGCACAGACCATGCCATGATTCTAAAAAGACTGCCTTTATTGCTTTTCCCATTGCAGAATCTTGATCAGTATATATTGTTTTAGGTTGCTTGCCACTATGGGCTCTCAAGAAGGTCTCAAATATCCACTTGAAGGATTCAAACGTCTCATCATACATGAGAGCAGCACCAAAAACCACCGTTTCTCTGAAATGATTGAACCCAACAAATATGCCAAAAGGCCAACTCTCCTTGTTTGTACCAAAGGTAGTATCAAAACTGACAACGTCACCAAAATATGCATAGTCAGTGAGCATTTTAGCATCAGCCCAAAATATGTTTGCAATCTGTTCTTCTCGATCCATCTGTAATGCATATTGAAATGATGGGTTCTCAGCAATTTTTTCCTGAAAATAACTAAGCATGCTTCCTGCTTGACCATATGCCATCTCCCGTTGTCGTTTGCCCCGTAAATAGTTCTTGTGGTCTTGAAGAGTGTAACTGAGATTAGCTGAGCCATCAACTTGTATGCAAGCCAACTCATGTGCAGCTTTGGGCCCAATTCCTGCATCGTCAGCCGTCTCAATTTCAAAACTTTGTAACTGTGAAATTTTCCTTTGGGACGCCATCAAATGTGAGGTTTGTGGCAGGTGAAGGCTATGATTGTGTTCCAAAATCAGATCAGTCACTTTATAATTTCCCTTCTCTCGATCCAGTATAAGACCTATGCGAACTGGACAATCAGTTCTAGTTTCAGCTCTTGGATGCTTTGTGAGATGATCCCTTTTATCTGGCACTCTATGACCTTCATTTGCACAAACATATCTACAAGATCTAACTTTTCCATCAGATTGTCTTTTGTTTGCATATTTTTTTCTAACCTCAAACCCTTTTTGACCTCCAAAGGTAACCCAAAACATCCAGGCATCTTGTATGGTATTGAACTCCATGCCAACTTGAGGTAACGAACCAGATATCAAACTCTCCCTATAATAGAAAAAATGGTTCTAAACTAGCAACTAAAATGCAGACTTGGTATTCGAGAGGAGCAAATAAACAATCATGATTACACACCTATTTTCGGCCATCTGAAACATGCAGGGTTCGTTTGTACAGAGACAAAGAACTTCCTTCAATCCATTTCAGCACATCTAGGGATGCCAACGCTGACTAGATTAGAAAACCAAAAAAATCTAATCTTAGTAAAGAGGAAGATCTATATATAGTGCAGAATACTCCACCAAATTATCGTATCAACGGAAGTAGTAGGAGGCGATGATCGCTGCCTTGTCCTCTGCCTCCAGGCTCCAGCCTTGGAAACCCGCCAAAAGAAGCCGCGTCCGCGCCAAAACCGTGAGATGTCGCGCCAAAAAGAAGAACGCCGGTCGCTGCTTTTTACTCTACTAGATGGGCCGTGTTGTTGGGCCGGAATACGTGCCAAGAGGGGTAGTGCCTGGGCTAACGTGCTTCGTTGGATGGCAGCCGACGGCAGCGATCTTGTGACTGCCGACAACAGTCGTGGAGGCCGAATTCAGAGGATCTTGTTCCGATAAAGCATGGTGGCGTTACCGTGGAGCAAGATCGATCGGCGCGTGTCGACGAAGAACAGTGCAATCGGAGCAGGTGCCGTCGACTCAGAACTCCACCGCAAGAACAGTAACGGGAAGGATGTAGAGGAATCCAGCCAGGAAAGAGAGACGGATGGATTTAGAGTGGATGGATCGGCAGAAGGATACTCCGAACAGCAGGATTCAAGCGGATCAGGATTGGAGGCGAAGGATTGGGGATTATGGGTTGGAGTGTGGGAGAAGGAAGGGGAACGGCATATCGCCCAGTACTACTCAGAGCTCATTCGTTCGTTTGACCAGACTTTTTCCAAAGGACAGTGACTAGCGGACCAGTACCGAGTTTCTGTTTCATTGGAAACCGGATGACTTGACAAGGGGCACGTCACTCACGCATAGCGCATAGACGCTGCATCTTCCAGGGACACGAGCTTCTGCAGAACGGCGTTCATGCTTGGCCGCCTGACGGGATCGTCGTCCACGCACGAGACCGCCAGATCCAGCATTGCCGCCGCCTGCAAGCGGCTGAATTCACCGTGCAACCTCGGATCAACGAACTCCTCCAGCCACGCCCACGGTGACAGCTCCCCGTCACGCTTCGTGGTCTTCTTCTCCCTTAGCCAGGCGACCAGCTGCCGGAAATCCATGCCGCGCACCTCCTCCTCCCCCTCCTCCCCCTCCCCGCCGCTCACCTTCACCGCCCAGTCGCAGACCCTCTGCCCCCTGAGCAGCTCCAGGAGCACGACGCCGAAGCTGTACACGTCGGCCTTCCCCGTGATCGGGAGGCCTGCCGCCCACTCCGGCGCGGCGTATGTGTACCCCCTGGCGCACTGCGCTCGGCACGACGTCACCAGCCGGCCGCACGCGTCCCGGCTGAGCAGCTTCACTAGTCCAAAGTCGGTGATCTTGGGGTCAAGCTCCGCGTCCAGCAGTATGTTCTCCGGCTTCACGTCGCAGTGCACGATCCACTCAAGGCACTCGTGGTGCAGGTATGCCAGCCCCTTGGCGACGCCGGCGGCGATCTTGTACCTCGACCGCCACCCCAGCGCGCTCTCGCCGCCGTCGGAGACGAAGAGGGCCTTGTCCAGCGAGCCGTTCTCCACGAACTCGGAGACCAAGAGCCGGTTGGAGTGCTCGGGCAGAACCCCCACATCCTGACCAGGTTCATGTGGTTGATCCGCCCGATCACGCTCAGCTCCGACCGGAACACCTCGTCGGCCTGCGACAGGTCGTCCAGCCGCTTCACCGCGACGCTGCGGCCGTCGTCCAGCACGCCCCTGTACACGGTCCCCGACGCGCCCCTTCCGATCTTGTCGGAGAACCTGGCGGTCGCGTCCGACAGCTCGTCGTAGGTGAACCTCCTGAAATGGCTGAACAGCAGCGCGTACCCTTCTTCGTTGTGTACCCGTCTGCTGGCGGCGGCAGGGTCAGCCCGGAACACGAACGTGCACCCGACGACGATGAAAATGGCTTCCACGGCGAAGATCGCCGCAAGGAACGAGTAGAAGTAGGCGAACTTTATCCTGTTGTTTTCCCTGGCATGGAAGTAGGTGGCGCCGTCGACGCTGGCGTTCCGCTCGTGCACCGCGCAGGCGTGGCCATGGAAGTCCAGCACCGTCGGGTTCAGGCCCTCGGCCTTGAGACGCGTCGGGATCTTGAGGAAGATGTTCTGCTTGATGATGTCCTGAGCCCGGCCGTTCCACAGGGCGATCTTGGGGTAGCACTCGCCGGTGCCCAGCCTGTAGCCGAACGCCTCGCAGTTGCAGTCGTCGAGGCACATCTTCCGGCACGTCTCCATGGACACCCCGGGGGTGTAGTTGAAATCGAAGCCCCAGAAGTCGAAGCTGGGCATCTTGGCGAAGTAGACAGGCTCGCCGCACCTGACGTGGAACTCGCGGCGGCAGCCCTTGCTCCAGTCGCTGGCGTCGCGGGCCACGAACCCCTCCGGGCACGAGCACGCCAGCTCCGGCAGGTACGCGCACACGCCGTAGCGGCCGCAGACGCCGTGCACGTCGCACTGGCGCGGGAGCGCGGCCCACGTGGCGCGCCAGCTCCCGTCGGCGTCGTCGAGGCTGTACAGCCGGAGGTTGCCGTCGTAGTCCAGCGTGAGGCGCCTCATGACGCCCTCGTCGCCCATGTCGGAGGCGTTGAACTGCGTGTGGTCGCTCGCCGAGAAGGCGCCGCGCCGGTCGAGGCTGCCGTAGCGGCTGCTGTTGTAGGCCGTCCGGTTGTTCTCCCACCACCGCTTGAAGGGGTCCGGCCAGTAGTTGCTGCTGATCTCCGGCCCGTCGTAGATGAGGTTGAGGATGTTGTTGCTGTCGAAGTAGAGGCTGTAGTCGCCGGAGTAGGGCAGGCCCCTGGCGGCGGCCGACACCAGGCGCTTGTACCGGGTGATGGGCTGCTCCGGGAGGAGCGTGTCGGTGGGCCAGTCGAAGCTCTGCCACAGCGTGCGCCCCGCGGCGTCGGTCACGACGAGGTTGCCGGTGTCGAGCAGCTGCGCGCGGTCGGCCCGCGTGCCGCTGGTGTTGGTGCCCCACACCACGCCGCCGTTGAGGTCTCGTAGCACCAGCGACCCGTCCCTGCGGAACTGGGCGCGCGAGCCCCTGCCGTTCACGGGGGCGTCGCGGTTCGCCGTCCAAGCCGGGGTGGCGTCGGCGGAGCGGGTGAACCAGATGGCCAGCGTGTAGGCGTTCGTCGCCACCTTGTAGAAGCCACACGAGAAGTTGCCGCTGGGAGACACGAGGACGTCGCCGCCGGAAGCGTCCTCCACGGCCATTGAGTCTCCGCGCCATAGAGTGCTCCGGCGCCAGGTCGCCGAAAGCGCAAGGGAAGGCAATGAGAGCAGCAGGAGGCAGACGAGAAAGGACGAGCTGAGGATGGTCCTTACTCTCATGGTGCCAGCTGAGAGTAGAGTTTACTGGTGTCAGGTGCTATGGCGGCTTTATTTTGTACACTTGAGATTGGGGGTCTGTAGTCTACGAGTCATATGACCTGTTCTGGTCACGGTATGTTTGATTTCCAGTAAGCTAGGACCGGGACCGGGTCCATTTGCGCCTGGAGTAAACCAACATTCCCATATATACGAAATATGGGCTTAAAAACAGAATTTCGTTCAAGTATGTTGACTAAATACGAGTACCGAAGCACTTAACAGAATTTCGTCTCGTAGATATGCTCCACTGTGTATAGCAGCCATGCCGGTTGAAGTCAACACCATACGGGGCATACGGCATCACAACCAGGTCGACACAAAGTCTTGAAAATAACATGGTGTGCTAATACGCTTCAAGTGTGACTCCCCAGTACGATACTGACATACTCTAATACCCTCGGTGTTACGCCTTAATCAAAACACTAAACCATATCATGAGCATCATGCTTATGTATTATTGCAAGTGGCAAAATAAGAAAATTAAATTTTGTTGTACTAATTTTCAATTTCATCTCTAATTTATCCCTTGTAAAAACATTCTCCAACTCCAGCTCTCACTATTTATCTTCTTTCTGATCCTCTGAGCGCCCACGCAGCCCACTCGCAGAGCAAGCCGCTGAGCACACTCTCACCCGCTACTCGCAACTGCATGTTCATGCTCCAGCAGTATGACCCACGGTCATGTGCATGACGAAAAATCCAACCAGCGTGACACACACGTTAAGCCCAAAACACACTCCTTAATCAATTGGTGCATGCAAAGCCCAAATGTTGCCTAATCCAAATACTTTTCCTTTTTCAAAAACGGATTAGAATCCAATATTAAGTCAAGTAATACCACCACCAACCTCACGCCATGTCGCTATCTGTGTCTTTACTTTTTTTTTTGCTCTGTTCGCTTATTTTATCCGCCGTTTGAACAATATTTTTTCTCTCATAATAAATCGGACGGCTTATGTGACCAGCGGGTTTGTCTGCTAATTGCTTTGCAAAAAAATTTAGGCACATTGCACTGCCTCCGTTGCAGTGTGTCGTGCACGGCGGGCGTACTTCCCAGTGCAAGCTCCATTATTTCCTTGGATTACCGCGTGCTGACCAGCTCAAAGAACACTCCTTGAGGCCTGATGTGCTCATAAAGTCACAAGGTCCCAAGGCCACACCATATGAAATCCAAAATGCCATCTACCCTCACGAGCAGGCCATGAGCCATTAATCCAGCTCATCCATTTGTTTATTCATTTTTTTTCTATTAAACCAGCAGCCCAAATGCAAAGCCTAATTAATTTCATTTCTTTGGTCACGCCGTACATAAAAGACCCATGACCCAATATCCAATATCCTGGTTCTGATATTCAAGCCGCGAGAGGAAATGTTTACAAGTTCTTCCACTTCCCCATTCATAATCAGGTGAAGTTCTAACACATGACAAGGTACTCAGACAATTAGTCACATCCCAGTGCTTTACTAGATAATGACAAGGCTTCAGTTTGTCAACCGTACCCAGCATTTATTTTATTAGTTGAAGGTACACACTACACAGTAAGAACCACTAATTATTGACAATGACATAGAAGGGAGGAAACAGACAGATCAATAACATAATACTCATAACCAGATAAGAACTTCCTGGTTTCTTAATTTGACAGGTAGAAGCCACAAAAACCTAGAAAATTTTGGGTGAAAAATGGCAATAGACATGAAAAATTAAGCAGTATCATTCTTGTAAAGGGCAAAACAGAGGTGTTGGCCGTCAATGGGCACATAAGTTAGCTTAGAGAACATAGATGAAGGCTGACATCTTTCTTTCGTTGTGATGGCATAAGCATCACCAAATCGATGTGTGCCAGCTAGCCTTCAGCTTGCTCTAGTTTATCAGTTGCGAAGGATAAATGATGCAAAAATATTATCTGGGCAGAACAGATGTTAGAGAACACAGATGAAGAAACTTGATGAAGCAATAAACATCTGGTTACAAACGTCTTCATCAGGGCATACAATTTCACGAGGGATACAAAGGGAAACACTAGGTCATTATTTGAAATCGATTCAGTTGCATCTGGCCTAACATACATGGTTCAGATATAATCTATTGGGAGCAGCAAATATCCATGAAAGGAAAAAAAAAGGAAATGATTATGTGCAGAACCCTTTTCGACTAATTGGTTCAAAGATGGTAGACTTCACCACATTTGATCTCCTTTCTTTTCATCTTTGTTCAGGTGGTCACTGACTCCCAATTTTTTTTTTCCAAATTACAGGCTGCCAGAACTTAGTCTATTGGCAGGCATCCGCAATTGCATTGCTGCCTACGCTCACTGGAGCTGAGACCTGCTGCTGCTTTCAGGCCAGTGGAAGCTCGGGGCATTGTTGTATTGTGACAAATCAAATGAAATGTTCTCCACCTGCAAAAATGAATGTTAGTTAGCATATGCTTCCACCAACTCCTGAAAGAACAAAGAGATGACAAAAATGGAATATATCTGGGATTACTCCATAAGGGAAAGTTTCTGGAGCACTAGTTGATGTTAGAGGCCATCCCTCATTTACAGGATTCTGCTGAACCTAGTAAAAATAAGAGATAAAAATTATTTCCAAAATAACCAAAACAATAATTTTTAGCCAAATGTACCAATCTAATAACATCACATACATTTGTGCCATCAGTTACGCTGTCAGTTATAGTGGCACCTGTGTTCAGGGTGTTTGCAGTGGCATTCCTCCTTTTGTTATATGCCCGTTTAGTTTTCTTTTTCAAAGTATCAAGAACAGTTGGGGTCGCCAGCTTCTTCTTTCGAGAACGTTTGGATTGGGCTTGGGTAAGATCCCAGCCCTTTGTACTAAGAGAGATCGGCAAAGCATCATCAGTAAAATCCTCATTCACAGGATTGTATGCAAAGTTAGCTGTTGAAACATGGTTGTCAACCCTTTGATCTCTTAGTGACTTCTCATATGAAAGCACTTTATCCCTGATTTCCCTCATGATTGACAAAGCATATTCTTTTGATTCTGAGTTCATGGAACCAAATTCCACAACTTCTGCAAAGTATTGGTGGCCAAGTTTGTACAGATCATCGTAGCTTCCCAGTTCCAGATTACCTGCTGAGACAGGCTGGGATATGGAAGCACAGGTTTGTTTACAGTCCTTGCACCATCGATGAATGATGTATTTTTGTGGAATCATCAGCACAAGCTCCTGCCTCAGTACAGTGAGTGCATGCCTGCACAATATTCCTTTGGATTCGTACAAACGGCAGAAGCACCATATGTCACCTTGAGCATTATCATAATCAACTTTGTAGTCTACCTTGTTTGTTTGATTGACATGCTCCGAAACTATGTATGTAACCACTGAATCATTCCGTTCAAGTATACTATAATTGCAATGAAATGAATGTCCTATTTCATTGAAGAACTTCTGAAAGATTTCTGCAGTGTACACCTTTGCTGCTTGAGCTTCCACAGGCAACCCCGTCATCATTGATGTCCTCATCTGAGCTGATCGTAAATCTTCATAATATTCCTTTTCTAACTTGCCATTAACAGCTTCCTCATATTGCTCTACAAACATTTTCAAAGAGGTTCCTGACGTCAACCAGCCATCAAAATAGTCAGTTACACTATCACTTCTGTCTGTGACAGACATTCCTGCCCAAAACCAATCCTTAACATAAACAGGAGCCCAGTGCATCCTGACCTCATATAGTTTGGACAGCCATTCATTTCCCTCTAAGCGAAAATGATGGATGGTATCTTGCCACTCTCTTTCAAAGTCAGGCACAGTAACATAATCATAGGCCAGTGTGGTGAATGTGGAAATAATTTCATCCTTGTTCTCCATTTCTTCCAACTTTTCAGGAAGCAAATTTAAGATGTGTGAAAGGCAAAAACGGTGCCGTGCGTTAGGAAAAACCTTTTTAATAGCTATCGCTACATCATGACAGTAGTTTGTAATTATTGAATGTGGTGGTTTGGCATTCATACATCTTAACCATGTACCAAAAAGCCACACATAAGCCCCAAGAGATCTACCAGCAAGCAGGCCACAACCTAGTAACACTGGCTGTGCATGGTGGTTATTGCCCATGAATGACACAAACTGCATATCATACTGATCACTAAAGTTTGTGACATTAATAGCAACAACATCACCGAAGTAATTGTATGAACTGCGTGATTTAGCATCAGCCCAAAAGACATTCCTTAGCTGCCCTTGCTCATTCATATCTAAACTGTAGAAGAAACAAGGGTTCTGGTCTTGCATTTTGTTGAGAAAATCCAACAGGGCATCTAAGTCTCCTTCTGCGAGCTTCAATTTTCTATTTCTGTCTATTTTGGCTTTGAATTCAATCTGTGTAGAAGACGAAGTTACACCAGTCTCACCAACTCTGCTTGAATGTACAAGAGCTGAGTTGCTCTGTTGTCCCTCAGAATCACAAATTTGAGGTGGATTTATCGAGAAAGGGGAGTTCTTCAAATGTCTCTTAAACTTAAGCAAGCTCGGATCCAACGGATGGTTGTGCTCCAACTCAAGAACAATCACTTCCCAGCGATTTTGAAAATGGGCATCCTTCACAATCATCTTGGCCTTGCAGCCAGTCTTCATGCCTCGCTTTCTTGCTGGTCTTGTCACACCAGATCTCAGTCTGGACTGCCCACCTTTAGAACATATGAATGTAGAACGATAGCGGAAACCATCAAAGGTATTGTTAGATCTTCTCGTAATACCAAAACCTGCGTGACAGCCATATGTCACATAAAACTGAAAGGCATCTTCCTCTGAGTCAAATATCATCCCTACTTTTGGCAAACATGCTGGATCTACATCAACTGGTCTGAAGACATCAGTCTCAGCAGCATTTCCTTCTTTTTCACCATCTTCTTCATTAGATGTTTCAGAGCTATACTCTTCCTCTTCCATCGGTTCCAAAATTTCTCGTCAGACTGAAAATAAAGCAGAGGTGTCATTAATTTTACATAGACATTCTTAACAGAATCACGATGAGTACACCCATGGCACTATTTGCACCTACATAAAGGTGAATGAACTGGAGCAGACAGTGCCATTGGAATTCCACACACTACCTCTAGTCGAAATATATTTTGTGTTTAGACTTGTACATGGGAAGAAGTATATGGACCTCATTGCCCTTTAATTATTCCAACATTGGAAAAGATGACTCTTTGTTTCATAAGAGAAAAAGAAAAGGAGATCGGTGACATCATGTTTTCCAGAAGCCTAAATTATGAAAGCAATCAGTGTAATTGATACAACAGAACTTCCTTAGGCTATTTGACATTTGTAGGTAGCGGCGGATCCATGAAAAATACATAGGGGGGCTGAGATAGAGCGCTCTAGAACAAGTAAACAACATAAGTCCATCATATTCCATACAAGTCAAAATGTAGTAGTTTGATTTCATATTAAAACATAGGTGAATAATTCAAAATACAACATGAGAAGAAGTAAAAGATGCAATTTTTCCATACCAGACTAATAGATGAAGGCATGACGCGTGACAGCCATCATTCTCCTAAAGATCAATCTATAAAAAAAAAATAATTTAATGACACAAATATTAACTTAACATTTCTAAAAGTAGAATAGGATGGTGTATACCACTGAAGTCTTTTAAGGCACTAACATACAACGATCTTACATTTATTCAAACCATTCGATGATTTTTAGGCACTAATATATGAGGGGATTTATGATTATTGAGGTAGGGTTGGACCACTCAAAGCATATGCCATCCTTGGTCTCTAATTTCAAGTGAATAATCTTCAATCGGTTTGCTATTCCTATATCACCAATTGTGTTCATGTGCATAAGCTCTGCCCTAGGCTCCTTTGGTGTGTCCCCTCATTAGTGCCTGGAGTTGGATGCCACCAGTGGAGGACTCAGGATTTGTTAGGGCTACTTTTCTACTAGTGGAAAATATTCCATATATGTTAAGCATATAAAAGAATTAAATAAGATGAGGGAAAGTTTCAAGTCGAGATGATAGTTGAACAACATGTTTAGTGAGATGGCTCTACTCTCAATTTTCAAAGATACTACAGCTACAAATAGTTGGAAGGAAATTAAGGAGTAGACAGTAGAGAAACGTACCAAATTGAAGCTTGCAGCTGGACTAGAGCAGACGAATAGGAGCGCAACCTTGAAGGCCGACCACCGGAACGGAGCTACGGCCACCCGCCTGCGCCCTACAAGCTGTGCGTGGTGTGGCGCAAGACAGCCGGGGCCCGGGGGCGGTGCAGCACGGCGCCGCTGCTCCGCCTACACCTTTCCGGCGGTGGCGCCGGCCGGGCTACGCGAGCGCGACAGTGGGCGAGAATGGAGCACGCTAGATGAGCTGCCTCCTGCCGAGGGCCGAGGGCACCAGACCGGCGGAGGGATCAGGGATCCAGCAGGGCGGTGGCCGGCGGGTAGTCAGCGGTTTGCGGCGGTCGGAACCAGTCACTGTGAGCGGAGTCGTGGACTCGTGGTGGCGGCGTCGGCAGGAGCGGAGTCGAGAGCAGGTGACCACAAAGGGTAGCCTGTGTAGGCCCAGAACCACCTAGAATTTGGCCCAAAACTTCTTAGAAATTGAAGTGAAGGCCGAAACTGGAGAAAGCCCAACGTGCTGCTATTCCCCACGACTCGACTCCACCAGCGGACCAGCGGCGGCGGGCGGAGGCGGAGGCGGAGGCCGACAACCGACACAAGCACCGAGCAGCGAGCGCCGAGCCGCCGACACCCGCCAGTGCACGACCAGTCCCGCGCGTCGGCGGCGTCGCCGTCCCTGTTCTCTGCCTCTGCTTCTGCCCCCGTCCCTGTCGTCCACGGCTGTACCCCTAGCGCTAATCGTATAGCGCCGTCCTCGGTCCTCTAGTGTCGGCGCTCCGCTGCGGAGCTCCTTTAGCACCACCGAGAGACGCCCTTCGGGATCCTCCCGCAGCTGCTTGACTCCGATGGTCGATGCTTGGCGCTCTACATCTGCTCCTCCGGTGTGGTGATTTCAATTGTACGTTTGCTTAACATCTCCGTGTCTCTGATAAGTTTTGGTGTAGAATCTCTATATGTGTTTAGAAGCTATACCTCAGCTTGCATGTGGTGTGTTACATTGATGATATCCAGTGTGGGAAGGGATATATTCATTGTTTCAGTAGACAGTGGCGAGGGATTCCTTTTTGTTATCCTGAAATCAAATCAGAGTCTAATATGATTTTTTTTTTTTTACTTAAGGTATTATAAGACCTTTGTGTTTTGGCCATTTTCTACTTGTATACGAAACCAAATGAATTTTGTAGCTGTATACTGACCCGTTTACTAAATTATGTATTGAATTATGCCGAATGTGATGGACTGATGTTGTTCACTTGTTCTAGAGCGCTGTGTTTCACCCCAATATAATTTTCTGGGATCCGCCACTGGCTGCCCTTCCATTGTTTCGCCCACTGGAGCACACAGCCTCAAATGAGGAGGTTATTTCTAGTGTGCTGCCACTGCCAGCGCCTCACATCTGTCCCTCATGCTACCAGAGCTACCTTGCCTGTAAGAACACACTGCTTGGAAACAGTTTCAGATATACTTACCTGTGCATAGTTGGCTTTGCTTTAGTGGCTAATAATATGAATGCTTTTGTTCTTGTTCCAGGCCAACAATGTCTATGGGCCATGGAGGAAGTATATTTCGACAAGCACTAGCACCAGTAAGGTTCTACCATGGGAGGCGCCATCCTGTGAAACCCTGTTGAGGAAGATCGACTGTGCTATGAAAGATGGAAATGTTGAAGAGGCGCTGCAATCTTTGAGCAATTACAAGAAGCTTCACGGTCTTCCTGAGCCACGGGTACTGAATAGTTTGATTGTGTCCCTGTCCTACATGTCTAGTCGGAGGTGGCTTCAGAGGGCATTTGATATGGTTCTCTCAGTTTATCAAATTAACAGAAATCTTCTCAATTGTGGCTCACTGATGAGGCTAGCGTTGGCACTTGCAAGAGATCAGATGCCTGTCCCGGCTTCCACGGTCTTGAGGATCATACTGGAGAGTAGAAAGCTTCCTGATGTTGACATGCTGAGCATGGCGTTTCTGCATATGTTGAAGTCACAGGTAGGATCCTATCTTGCCACTGATGTTCTGATTGAGACTTGCGAGAGTTTCTTAGACCAAGTTACAGATAGGAGGGAGATGAAAAAATTGTATCTAATAAAAAACAATGCCACTTTGTTCAATATGGTTTTGGAGTCATGCGTGAACTTTAAATGCATTATCAAGGCCCAGAAAATAATGGAACTGATGTCATTGATCGGAGTTGTGGCCGATCTAAATACAGTGGTGATGGCTAGCCGTGTCTTTGAGATGGTTGGGCAACGAGATGAGTTGATACACATGAAAAGAAGCATCGACTCTTTAGCA
This sequence comes from Chrysopogon serrulatus, assembly GCA_015844335.1. Lineage (NCBI taxonomy): Eukaryota > Viridiplantae > Streptophyta > Magnoliopsida > Poales > Poaceae > Chrysopogon > Chrysopogon serrulatus. The sequence goes on from JADLZL010002645.1 coordinate 95,450, forward strand.
TCTTTGAAATTTCTTCAGTACTACCAGCACTTTTATGACAGTCTATTGAGCCTGCATTTCAAATATAATGACATGGATGCTGCTGCAAAGTTCTTAATCGATCTGCATCAGCAACAGAAACCTGGTGTTTTCTTTTGCAATGGTTTACAGAAACAAAGTATCATACAAATTGGCTCTGGAAATCTGAAAAGCGGATATAGAATAATGTTTGATCCTGAAAAAGTTGACAGGGGTTTTGTTTTGGGTACAGAAAGCCAATTCGGCCTTGTTGTTCTTACTGATGGAAACCTTCTTCATACTGAAAAGGCTCTTGCTAAACTTATCATAGGCTGTGTGAAATCAAGGAATTTGCATATACTGTCTAGCTTCTTTATTACGTCACATAAAGATGGTCTAGAACTAATTTCTCCTCAAGATGTGGTCAACGCATGTGTTCAAATGGGATGGTTGCATGCTGCTCAGGATATCATAGATGATTTGGAGTCAGCTGGGATTCCAGTCGGGATTACTGGTTACATTTCTCTTCTGAGAGCATATGAGAAGGAGAATAAGTCAGAAGAATTCAATGGCCTTCTTCAACAGATACAAAAGATAGCATCTACCATGGATGATATTCATACTAATTTTCCATTTACCATCAAGAATATTACCAAAGTAGTGAAATATGAGACGCCTCTCGGTAGTTCATCTTTATTTGTTGCTTTGGCTGATGAAATTAAACATTACAACCCTGGAGAGCATTTGACATTAGAGTTCAATAATTCAGTTCTTTTTCTTCTGCAAGGCAAAAATGATGGAAGATGCTCTTTGCACATATAAGCGTATGAGAGAGCAAAATATCAGACCCACGTCTCATACATTTTGCCATATATTGTGTGGTTATTCTTCAATGGACATGCATAGGGAGATCACCATGCTGTGGGGAGAAATAAAGCGCAGACTTGAATATGGAGAGCTAGATTTGGATAAGGACTTGCTTGATTGCTTGGTTTTGAATTTTCTTAAAGGTGGATATTTTTCGAGGGTGATGGAGATCATTAGTTACATGTCGAAACATAACATTTACTGTGACAAATGGAAATACAGGCATGCCTTCCTGAAGCTACACAAGAACCTGTATAGGAATTTGAATTCATTGCATGACAAAACAGAAGCTCAAAGTAAAAGGATTGAAGATGTCCAAGCTTTCAGGTCGTGGGCAAGCATTAAGTAGGTAGGGCTAGCGACCAATTTGATCCCTCTCATTTTCAAACTGGGAGGACACCCATTTGATGACTTGTAGCGCCACGCAAGCATGCCTTCTCGCCACCTCAAGGATGCCTCTTGCCTCGGTGCCCTGAAGCCTCGCTCAAGGGAAAAGGGCAAGAGGCGTAGAGTGGTGCTCGCAGCATCCGAAGCAGGGGAAGAGGGTTGAGGCTGTGGAGAGCTTCAAGGAGGTCAGCCTTAGGGACGAGGTGATGTCTGCACTGGGAGAGGTGGGCCTCTCCAAGCTCATGGATATCCAGTGCGTTGACATGACCAGCGGCGTGCTCGGCTCCCACACCGGCTCTAGGAAGATGATCTTCTACTTGCTTCCGGTTTTTTGTTCAGGTGCTTGCTTCTTTTCAGTATGGTGGTCTATGTGCACTGCATTACCTATCTAAGTACATGTTTTTATTAGAAGGGAAGACAGTTCACTTGATGCATTAGGAAAGATCATTTCTTTAGATTAAGAATTTACTCCATTAATTCCATGTGATGGCTTCTTGCTACTCTAGGCTATTGTGGGAAAAAATTTAATAACCCAGTTTGTGATTTTTACAATATATATGAAGAACTCATTAATTGGCTTCATGGCTTGATTATGACATGGATGCAACCTGATTGGAGTTAAACGGAGCAATTTTTTCTTTCACCAAACTAGAAATTAAGAATTTTGTTCATTGATTATGCCTGTGAATCAGGATAGTGTTGATTAATCAAGCAATGTGCTGATCTTCATTTTTTTTCAGATAATTGCCTTAGGAGTTACCTCTTTTTTGCATCTCTGTCTATTATACTGTACACCTCAAATGCTGCTTTGGTGCTCTACTACTTTGATTCATGGTTACTAGCTTCAACATATTTGGGTTTTATACTTTCATCAGAAACTGGTTTATTATACAGAGCGTGGAAATTGAAATACTGAATTGTAGCAGGTACTTTTCTTTTGAGCTGTGTTTTTATGTTACCCAGACACGGTGACTTGTTAGTTAATATATCTCTTAGAGCAACTAGAGCATCAAACTGTTGTGTCTGCTGTAGTCTTCTTTGGATTTTATATGTGGATCTGTGTGTTGTGTTGCGCCCACGCCCTGACAAATCTGTGTCCATGAAAGAACAGCAGAGGCGTTGTAGTTTATTGTTTTTCGAGAATTGTTCAAAATCTGAACACTGTCAGCACCGCACACAGGTACAGTTCAAAGCTTTGTACTACTATATGGCCTAGTTACTGACTAATTTTGTAGTATTGTAAATAGAAATAGTTAGCCTGTGCGTGCAATCAGATCTTACAGAAGCCTAGAATTTGTGATGAAAAGCAGTACAAATTTAGTATCTCAGAGCTGTTAAGTCCATCATCGAAAGGTTTAAGGATAGCTCAACTGCTCGAGTAGCCACACATTTCAGATTGTCTAGTATCTTATTTAACAATGTTTTGTACAGTGTCAGCTTGAGCTATGTTTTCACAGTGTACTGCCAGGCTTCAGTGACATTCATTCACATTTGTTTGAACTTTGACGAATTTGTCTTTGTTCTTGCAGTGATCAGCTTTCCACTGCGATTATAGGCATTGCAGAGAAGGCTGAGAAAGATGAGATCAGTGGCTCTGTTCGGCAGAACTTATAAGCCGGCTGATAAGCCAAAACACTGTTGAAACAGCTGATTTTCTATAAAAAGAAAATACTGCTGGCTGATAAGCTGAAACGGCTTTTTAGCTGAAGCGAACAGGGTAAAAGAGGAATGTAGTTGGAAACGGCAAAGGAATGTCATTCTTTTAAGATAGAGGAATGTAGTTGGAAACGGCAAGGATAGAAGATGAGTTCAGCTCACGATACAGATATGTATTTATGTTTTGTTTCATTAAGGGATGCAAGAAAATCGATTTGGTTGCTGCCTTAAATCAGGATCTGCATGTACATACTGGTGATCAAAAAATTCTATTCGGTGTTTTATCACAAATCACAGATAGATGTGATATAATGCAAGGATAAATGCTGGTTAAAACTTAAAAGCAAATGTATTGGGGTAATGACCTTGCTGCGAGCCCTTGCCGTTTGACGAGGCCACGAAGGCGTCTCGGTTGGCCGTCCGCGCCGGGGTGGCATCGGCAGAGCGGATGAACGACTCAGCGTTCCTTGAGCAGGGCATATAGAGTTATAGACTGAAAAAAATCAGATAGAAATTGCCGATAGTAAATAGTGTACTAATGCCGTGCAACTGCCCAGTACGACAGTTTAGCACTCGTGTGATCTTGACGAGTGCTAGCCCAGAACGATAATTCTTCCTAGCAACCGCCGTCCATTAACCTCGCAATGAACTCCCCCGATTGTTATCTCTCGCTTGTTTAGATCCTCAGCTAAAACTTCTAGACAAAAATACCCTCCCTAGCTTTCCTCTCTAGCATATTAGTAGGCTTTAGCCTTTGTTAGCTGGGTAAAGCCCACCCATTTGCCCTCCTCAAGTTTAGCAACTAGTAGTTCACCCATGAGACAATACGATAGGTCAAACAAAACCCTAAATGGTAGATCGAAATTCCAGGTTATGAAAACTTCTTCCCGATTATTAAACTGTCTACATCAGCGACCCTTCCAATAACTAAATGGCAGTCAAACAAGCACCTAAAATAATAAGATGATTCCTCACTATGAAAGCTTCGAATAGCGATCAAACAAGGTCTTCATCAACTAATAATTTCTAATATATCACTAGTATGTAGTCTAATGGGAGCAAAATATTTCACCACGAACCAGATAAACGTGCAGACCAACATAGAATCTACGTGCCATGAAACCTAGTGAAATATAGCAAGTGAACAAACTCCAGTCCAGGCAACCACATCCAAACTCAGACCTCCAAAATCCAATGCCTGAGATTGCTGCCTGCCCCAAGCTATTTTGCCTGGTAATCAAAACAGGCCCTAAATCACACCCCCTCTCAGTAGCAGCCCAAGATGAAGGCAACTCATAATTACATAATGATTCTGTTTTCACAAAATATAACTTGTTTTGCGCGTTCTGAATCAGATAGCTATGCTTGCAACTATCTTAGTGATGGCATAACACAAATGTTCAATGCTGCGTTTCGCTGGAACTCTCAGGCTTCAACCATAGGCTCAGGACCAGATGAATCTGGAGCACTTGTGCTTGCCTTGCTTGACGGGTGAACAGAGTTGAAGAGGATGTCTTTTATGACCTGAAGGCATCATCATAACTCATACGTATCAAGGTAACATTCGAAGGTCCAAGTAAGAATAAAAAAAACCCGGAATGATCACCTGTGACATGAGGCCATGAACCTGCTCAGCTGTGATTTTGGAGCTATCTCGTGTTACCTTAGCCAGTGGAGACTCCTCTTGCTGAAGACAGCAATGGACAACATATATATAAAACAAAAGAGCTGTATTAAGGTCTATAACATACGCTGCTGTGCAAATATCAAAATTAAAGGGACCATTTGTCAGATCTTCCTATGTTAATATATACACACATGGCAGCTCAGTTTTTGACCTAGCCCGCTAGCCCCAATCTTTTTTGTGTTTTCTGGATTCTCTCTCATCTATATTCCATGCCATGAAAGACATTAATTGCCTCTGGGTTAAATTCGATTATAGTCAGGTACAAACAACTGACTTAGTAACGAACTTGGGTCAACTAGAAAACCAACTACCTATCCGACTTGACTTTATGACTTGAACAGATTGGTCTTTAGTGTCCTCCCAGTAAAGTAAGCAACTGAATAAAGCAAGTTCATCATCACAAGATATTATGGCGTATCTATGTAATTGAAGCATAAAATAGAAACAGCCTTTCATAGGGATTTGATCACTAGAACTTTGGAAGCTTGATCCATTAATTTATTTGCCCACTGAGTCACTTGGTAGCAGACACAAACCCATCATTATTGGTTTATTGAAAATAACATAGAAGGGGCAAAAAAAACTAGAAATTGTTGGGTGACAAATGACAAAATAAATGCAAAATTAAGCAGCAGCATCCTTGTAAAGGACAAAACAGAAGTGTTGGACATCAATAGGCACACCACTTAGCTTAGAGAACACAGATGAAGAAACTGACCTCTTTCTTTCGTTGTGATGGCATAATCATACCACCAAATCGACTGTGTGCCAGCTGGCCTTCAGCTTGCTCTAGTTTATCAGCTGAAAAGGGTAGAATGGTACAAAATATTATCTGGACAGAACAAATATAATAATTTGAATATAGAAACTGGATATCATCATAAATGAAATGCTTGCCTAAATCAAAGATCTGCCCAGCAACATAATCCCTGTTGCCCAGAAGTGGTGATGAAGACAGTGTGTTAACCCAGTATTTGTTCCAGAGCAGATCAAGGAGGTGAGAGTCCAGGGATGACTTGAAATAAGTTATATCCAAAGCATAGTACTGCAAGAAATCCAGTTAGAACAGAACTAAACCACATATGTGAGCCAAACAAAGAAGTGGGAGAAAGATACCGATTTGCAATGGACACCAAAATCTTCTATCTTGTTGAGTGGAATAGTCTGATACTCAGACACAGGCTCATCTGGGGGCTTGTAATCTTTTGGGTATGTCCTAAAAGCTCCAATCTCCACTTTACCAGCAGAAACAGTCCTTGTGGGGTCTATCACAACAGCCAAGAATGGTTCTGTGAATTGCTGGTTAAGCATCTGGGTTGACACATCGATTCCTGACAGCCAGCATCCATAGCCAGGGTGTGAGTGATACCAGCCAACCACATTCTCCAGCCTTCCAGCCTATTAAGAATAAATGAAGTTAAGCTTACACAGATTGGAAGATTAGAATTTTTTTTTCCCACCACGATAATACCAAATTTCCTTACGACAGTAATGAAATTACAAAATTCTGTGTTTCAAGATACCAATGCACCATAAACAGAATGTGTTAACTAAATTCAAGGTACTCCCCCCGAACAAACTGGCACTCCAGTGGTTTGGGCAAACAGAGAATGCGAGATATAACTGAAAAGTGTATGCATTCCATACTTCCACATGTTCAAATGTGTACTAAGAAACAGTCAAAAAGACTACAGTTCGCCACTGGTCTTATGTAGCCTACTTTTTTCCCCACTTTTACCAACATTACCAATACACATACTAATACATCAAGGCGACCAAGCCAAAGAATGATATAGCAGAAAAATGCAATGTGCATGTTACAAAGCACATCAAATGCTGGATTTGGGCAGCATGGTGCTATCATGGTCTAGTTTAACAATAGCAAACTAACACATCAAAACAATCAAACAAGGAAGAATGCACTCGAAACACTATGCAATTTATGTGTTACAAAGCCCATCAAATGCTGGATTCAGACAGCAATATTATCATACTCTTGTTTGACAATAGTTACTTCCTTTAAAAACCAGAGTAAAATAATCCTAATTTGAACACATGACCCTGCAATTCAATATATCTATTTTTCTCTGTTGATTATTAATTAAGTAATGAATCTGAAAAATATGGTGAATGGAAACGAAATTCAGTTTCAATTTAGATTTCATTTCAAGAACACCATATACTCCATGTGAACATATAAAGAAGATTCATTTAAAAATCAGCTCGTATGTCGGCAACATTTAGGACATGCATTTTTTCAGTTATCAAAAGTCAGTTATGATTGTGTTCAACAAACAATCGAAGGGCTCCATTAAACACACCGAAACATTCAGTGAAAAAAATACAAGTATTAGAAAAGCATAATAAGCAATATCGTGCTAGCACAGTTAAGGCAGATAAGTTCTAGATTAGCAGCATTGCCGAAATAAATCATGCGCACTCAATTTCATCTAAACAAGACGAGGTGCTACTAGAAATAAAATTTTGACACGAACACAGAGATATCGTACCACATTGGTAGCTACTCCTACTCTATAGTTTGGTCAGCGGAGAGGGCTCACCTGCTTGTTGATGGTTGAGTACTCAACCATGTACTCGTAGGCGTCGGCCTGGGCATTGACCCTGGTCTCTGTGCCCTCGACGGGGAGCGCGAAGGCGTCCATGACGATGATGGCGTCGCCCTCGCACTTGCCCTGCATGAGGCCCATGACCTCGATGGTGCCCCCGGCGCGGGCGTGGACGACCATCTTGAGCAGCGCGAGCGCGGAGATCTTGGTGCGGCGGAAGTGGTGCGGGTCGTTGGCCCAGGGCTTCTCCTGCTGCGCCCGCGCCTGCACCGAGTCGTCGTAGCGGTAGATCGCGTCCATCGCGTCCGGGTCGGTGGCCGCCGCCGGGATGTTGTTCTCCAGCTCCCACGTCTGCCGCGCGATCGACGCCGACGAAGTGGGCTCCATCGCGCTGCGGTGCGGTGCGGTGCGGCGCCGCGGCGGGCAAAACCCTAGGATTGGGAGCGGAGGAGGAAGAGGAGGCCGAGGTCGATGAGGGGTTTGGAACTTGGGGTCTTTGCCTGCCTCTCTCTGGTTCCTTCGGGTTTGCGGCGCCGCTGGCGTGCTAATACGTGGACGAAGGATATTTCTATGGGCTATATGGGCCCGAGACGCAAGCGCGTGGTGCTGTGGGTTGGATTCCCTGTGGGTTTGCAGCAAGCCCACAACGTGTGGAGAAAAGTTACTGTTGGGCTTCATGGGCCGATCAGAAAGGGTTTATCAAGACAGACTTCGTTGCGTATAGTTAGTCACGCTTTTGTTTATGTTTCCTTCTTTCTTTGGGTTTTGGTTGATATTATTACATTATATTACAAATCATAACTTGAGACGTTTTACACAAATTTGAAGTCATATAACCATCATTTAGGTTAGAAAGGAAATATAAATTGATGCCAACAACAAGTTTTTTTTAATAATTATAAAAGAAATTGAATTGCATCTTGCCTGATTTTGTTTTTGTTTTTGCAACTCAAATCACACACAAAGCCATATGGATGAAATGAAGCTGAGATGGTACATGGACGAATACAATGTATGTGTCTGGACTAATAAAATACCGTACGACTAACACGTTCTTTCAGAGCAACGGAGTCGAAACAAAACGCCAGCCAGCCTGCAGCCATTGCTGCATCTCTGTCAGCACAGAATTTTTATCATCGGTCGTCAGTTACCCGTTTACTCTACTGTGTTATCTGTTCATGTCTCCTGTGTGTTTAAGCGCACATGTGTTACAGCTAATCCCAGAGGTAAGGAACAATGCACATACCCGGCGGTCAGTTAATATAAACTCTCTGCTGTCTTATCTGAAGAATCTTTCCATGCGTGCTGAATTGCCGATTACCGACAGGATCAGTTTGCCTGGATACTGTACGCTGCATGGTCGATCGGTGGCATTTGTCCTTGTGCAGTGCAGGTTGCGCCTGCACTGAACTTGATTATCATGTTTTGTTCTGCAGGAAGCTTTGTAAATCCAACGTCTGAAGACTGGAAGTGCATGAACACACCGCCCTGAGACTCGGGAATCTTTCATGTCCGTGATTTTTTTAAAGCAATTTCATGTACGTGCTTGGGCTTTATTTTCTCAATACGGGTTTGATTGTTAATTTCGTTCCCATACACATGCAGGTTCAGACATCAGAGAAGCCAACTTTAAGTCCTACGTTCCATCCAGAAATAGGTACCAGAGGTTCAAAAATTTATTCTTTATTATTGTAAAAACATTTTTAGATTAGCCCCCCATCCATACATGTCTATGACACATATATTTGGTAAACAGTGGCATGCATGCTTGCACTTTTAAACTATCCGTTGCTAGTAAACTTTGACAACCAAATTAAATAGTTAGTGAAGAGTAAATTAGTCTTTTGTCAGATTTAGCCCTAAAATTATTTGGATAGAAGAATTGTTATATGTTATATCATATTCCAAGCCTTATATTTTCTGAAGTATAAACAAGACTTGCCGTTTATATATTAATTATAATTAATAATTAAAGGGGAAGTATTCCATGCCGTATTGAGTTCGAACATGTCATATTTGTATAAGAAGTTTAATACTGACTTCAACTACTACTCATCAATCAATCAATCATCACACTTACATTTATTTCCAAGCAAGACAAGCAAATTTATGAGTAGCAGCATATAGGTCAGATTCCATCACATAAACAACTCTATCAACAAGAATGAGAATCCATCAGCAGTCATCTCTGTTGTGCGTGCTAGCAACGTTGCAATGCTACTATTCTAGCCTAGCCAGCGTCCTTTTCAGCTTAGGCCCCCATGCATCTACGCCGCTGTCTGTCCTTCAGGTAACCTCCGGCATGAAACCGTTCGTTGTGCAACTCTGTTTTTTGGACGTTCTGTAACAGTCAACAACTGTGGATGTTGGATCCAGCATGCTAGTGGCTGCGACTACATGCAGTACGCCCCTGTCACGGACGAGTGCAAGGCTTGCATTGCCCATGCTCATAATGTTCATGAGCCGTAACGAGTTCTGCATCAGGCTGTCGCAGGCTTTATTCGGTGTACTCTGTACTGCATTCTGCATAAAAATCCAAGGGCAAGGGAGATATGGAACGTTAATACTCTGGTTGCAACAGGAATCACCCTTAATTTTCGTGCTAATTAAGTCACAGCCAATGAATTTGCCCCCCCTCTTGCCGCCAGCTACAGCCACAATCTATCCGCTATGTTGAATTTCTAGCTCCGTCCCTGGATACGAGGTTAGCTTTAACTCACGTAACGAACCTAGAAGCCATGCATGTATCATTTGTATGAAGGTACACACAGTGCTATCTGCATTATTCATCTTCTCCATCACTACTGAATGTTTAGGATAGGCTGGGTGCTGGTCCCGGTAATAAAAATGGTATAACGCTCGACACTGACGGCACTACACTGATGCTTTGGTCCATCGCCCTGATCATGGCCGAGGAGCCCCAGGATGCAGGCCAATGAGCACCGCGTCTCTGCATCATGGAAACGTTAGGTGTTGCAAGCAGAGTCTAGGACCAGGCAATGCAGATGCCCTGTTGGAGTGTTGGATCTGCTCAATCCTCGTCCTGAGCCCCGAGATGCATGGATTATGGATTGGATGTGTGTTTGTACTCCACGAATGCCTAAGCTCAAGCTGGCGCAACTGTTTTCCTGTTCATGCTTCGCTGGGGGCTGTGGGTGTGGCAGCATCTGCAGGAACGCACGCATATGCGGCTTGTAATTTGGTCCTCCAGCAGTCCAGCTTCGTCCTTGGTGTGCTGCTTGTTTATGCGCCCATCCCATGCATTGACGCGCGCGTGCCATTGCGTGCATGGGGCGATCGCGGTGGAGCTTTCGAGCTGGTGCTGGTCCTCGGCTTGTGTCAGTGAGCTACAGTGTGGGAGAGAAGTTGTAGATCTGGGCGGAGCCGGAGCTGCATGCAGCTGCTGGCAACGAACGAGTGGTCTAGGTTAGCATATAGCAGCGACCTGCAGCTAGCACTAGCAGGGCGGCGAGCAGGTCCATGCCAGCTGACTGTGAAGCTGAAACAGCATGTTTTGTAAGAGAAAAGCACTATACCAACAATTGATAAGCTGAAGCAAACATGATCTAACTCTATAATATATCTGAGCTAGAAAAAAAAAAACAGTTTTGTGGTGGACCTAAGCCAGCAGAGTGCAGAGTGGTATGCCTCTATCTCTCGCTCACACACACGCCAACAGGCAAATATTTCATGATTAAGTGGCGTTGTGTTTTTAGTTGTAAGCGGCGCTGCTGGCCTAATATTCAAATACACTCATAGAGATAGAGTTGACGTGCGTACATTAAGAGTGTCTACACTATTGTAATCGCAGAAAAAAGTTCGAAAAAAAAGTTAGCAAGCTGATGGGATGATGTTTGCGTTTTGCATGCCATGGCTGGCGAATGTGTGACTCAATCATCACCTGTTCATTGTTCCTGACGAAGGTGACAGACTGACGGTTAGGATACTTAGATCATAACGCCATTAATAGTAGAGTAGTAGTTGCAAATTTTCTAAGCAAAGGATAAATTTCTCCGATCTGGCCAGTTTCACAGTCGTGCTATATACGATCACCTCACTTTCGGACGCCCTGCTGAACAGCCGGGCAGTAGCAGTAGGGTAGGACCGCCCGCACTTGGGCAAGCTAACCAACGGCAACCGAGCCGAACGCGAAACCCACCACCTGAGTTTGCCTCTGAGCATGTGGCTGCTAGCTAATTGCTCGTAGCCAAACTGCTCCTGGCTCCAGCAATTCAGGCCAGGGGTCTCTCAGTCTCTGCATCATCCACGGCTCGCCCACAGAAATAAAGCCAAGAAGAACCAACGACAGTTTCAGTTTCAGGTTTGTTGGGGGGTGCACGGCTCTGCCCGCCCGGCATGCCAAACTGTCAGCTGGTTTGGGAAGGAAACCAGCACGCATCCGTCGTTGTCAGGAGCTGATCAGATCGGCTGCTGGAGTTAAGACGGACGGACGGACGGCGTATTATGGATGGGGAGAAAGATTCCTGCTGAGATGGTGACACCAAAACTGAAAACCACGGGCCTGAATCCTCCTCCTTCTCTTTTCCCGGATTTTCATATTGCTATTCTCTAGCGATGGATGGTGTATGTACAAACTGATATAATCGCAAGGATCATATCAGGCTGAATAATAATAATCTACTGACAGATGCAAATATTTTGGGGCTAATCATTGGGGTGGATGCTGCACGCCGACGAGGAGATCGAGGGGGAATCGGATTCATCGTCGTAGTCGTAGTTGTCCTCGTCGTCGTCCTCGAAGTCGTCGAGATCGTCGAAGTCCCACAGCTCGTCTTGCTCCTCCTTCTCGGGCATCTGCCATTGATCTTGAGAAATCTCGCCGGACTCCAATAACTCCAGCACCTGCCCATGGCCATGTGAATCCAGTCAGTTAAGTACTAACAGTGACAAATTAATAAAGAGCACTGGAGCTTCAATTGACCGGTCCAGGTTCAGGTCCAGGAGTAACCTCTGACAAGAACAGAGAGCCGCTGGTACAGCCCATTGGATTTTACACTCAACTTTTTATAGCAAAAAAAAATGGCCAGCCCTACAATGCAATGCATAACTGGAATAGTAATGCACATCTAAAAACGTTGTTGCGTGAAGAAAAGGAAGTTTTTATGCGGAGTTGCAGGGCAAAATCGTTCAGCTTGGTTAAGTACATTGAACAGCTCAATAAATCACACTGATGTGCTACCTAAGCACTGCTTATAAGTTATACACTACAACCAACTTCTGGAGCATAAGTCCGTCCCAAATTATACACTACAACTTATTCAAAAAAATTTGTGTAATTGTAGTTAAATTTAAGTCATTCTTGAAGAACCTTTATTTGTAAATCAAGACACAACAAAAGATATGAAATTTTCTACTTGGGGTTGAAAAAGTCAAACGAACTACAATTTGAAACGGAGGGAGTTATCTGATAGTTGTAACGATAGTAACAGTGACCAGTCATCAGTTCAGTGGGGCGATTGTTTATGTGCTGACGGCACAATGAATTATGTATAAAGTAATGCATGATTAAACTTTGATTAGGGTAGACTTGGTCTTTTATATAGCTGTTGGGGTGGCATGTTTTGTACGTTTGCCCCAAGGTTTGTGTTCTTGAGCTGTCCTGCATCCCCCACTTCACCTCGCCCTTGGGCTTCCCGTGAACCAAATCAATTGGAGAGAAAGAAATGGTAGGAGGCAACAGAGCATCCTATGCCCCTCCTACAACCAAGAAACCGGCCATGCTGCAGATGTGACCAAACCCTTGTCTGCTTCTGAAGTTCAGTAAAATAATAAGGTTCCAATGGCCTACTCTACTCCTAATATTCCAAAATTAGTTTGTCATACAGAATGTGAAGAATGCGTGCTTAAAACCTTTTAATTTGGTATGTTTAATACGTCTAGGGCCCAAGCTCAAAAGAGGAAACTAAGAAATCTTTTTAGGCAACTTGGGAAATATGATTTGGAAAATGTCAGTACTTTCCTCAAAAGGAAAAGGTCAGTACTGATGTGTTCTCCAAGTCACCAACCCAATTCCCAATTCCACAAGTTCAACTCAATTGATGCATGCATGATTTTTTTCCCAACAACAGGTTGATGCTATGCTTCTGCTTGGTACAATACAGTATCAGTATGTGAGCGCCCACAAACAATACAGTAGTACACTGTGGGATCCTAGTGAAGCAGCTAGACATTAAAAATTGAGATCTCGCCACACTGTGATAGATTAGGACAAGCCCTATGCAATCAGGTTGGGTGTAGTGTTACTTGCCAACTGGTCGGTAGATGCCAATGCCATTGTGCTAAACAAGAACCAAGTGCCTCTGCTGTCACAACTCCCAACAGACATGGCACACAATGGCGGTATTTAACAACCGTAGCAGCCAACAAGTGGATGATATAGATACAGAACTAGTATATGATACTGCTGTTTTTAGGCTGCTCTCAGATGTCTGGTTAGAAGAAGCATACACGGATAATCTGGTTGAATAAGCTCAAACAGACTAGGCAGAATTATGCCAGGCAGAATTATGCCTGAGTGGGATAGCTACCTAGCACCATACATGGCAAACTAATGTTTTTAGAGTATTCAGAGTATAAAACTGAACCATTACCTCATCTGATTGTACAACTTCCAGTTTCGTACTATACAATACTGTGATACTTCTCAGGCCACATACTTCGAACATTTTTCTTCACCAGCTGTTAACATCTCTTCTGTGTTGCCGTCGTTCATCTGATTTTATATAGTATATAGAAGTACTATGATAGAACTGTTGGACCTAACTGTATGCATCTCGGTTTTGCTAGAAGTGAGAGGAAAACTTCTAGGAAAATCTTGACCACAACCTTCCATAAAAAAGGGAAGAATTATTGGTCTTTTTCCGGTGTATGATTAACACTATACTTGAAGATACCCAAAGTTGTTAGTTGTTGCCCGTTTCAGGGTAATGTTATCACTATTGTCCTTTGCTCAAAATCCAGAGAATTCCATCATTTTGTTACATGGTAAAGCAGCAGGCCAATGAGACCGCCAGATGGGAATTAAGATGTCCCTAGCTTTTGTCCTCTGTGATGATGGTTGGAGATTTTCATCTTTCAAAAGACAGAAAAAGAAGACGATGGCTGGAGATTTTGATCTTTCAAAGACGAGAAAGAGAGGCCACAGATGCAGATTTTCTTGGTGGTGGCCCAGCCGTTTCAACGACCGGCCGGAATGCTAGGCTCTGTCAGACAGACCCACCCTACCCAAGGCATGGCATGGTACCACACTTTAGAAATATTTTTAGCTGGATCCTATTCCTCTAGAACAAGTAGGCCACCGCTGGCCAAAGCTACAATATCTGCAGGCTGAGTCATAGTAAGTGGTTGTTTTTTTTTTTTTCCTTTTTGAAGGCAAAGAGCAATGTGCATTTACTTGCTGCAGTGATAAGGACAGTTCATGTTTTCCCTTGTAAATTCAAACCAGTAAAAAAAAATCTGAAGTTTCTGTAGCACGTAGTTTTGTTTTTCAGCCAGAACAGCAAGCGTATCATAGATGCGGAGAGACGAGAGAGTTGTCAGTTTCCGTACGCACCTGTGTCATGGTCGGGCGCCACGCCGCGGCGGCCCTGACGCAGAGGGACGCGACGAACATGAGCCGCCTCAGCTGCCCGGCGTCGTAGCCGTCGCCGAGCCGCGGGTCCACGAGCCCTTGCACGACGCCGTCGCTCAGGTAAGGCTTGGCCTGCATCAATGCACAGCCACATGACTTCATGAGCAAAGCAAACGGTGATGGTGGCACCGGAGGAATAGGATGGCTGAACAGTGGAACACTCACCCACGCGATGAGGCTCTTGTGGGAGCCGTCCACCGGCTTCCGGCCGGAGATGAGCTCGAGGAGGAAGACGCCGAAGGCGAACACGTCCGTCTTCTCGTCCACGATGCCGTGCGTGAAGTACTCCGGCGCCAGGCACCTGTCATTGCCATTGCCATTGCCCTCCGTGTCAGCGTGCCATCTTGGCCAGCTTGCATTGCATTATTGTCACAAAAGTCCAATGAACAGAACAGAGCAGGGTACGTGGAAAGCAAGCGTCGCTCGATCATGGCTCACCCGAAGGTGCCCTCGATGGGCGCGATGGCGTGGTGCGTCCACTCCGACGGCAGCCAGCGGGCGAGGCCGAAGTCCGAAATCTGGGGCTCGTAGTCGGCGGTGAGGAGGATGTTGGACGCCTTGATGTCGCGGTGGATGATCCGGCGCGCGCAGCCCTTGTGGAGGTAGCGCAGCCCCCGCGCGGTGCCGACGGCGATCCCGTGCCGCTGCTTCCACGACATGGCCGGCAGCTTCAGATCTGAAGCAAGCACGATTCCCTTCCATTATTGATGGTGAACGGCGGCAAAGAGACATGGGTAGTGGGTGAACGGACATGGACATGGACAGATGGAGTACTTGCCGTGGAGGTTGGCGGAGACGGAGCCGCGGGTGGAGAACTCGAAGACGAGGTGGAGGCCGCGGTCGACGCAGCATCCCAGGAGCGCGCACACGTTGGGGTGGCGGACGTGGCCCACCGTGCCCAGCTCCGTGAGGAAGTCCTTCTCCTTCTTCTCGTCCGCGGCGGCCGTCGGCGCCAGGCGCTTCACGGCGACGGCGCGGCCGTCGTCCAGGACCCCGCGCGGACCTCGCCGTACCCGCCCTTGCCCACCATGTTGTCTGCGGCAGTGCGGCGTACGTGTGGACAATACAATGTCAGTTACCAAAGGAAAATTGAAGGGTTCGCCGTGCGCGGCTGCGTGAACAGCAGAGGATACCTTGGTGGAAGCCATTGGTGGCCTGGTCGAGCTCCTCGTAGGAGAAGCACCTCCAGGTGGGCTTGTTGGGCGGCGGGTCGACGTCGACGCACTCCTCAGCGCACTCGTCGGCGTTGCTCCGGCGGCCGAGGGACAGGAGCCGCTTGAGGCTGCGGCTGCGGAGGTAATTCATCTCCTACTCCGGCTCCTCCACTACACCAGACGAAACAAAAGCCCAATGCAGTGCCTAGCGGAGGAGAGCTAGCTCAGCAGAACAACTCCATGAATCATCAAATTGAATCCCCTGTCTCCTCTCCTGTTGCTGCTGCCTTGCACTTGCTCTGCGTGACGAGACGACGCACGACGCAGCGGGCCGTATTGAAAACCGGCGTGGCGTGCGCGAGCACGTACGAGTAACAGTGATGGCACGGCAGCGGTTAAAGAAGAGAAAGGGGGGGGGCAACCCAATGGTGGAGAAGGAAGGAAAGAAGGAGGCCGCTGCGCTGCTCCGTCCTCCGTTGCGCAGGAGCAGGAGCGCATTGAATTGGACGCCGAGCAGCAGCGAGCACAGAGGCCTGGGAGTAACTGCCGCTGCCGTGTCCGCGCACGCTGCGCTGCTGAGCCGCTCTCAACTGAACTGCACGCGGGAGCGAGCGGCAGAGGACGGCGCGAGCGGGGATGTCACTGTCGATGCCAGTGGCGGCCGTAGCCTTAGCGAGCCGGCTGCCGAGCAGGAGGGAGAGCGGCAGGCAACAGCGCAAACGGAGGCGGGTGGTGTCAAAGACTGGCGACAGAGACAGGGAGAGCGAGCGATGCAGCGAGGGCGTCGCGGCGGCCAGCCCCCTTTATCCGGTCCTGGCGCAGGGGGGACACGGGTCCGGGCCCAGCCGCCAACGGAGGAGGAAGGGACGGGCGTGCCGTCTTGTACTCCTAGGTCCGGGTCCGGCCGTCCGGGGGGGCACGGGGGCACGGGACTCGTCGCGGTCTCCGTCTCTCGTCTCGTCTGGGGCCTGGCGTCGCGCTGATGATTGCTGTGCGCCCTTGCCGTTGCCGAGCGATCTCCCCGCCCCGATCCGTCCGCGCGCCAATGAATGAATGCGGCCGGCTGCATGCGTCCGCTCGTGCCGTGCGTGTCGCGTGCGCTGCGCTGTGACTGTGACTGTGGTGAGCCCTGTGACTTGGCGACTGCCACTTGCGAGGGGCGGCGTCTGCGTGGTGGTGTGGGGGAGTGAGCGTGACATGTCAACCGTCTGTCGCTCGGGCGTGGCTGGCCGGCGGGCTTTCATGTGCACACGTGACCCGGCGGGGGTAGGGGACTATGGGGTCTACAATACAAGTAGAACGATGCACTGTGTCTGTGTGCACCGGCTCGCCGGCTCTACGTGACCGGATCCGGGCGGTAACGTCGTCGAATGCGCGCGGATTTTTCACTTCCACTCGAGAGATCGAGAGGATGATGCTAGTGTGCGGTACTAGAGTTGAGATGTGCCTTTCATTCCGTGCATGGCTGCTGCGGTTGTGGAGGTGGAGCTAACAGACGACAGGAAGGGAGGCCCGGGAGTGAAGGAAAAGGAGGCGCCCAATCTAGCTAAGCTACTGGCGGATAAGGCAGGTGCGAGCAGTTGGCGAGCGAACCAGCTGGCCGGGCGTGCTCTGACACGGCCGTTGAGTTGCGGTGCTCTTCACTGCTTCACTCTTCAGCTGCGCGGCCGACGACCAACCTTCGTTAGCCTGATGATGATGAGTCCCCCCACGAAAGCATATTTGCTACTGGGCCCTGAATGTTTAGCTCATTGTGTTCGGGCCTGCCTTGTGTCCGTGTCATATGGCCGCCACGATACATTTAGTAGGGCCCGTTGGGGTCATCCGAAGCCCATGTCCGCGCAACGTCCGACCACGCACGATTGGATCCCCGGCGGCCTTTGCGGCCTTGCCCATGTGTTGGATGGAAGTCCAAACCAAAACTCTGCGATCCGAGTCGAGCTACTGATGGGCCGGCCCAACGCGACGCGACGGCGACGCAGCGGCCGTCGTGTTCGCGGCGTATATACACAGACAAAGAGAGCCACGTGCTGCTGCATGCAGGTCGACACCGCTGCCACCTGCCCGCCTACCACCACCACGAGTCCACGACGCAGCACGCATCAGCAGCGAACCGAGCGCTACGCGACACCGTCGTTGCTTGTCTGTTCGACAGCTGAATGCTGAAGGCAGCATGGTCGACCGGACACCGGAGCATACTGTAAGGAAGAAAAAGCCGAGGGCAAAAGGCCTGAATGGTTGCAAGCTGTCGTACGTGTGTCCGGTCACCGGTGTCTCCCTGCCGACGTACGGCAAGCCGGATCGGAGGAGACTTCCTCACAACTCCCTGCACACGCAACGAAGAAGAATGGAGCGGAATGTTGCTTCCTCTCGCATGAGGCAAACAATGCTCACCCAATGATTGCGTCGTACGTCCATGGGAGACAGCTTCGTCTGAAAGTTTGAAGTTTCACACCTCTTTAATCTGTTCTTTTTTGCCCTTTCGATGAAGAACTCCCTCTGGTAAGATGACACATAGTAGTAGTCCATTGTTTTGGATTCTTTCACTTTTTTTCTCTCTCAAAAAAATCAGGGCTGGTTTAGTGCTTAGATGCTTGAAAAAGATAGATACCGTGGACCTATATGATGACCTTTGTTCATTAAGCAAAGCAAAGGTCATCATATAGGTCTGCAGTAACAATGTTCATACGTTCAGTTCATAGATTCTTCAGTACTCCAAGGCCAGGCATGCAGAGTTCTGCAAGTGAGAAATCAACAGCAAAATGACGTTCAGTCCAGAGATTCAGTACTCGAAGGCAAGGCATACACTGATACACAGAATGCTGCAAATGAGAAATCCACAGCAGATTTCCTCCACAGCAGAATGGGAAATCGTAGCTTCCAGGTAGACAAAATGGTGCTAGTATGAATGCTATTATTTAGTCAGTACATTTGGAGAGAGATTCATCAAATAAGAAAGGCTGACATTGATTCAGAATTACATGCTGCTATATCTGTTGAACTTGTTCAGTACAAGACAGAAGCTTGAACATTTATCCCCTCTGAAGCATAGTAGCAGAACAGGGGGCCAAACTAAAGCGACCAGAAAGGAAAGCACAAAAAGAAAAACAAAGGAGAAAGAAAGCTACAATTCAAAGACGACGTTCCTGTTTCCATTGTACAGGGCTGACTAAAGCTATGATGGCACTTGCAGAATCATTGTCAGTAGAAAGAGAAAGCTTCAACGGTAGGAGGAGTATGCATGCAGGGCGCTGGGGGGCAACAAAGCTGAAAAAAACCAAAGCTACAAAAGGGAAAAGCAAATGTGCTATAGCTAGCTAGCTGCAACGATCGTTTTGCTGTTAGCAGATCGAGTCTTCTTCCTTCTCCGTCTCTGGCTCGATCGTCAGTGTATCCTGCTCGCTGCTTCCTATGTCTCCATCATACTACTGTCTACTGCTTTCATTCACCCCCTTTATGTTTTTTTGTGCGAGAGCGCCATGTCAGTCTTGAATCTTTGATCCCATGGCAACTACCCTTTTGCACATGCAAAACGCCAGCAGGCCAGCAGCCACGACCCCGAATCATTCCATTCCATAGATCGGCGTCTGAAAGGCTGCCACATTTGGGTAGGAGTATCCAAAGGGGCCTGCCGCCATTGAGCTTTCATAGGACCCATTGAAACCGATCGGTGTGGCGAATGGTAGGGAGGAGCAGCTGTTGGAGCTCTGTTGCGTCTCACTCTCACCCTGCTGCTGATCTTGTAGCTGCTGATGGTGCTGGTGCTGCTGCTCATGTGAGGAGACCGTGCCATTGGCGTAGCAGTGGGCCATCGACGAAGCAGTGCCATGGGAGTTTGCGAAATCCAGGTTCACTCCGGAGGAGTAGAGGCCGAACCCTAACGCCTGCAGGTTCCCTTGCTGGTGGTGCTGCAACGCGAGCATCGACAGGTAGTCCTGCTGCTGCTGCTGGTCATACTTCACCGGAAGTGCAGCAAACAGCGGCGCCGTGCTGGCTTCAATGGGCATGGTATCAGGTGAGCCAGATGGAGGCGACTCCAGTGCCTTGGTGCTCCGGCCACCGGCCGACATGCTCCCCATTGGAATGTTGCTGCTCATTATGCTCTCAACGTTATACCGGCTGATCTCAAAGTTTGTAACGGCATTCAGGCCTCGGAACTTGATGGCCGCTATGTCATAGGCCTCTGCAGCTTCCTCCTCGGTGCCTAAATGTGAGCAGCATAGAAGGCGCATCAGTTTTCAGTTCTGGAACTATAGATACATATATACAACAATACAAGCGACATATTATCAACATATGTAAAACTATGACCGATGTTAATGTGCATCATTTCTACTATTTCGCCATAAAGAAAAATTTTTTTTGTGAAACAGATGGGACAAGGAGTATGGACGTATGATCCCAATAAAAAGAACTGAAAAAAGAAGAAATGGACTAGCTGAACTTAGCAAAAAAAAAGCAATGGATGCAACTAAAGGACTAGCATCTAGTTAGATGTTTTGACTAATGTATATAAGCCGACAGAACCATGCATGGGACAGGAGCTTAGTTAAAAAAATCGAGAACAGTAATGACAGGTTCAGAACGTACAATTAGTTTAACCACAACCACATGCTTTACATGGAAAACCGAGAGGCTTAACACTAAACAATATCCAACACAGGTTACTGCACGCAGTGCACAAAGAGAGGTGTTCAGGTTGCAATGCAATCAAGCAAAATGCATGCACGGTCCCTCTTTTTCTTCTGCATAAAGCCCCCAAACCCATCATGCATGGGGGCAAAAGATGACGAACTCAAATCAAACCCGGCGCTACACATGCGTACATCTGGTCAAAGTAGATGTTCTTGACCTACATAAAATATGTAGGCGAATCTAGCTACAAGGATTGTACGTACAAATCATTGAAAAAGAGGGCTGGGGACCTACGTGCAAAGAGTTAGTGTATATTGCAATGTGGGAGCCTAGAAAATAGTTTTGACTAATGGTCCCAACTTGTCTCATTTTGAGAAAGGAGACCCTATGCGCAGCTTTTATTCATATATGACCATCATGTGGTTTTTTTGCACTGTATTAATTTCTATCAGTAACAAGCCGATAGGATAAAACTTTGGCATTGTGGATTCACAGAGCTTCCAGATTGAACAAGTCGATACTATAGCTGAGTATAGTTTGCATTGTTTCGTAGATGCAAAGGCCAGAGGGTGCGTGTACTCACTGAATGTTCCAAGGTAGAGGTCCTTGTTACCAGCCACCCTTCCGATCCTTGCTTGCCACCGCCCATGCTGGTGATGTCTGCCAATCGCATGGACAAGAAGACTTAGACACCATGTAAAGAGACAAAACTAAAACATGAATGCAATCGAAAGATGAGAGCAAGCAGGAGTGTTCACCTGGTTACGCCTCTGTAAATGGAAGCGCCCCTAGAGAATCCACTGCTCTTCCTGCACCACAAAACAGATATGTTATTTTTTTTTGTCAAAAACAATTGGTCGATAAAGCTATAAACCTAGAGCATGCATACGGCATGTGCCTTTGCATAGATCAGTTTATGCATACATTGAACTATCTGAAAGACTGCAAGGAGAATTGTTATACATCATCAGGGAATATTGATCACCTTCGAAGGGAAGCAACAAACTCTTGCCGCGTCATGGTCTTCATCTCCTCGAGCTCCTTCTCATACTCAGCAACCTGAAAGAGTTCTTGCCCCATAAAGATGACACATCCAGCACACATAGATAGCTATCTTGATGCTTTTTTTTTTGTTTTATAGTTATGAATAGCAGGTCTGTCTATGTGCTTACTGGAAAGTTGGTGGTGGTGCTAGAACCCCAGTACTTCAATGCTGCAAGATCATATGCCCTGGCCGCCTTCTCTTCCTTGTCGTAGCCACCTTTAGTTTCAAAAAACAATCACCATCAATATGATGTTCTTGACGAGATGCTACATGGATAATGAAACCTCAACTTTATTCAATAATTTTTCTTACCCAAATATACTGAACACCAGAAGCATCATATCAGCCAGCAAGTATTGTCACCAAGCCGATATGCAAAAGTCTAAGAGTTAGTAGCTACACAAATAAGTATATTGCAGAGGCATGCATACGTGCAACAGACTAACTATAGATGTAGTCCTACCTTGGCGGCCCTTGCGGCTCTGCCCTTCACGTCGGCAGCTGTTGTCCCACAGATGTGCCTCGTACCTGCCAGTCCACCGGTGCCTAGAAATCACCAAAAATATCACGTCACCTAAGATTTTAGGCAGAGCCAAAACTCTTCATATACAGTGCTTGACTGCTTGGTAGAAAAAGAAAAAGAACAGCAGAAAGATTGGCAAAACTCTGCAAAAGTTCAGAAACTGAAGACAAATCTATAGTCCAGGAGGAAAAACAACTTAAATAATCCTAGTATTTACAATCACCAGTCACTTGTTTCTGCTCTGCTATTATATGATCAGACAAAGGCTTGAGAAATTAGCAGGTACGAGTACGACACAATAATGGGGTTTTCAAGAACAAACCCCAACTTTTCTGCATCCACTAATCCATGGAAGTATGAAGAACTAGGCATGCCAAGCGACCACCAGGTGCACCTTTGCATGCAGTCGTCATGCAGATAGCATCATGGTAACTAACTTAGCAGTCCATGATTAAGAAACACCCAAACACAAGGACACGTTTTTTTAGGTTTATATCGCCTGAGATTAGATCGATCTTGCGACAGCTAGCTCACCGTGTGACGCCGCGGTAGATGGACGTGCGCTGCCCAAAGGAATCCACGGCCTTCCTCTGCTCCGGCGCCTGCGCCGCCGCCGCGGCGGCCGCGGCAGGCAGGACCAGCTTGGGGTCGGCCTGGTCGAGGGAGGACACCGGCGAAGTCGCCGCCGCTGCAGCCGAACCGCCGCCCAGCTGGAACCCGGCGGCGGCTATGAACTTGAGGTCGGAGTCGTACATCTCCGCGGGCGCCGTCGCCTCCGGGGCCGCGGCCACCGGACCACCGCTGGCGCTGTCTCCGTTGATGACGCCTCCGCCGAGGAAGTCCTCCAGCTTCGGCGGCGGCGCGGCGCCGGCTATCGCGGCCAGCTCGGCGGCTGCGCCCCTCTCTTCCTCCTGGAGATCACCTGCTCGATCGATCGCAAACACACATGCAGATAGAAGTTAGAACACCTTCGTTGATGGCAGAAATAAACTTGCAAATAAACTTCCAAAGAGAAGTACAACAGGAGTGTGGCCGCGGAGATTGAGATTGAGATGCATGGATGGATGGAGGAAGAAGGAGAGGTATGCGCGGGCGGTACTGACAGTGGTGAGCGAGGGAGAAGTTGAGCCATGGATAGTGGTGCGAGGTGTCCATGACGACGCGCGGTGAGAAATCGAAGGGAACCGGCCGGCGACGCGGTAACTTCTTGGTGTCGAGGTGAGTTTGTCGTAGCCTGGGGTCGGGGAAGGGGTGAGAAACCGTGGTGGGCAAGGGGGGAGGATTTCTCGGGGGTGAAGAATGGGGAGGCGGAGGAGGGTGATAAAATAGAGGAAGGAGAAGACACGGCAGCAGCTCGCGGCGCTCGCACACGGAGGGGAGAGAGAGAGAGAGAGACAGAGAAGTGTGAGAGAGAGAGAGAGAGAGAGCGCGCACGGGGAACGAGGCGCGGTATATTTATATGTTGGTTTCGAGGAGCCATGTATATGAGGAGAGAGAGAGAGGAGAGGAGAGGGAGAGAGATGCTTTCACTCCAGGACTCCTCTCCTCTCCTCCGCCGTCCGCCCGCTGCTCAGCTCGGCTATCTACAGTGAACTTGGCTCGCTGTTTGGCGTTTGCTGAGGCGGCCGGGGTGGTGTGGGATGACGTGGGGTGTTTGCATGGCGCGCGCGGCCGGCGTTTGGTATTCCACGGCGCGGGTGTGGGTGGCGCCGCTGCGTTTTACAGGTGGAGGCGTGGCAGTGGGCGGCCGGGGCGGTATCCTTGACCGCCTTGGAAGCAAAGGAGGGGAGCCCGGGTAGGCCGCGGCGCCGCCTGTGACCTGACCTCTGCTGTGTGCTTGCGCATGCATGCCAGCCAGGCCTGCGGTGCCTCACGGATGTCTCTGGACTGTGGCTGCAGCTGCCTCTGCTGGAGGCTCTGCTGCACTCGTGGCCATGCTTGGGCGGCCTGCTTTCGCCTAGCTAGGACTCCTCTGCACTCTGCCTGGCTTTTTCTCCCATGGCTACTACTACCCCCTCCTCCGTTCCAAAAAAAATATAATTATGAAAAACATGTCAGTCAAGCTTTATTAATTTTGATCTAGTTTATAGTAAAAAGTATTAATATTTATGTCTTGAAATAAATTTATTATGAAAATACATGTCATAACCAATCCAATGATATTTATTTTATTTTATAAGTTTATGTATTTTTTTATATAATTTGAATCAAAGTTCACAATATTTGACTTCTCGGAATGTGAGAATTACATGTTTTTAGAATGGAGGGAGTACTAGCTAGGCTACTCGGCTTTTTTACTTGCTAGCTTAACTCCATGTGTAGATTACAAGTAAGCATTTGCGTCCCGGCTCAATGATCATGGTGCTTGAAAAAGGGCTTTGCTAGGGCTAGTGGATCGATCCATTCTCTCTCACACACAGCCGTGGGCGTGACTATCGTACCGGTTGCCGGTTGGGGCAATTCAAAAAGACGCCGTATACAGTAGCAGATAGAGGAAGAAAACGACAAGACTCCAAAAGTCCACATGCGTGCTCGCTACGTACGCAACGTAACATGCATGCATGGTCGCGTGGCACATGGACAAGGGGTGGTAAACTGAACAACTCCCAGGGAAGGAAAGAACGGTCCAGAGATAACAGCTACTCCTATAGGGAACGACATGCAGCATGCAGAAAAAGAGTGCTGACCGCTGAGACAATGCTAGAATGTGAGTCAAGTGTCAGCTCGTCGTGTTTACCACCAGCACTCTCCAGTGGATGAATGAATGAATGAAGTGCCGTGGGTCATACACTGCACCACACCGTAGTCCCGCCGGGCGTCCAGACGAAGATGGAATGTCCGCATGCCCCGTACAGCCTTCTTTTCCGTATATCAAACGCCAAACGGGCCAACGGGAACGGGGCAAACAGTCAAAGATCACAGCACAGGCTAGGACTGGTAAAGGTGCCTGTGTACGTACGTACGCAGGGCATATCGATTGTAAAGCTAGCGGCGAGGCGACCAAAAGGTACGGTGGCGCCTCCATGCATGCATGTATGGTCCTCTCGCTTCAATTGCAACCAACACCGAGATTACGGAGGCGCTAATATATTGTGGTTGTGGCCAAGCACGACATGCTAGTAGTACATGTTCACTTGAGCTTAGCTAGACAGTGGACCATCATATCATTTGGTCTCTGTTTTTGTCCTCAATTTACTCCTTTTTGGATCGGACATCACACTAGAACTTTGGTACATATGGACATCAGCATGCATGGTTGCATATGCGTTGACGACGCGTACGTACGTACGTAGCAAAAAACATGATGACAACATCGCATCCCCAAAACATGGTGTAGTGGAGGCAAATAAAACTCTCCGGTCGCCGTCGTCGTGCTGTGTACTTACCTCTCACAGCTTAGCTTAGCTAATGCTACTAGCCACAACACTGATTAAAAAGAGCGCATGGTCGGGGGCTTTATGCATCGCGAGGAGGAAGCAAGGAAGCAGCAGGGGAGGCACCAGCACAGCAGGGACGACAGGGCCCCAGTCCGCCCGCCCGCCGACGTGCCGTGCCGCCTTTAGTTTGGCGCCTCTCTCGCTTTGCCATTTTCCGGCAGATCCATCCATGCATGGACCGCCCCGCGTGGCCAGTCGCTAATCATGCGGTGCCGAGCACGCCTGGGCCTGCCCAGGCCCCGGCCCCGGCCGGCGAGGGCACGTCAGATCCCCGGCCGCCTCCCGCCGCGCTCCCCGTCCGCCGCGGCTCCTCCCCCCCGCGCCCGTCTGGGTCCGCGTCAGAATCAGGCATTTCTCCCGTGGAAACGCCGTGTTTCCGCGACTTGTCTTGGGGTCGGTGGAACACACGAAACTACTCCCACTTGCCGCTGCCGGCGGCGAATCAGTGTCGGGCACCGTGGAAAAAATGAAAATCCTTCTACTCCTCGGCTATTTGCTTGGGCGACCGACCGGGCGGGCGGGCACCGGACGTCGGCAGGCCGGAGCAGGAGGGCGGCACGTGATGTGGGGGCGTGCGGCGGTGCCTTGCAGCCTTGGGGCCTGGGCGCGAGCGGCGATGCTCTCTGACACGTGTTCCGAGGGCGCACGTGAGGCGCGGCCGCGGCGCCACCGTGCCCCCGCCGTTGCCGCAGCGAATCCTACCGGAAGGCGCTACGTACGCGGAATCTGGTCAAAACGCATGGCCACGCCTCGCCGGACCGCGCGGCCGGCTGCGTAGGATAATGTATGCACTCCTTCCTGCTACACACAGCCACGCACACCGATATCGCAGAGGGTGGGCGTCACGTGGGCGTGGCGTCTTTAAGCGCCCCGGCCGGCCGGCTTGCACGCGGAATGAATTCGCTCCGTGTACGAGCTCAGCTTCACATCGGCACGCCGCAGCATTCCACGCATGCAACAACGCAGGTCTGCGTTTTTAGTGCCATGTAAAAACAAACTTTAGAGAGTTACGTGGATTGTGAGAGAGTTATTTATGTGAGTTTGTACTAGACTAACTATTTACCGCTATTTGATCTCTTTTTAATAGTCAATACGATTCTTTATAGACTATCTATTTAAAAACTATTGGACGCCCTTAAGAAGTTTTTCTCATATAGATCGAGAAAACCCTTACTCTATCTTACCTTTAAATAGCGGCACCATAACTCCATCAAGTCGCAGACATGTGTTTTAGAAGTGTGATAGATGAGGGAGCATTTTTCGCCCTAGTCATTGTGGTTGACGAGAGTGAGTCCCTCAGAACACAAACTCTAAGCACCCCGAAGAGGAGGTATTAAGACTGCACTAACCACTCGATTAGTTGGCCATCCTCTTTTAGGACAAGTGCGATGTACAATCTCCCGATCACGTCGGAGTTTCGCTCACTGAGTATAATTTAAAATAAAGGAACTATATGTCAAAAAAAAAATAGAGGAACTATAGAAAATGAGGGAAACTATAGTGCTACCTTATTAAAATAAATTAGCAAATGTGTCATGCGTTGTTACAGAGTTTATGTTTAGAAATTAGAACTGGACTCCATACATAAGTTGTTCTAACTTATATAAGCGCGTATCACGAGTCTAGGCCACGTATGAGATGAAAGACACGACCCAAAATATCTTAGAATTGGACTATGTATCTATCATCACTAGACACAAATTGTTAACTCGTATGACTATGGATCACAAGTTTGATTCAAGTAAAAAACATGTGGGACACAAGAAACTCTTCGCTGGCATGGGAAAGCGGATGAAGAAAAAATGATGAAATTTGGCTCTTCATACTATATATAGGTATAGATACAATACAATAATCTATTTGGATCTCTTGCTCTTGATTTTAGCTGATTAAAGTTAAGAGCTAAATTTTTTACTATTTTAGCTCTTTTATATATAGTCTAAGAGCAACTCCAGCCCAACATGTAAATTGAGCCTCTAGTTTTTCTATTTGTATGCTGGCCTGCAAAAAATAAGGATCCAAATTTGCTTTCAACTTCAGCCCAAGACCCTATTGCTGGGGGAGGGATAGGGTCCTCCTCTTCCTAGGGGTCTAAAACTATATTTTAGGAGTCCTCCTAAAATGAGAGTTTAAATATAGGAGGCCTATTGAAGTTATTTTTTTACTTGAGCTCCTAAAAATTAGAATAGAGGCATGTTTAGAAGGTCCACTGGAGTTACTCTAATGAGCTCATTATTAGAACTGGAAAGTGTCATTTAAAAAAGGTTATCTAGAGTTGTATCCTTAAAAAATATCATTATTGAAGAGTGTTCTATAATAAATTTATCCCTACAAGAGTGTCCTAAAGTAAGTGCCCTACGGGGGATAACGATAACCACGGACACAAATCCTCTAGCAGGGGCACGTCAGCAGGGAACGATCGACCCGAAGATAGGGACGGATCACACGGATAGAGCTAGATAAAGCTAAAGCTGCCTGCCAATACAGTGTACTCTCATGGCGGCCGATCATTAGCTAGCTGCAGGACTCGCCCGTTCCTTCCTTGCCGGGCGTTTAACTACTCCGATTCCGATCCGCGAGTGTGTGATCCTCATGCGAAGCTGGCCAAAGGCCCAAGGGATATGCACGCACGCAACGCGACACCTCAGCAGCCTGATCGCCTTTGCTTCCCCGTACGTACCATACCAACCGAGATCACCTCGGCTTACATTATGCTTGCCTGCATGTGATTCCCAGCATTATCAGATACGAAGGTTCTATTTGATACCATGGAGTAATTGGCTAAAGTTTAATCCTTAAATATCTAAATAGATGGAGTAGATGGACTAACAAATAATTCAAGCTCTAATTAGTTATTAGTTCATAAATTTTTAAAATCTAACTATTAGAACTAGTAATTTCACTGAATTAAAAAAATCCATCCTCTACCCCATACGACTCTATCCTTTTCCGATACGTGCCTGTGCTGTTTTCACTCTCTCCCCTCTGGTGGGGTTGAGGCGGGACTAGCCGAACTCTCCTTCTCGACCGCTGCCCACGTCTCTCCCTCTCCCTCTCCCTCTCCCTCTCCCTCTCTGGCCTGAAAAGGAAGAGGCCTCACGCTTCGATGCGGCGGATGACAAATATTATGCGGGAGGGGTAAAGGAGAGAGAAAGTCAAGAGTAATCTAGTATACCTGAAGATAGAAATGAAGTTGTTAGCTTTATTTTGGATCCAAACGTGAGTGAACAACTAATCACTAGTTAGCTAACTATTAGTCAGCTAATCATTAATTCTAACTAATCACTAATCCTAGTTCATCAAATATGCCCTAACCCTTCCCGGCCCTTTCCCCATTTGCCGCCGCTGTATGTAGCTTGTGTACTGAACACCGGACTGCTGGTAGTAGAGTGGGTCGCAAACTAGGGCAGAATCCTATAGAAAACCGAGACTTTGCTGGCCAAAACAGTGTGTGTCGTCAAATGTGTGTGCTCTGCTGCCCTCTGCATGCAAGCTCTGACGACGACGCTCTCGTTGCAAGTTTTTTTTTTTTTTTTTTTTTTTTGACACGCTCTCGTTGCAAGTTGCAGCCTGGGCCTGGCTATACTGCGGCTATACCGTACGCGAGAGGAGGTGAATGAGAGCTAGCGCCCGAAATTAAAATTGATACCCTGCAAATTGAAACTTCAAATGGGTCCTAAGTACGGAGTATTTATATGATAAGAACACGCATACAAGCTGACTCATGTATGTATAGCTAGCATCAATGCTCCTCCACGCATGTGCCGAAGACAATGGTGATGGAGAGGGCGACAAAATGGGTATAGCTGAACACTAGCCTAGTATTATATTCTTTTTGCGAGGCATTATAGTATAGATAAACACACATGCATATGATTCTTTTTGCCACAACTATGGCCTTGTTCAGTTCGCGGAGAAAGTTTCTTTCACTTGTTTGTAGTATTTTCGTTTGTATTTGGCAAACATTGTCCAATCGTGACCCAACTAGGCTCAAAAAGATTCGCCACGTGATTTACAACTAAACCATATAATTAGTTATTTTTTTTGCTAACATTTACCGC
This sequence comes from Chrysopogon serrulatus, assembly GCA_015844335.1. Lineage (NCBI taxonomy): Eukaryota > Viridiplantae > Streptophyta > Magnoliopsida > Poales > Poaceae > Chrysopogon > Chrysopogon serrulatus. The sequence continues at coordinate 125,117 of JADLZL010002645.1, forward strand.
TCCATATATGCGGGTAGAAATTGATGTGATGGGAAAGTTGCTGAAAGTTGCATGAAAGTTACAACTTCCAGCTCAACTAAACAAGGCCTATCTGGAGTTGGAGGTGAAAATCCCGATTGGCCTCGACGTCTCGTCTGAAGGCAGGCGAAAGTAAACGGAAGCGCCGACAGTCAACGATCGTATAGCAGCTGTGCAGCGGCTCTGTGTTCTGTTATAAACAATCTGTCAGTTTGACCGTGCGTGCGTGCGCGTGAAGTGTGCTGCACGTTCGCGGGCATCGATGTCGATGGACGCCATGCATGCCAGGTAATCTTGAGCAACGGGCCGGCACGGCATGGCACGGCACGAGCCCGTGCCAGGCATGAGCACGTTTGGCACGCGTGCCGCCGTGCCGTGCCGAAACAGGCTACCGTGCCTGACTGGGAGCCCAAGCACGGTCCGTGGGCCGTATTTCGGACCATGCCAGCACGTTTAGGACGAGGCCCAGTAGACCTTCGTGCCAGCCCGCAGCCCGCAAATTTAAAAAACACAACATTCATTTCCAAAATCAATTTCCAGACAACAGATTCTATCCAAAATCACAGAAACAAACCAGAAGATAAGCCAAGATGTAAAATTTATCAAATTGATTAAATTGAGCTGTCTGCAATGCCGCCTCATTAAAAACCTTGCTAGATAAAAATCACACCTCGTGAGATAAAACCCTAGCAATGAAAAGAGTACGGCCAGCTCAAGGAAATGTTCAATTGTCAAAGTTATTACAAGCCAAGAATCCAAGATTCAAATGTCTTAAAAGGAAACTCAGTCTCATACTCTCCCACTGCCACTGCTCACTACCTAATACTAATAGCAGTAGCAAGCAACTCAGAAACTACAAGGTCTTGAGGTAATCATGCAATGCAACTCCTTGTCCTCCACAGTCAGCTACACAAAGAAATTAATGGATTACATTACGTTGGTTTACTGTTGTAGTATAAGCAAAATGGAAAGGGTTTCGATGGATCACTTACATTACATCGATCATCCTTCAATCAGTTGTTGTAGTTGAATCTTCATCAAGGAACCGGTTCTTGAAGTAATCTTCTAACTCCTTGTCCACCACAAGTATCTTTGCCCATGCTCCTCGCCAAGCTCCCAGTCCTTGGTGCAGACCAACATTTCCACAGTGTCGGCGCCCAATCGCCGTCGCCGCTCCTCAATTATCCTGCCAGACAGACTAAAAGTAGACTCCGAAGAAGTGGTTGACACAAGAACAGTCATAATATCTTTAGCCAACATAGAGAGAACTGGAAAGGTCAATTTATGCTCATGCCACCAATTGAGGACATCAAAGTCATCATCATAGGCCATAACATTATCCTTTGTCTAGGTAAGCAAAGTGAGCTCTGGGATATACAAAGCCAGATGAAAACAGATTAAAATTGTTGGCATTTCTAACGTCACTATTAAAAATAGAGATAAACCCTACCTCTAGCAATAGCGCCAAAAATGGTCGGTATATAAATTAACTTGTCATTAGCAACTAGCCACCTATTTATCACTATCATTCCTAAGCATGAATTAAGTTGTCATCCTTAATTATATTGCTTAAGAAATAACTTTAGATTTACATGTATTCAATATGACTAGGCAGAAATAAGAGATATGAATATAAAGATAAGAATATAAACTAACCGGGTTACGCAAGCGGACAGATAATTATACCGTTGTAGCATTTTACCTAGGGAAGTCTACCGGGTTGTCGATTTATATTTATATAATTGGTAAGGTCTATATGTAGGACTTATAAACTATAACTTATACTATTGATGTGAAAGGCAAACCATAACTAGAATCCTACTCATAACGAGGGGATAAGTCACGTGATAAAAGATATATATGATAAATAATAATAATGATCAGTCATCATAAATAGATAAACATCGAGCTCTTCTAGTTATAACAATAGCTAGCCAATGGATAAACTCGAGGGAATAAATACTAAGGTAATTCAATAGCTACGTCAATAAATAACTCTAATTAGTGCAATTACATCTAGCAATTATTGTTAAGTTAGTCCTATATCATTATCACATGTAAAGAGGCATCAACTAATGAGGGTATTAAGACACAAGGGTCACCTCCTTCGCGGCGACCGTGCACATGCTAGTCCCCACGCACGGAGGGTGGACTACAGAGGAACCAACGCAATTTGTCACTGGGGGCGGACTACCACACGCCCCAAGACGTCAGGGTGCACTCGCAGATAAACAAGATATCTAGACACCACGTCTACATATTGTCTACCATCTACCCAGCGGCCGCTTGGGTAAACGCTATACGAGCAATTACATGAATTCAATAAGATCAAACCAACTATCCTAGACATATAATCAAAGTAGACAATGACTATTGCAATTAAGAATATATAAGAGATTAAGAACAATGTTGCCTGAATCATAATGAATACAATAAGAGAAAGGTACTAGATCTATACCGAACTCCGCGCTCCGCATGCACGCCGTGGGCTCCGGATCCCGGTGAAGAACTAGAACTCTTCTACTTCTAATCTAACTAGGCTAAAGCTATGAACTAGAGAGGCTCTGATGAACTAGAGAAGGCTCTTGATGGCTGGATCTCCAAATGACTTGATGCTTTTAGGAGGGGGTCTACCCCTTTATTTATAGCCCGGTGGGATCGACGTGCGCCGCAGGATCAAACCGACGTAACCAAGGGCCAAGATGACTCCTCGTAGGCGGTGGAGGAAGCTTCCAGAAGGAGGGCCGAAACCCTAGCGGGGGGGGCGGCCTAAGGTGGGGCCGGCCGGCCCCACTTTTCCTCCTCTCGGGGTCCCATTGCTTCGGGTGTCTTCTAGATGGTTCCTGAGCCCAATCGTGATATTTCCGTGGCGGATAAGTTTTCGTGCTTATTTTGCACTAGAATCCCTCTTTTCAGCTTTTTCTCGAAAAAAATCACCCGAAAATACAAAATATACAAAACTCATGGAATTTGTCGATAAAGCCCTAGACTAGTGTGTTTTCTTGTTTTCATTCGGGTAAAAAGCCCTAGTAAAAGTTGACGCTAACGAGTGTCAACAAAAATGATGCACTATTTGAAGTACCAGAAGAACCTGATCCTCCAAAAATCCTGCCCCATGCCTGCTTCCTCTTACTTGTCAGGCCAGATGGATGTGTGGTCCTAACTGGCCTAGCTGCACCAAATCTAGCTTCATACTTGTCATACAGTTTATGCAACTCAGATTTAACCTCAGCTAGATAAGCAATATAACTGATATTGTTACACTGAGCAAGCAAGTCAAGCACATTTTGCAAACCTCGATCTTAGCCCTAGGGTCCAGAACAAATGCAAAAGAATATAACAGTGAAATTTTTTTCCAGTACTTAAGAAATTTAGATTTCATTGGCACAACAACATCACCAAGGTTGTCATTTTTATAATTTTGCAGGTGGGTAGCAATCTCAAGTATGTGATGCAGTACCGGTGGACTAGTGGGGTAATAAACAACGTAAAAGTGCAACGGTGGACTCATAGAACAATTCAAGAAATTCCAACACCTTTTCAAAGAATGTACGGTCTTTGTTCATTCAAGAATGCATAGCCGATTGAGAATTGATGAATGCAGAAAAAGACAAATCTATATGGCATCGATGTTTAAGCATAAGATAGGTGGAGTTCCATCTAACATCCATATCCAAACGTAATTTAAGAGGCCCGATGTCCTTAGCAAGACAATAGTTCTTGAATTGAGCAATATGATGATTAGATGAATTGAGAAAATTAATAGCAGTTCTGAAAAACTTCTATGCAAGTTTTAAGCCTTTTCAAACCAAATTTAACAACTAAATTAATTATATGGCAAAACACGTGATGGACAACATGATATATCTTTTTAGCAGGATCGAGGGATCAAAATCATAGCCCAAGTAACCATCAAGCAAAGGAGTCAAAGCAAACATAGTTAATCGGTATTAGCAGAAGCATTATCAAGGCTAACAGCAAAAACTTTGTCAAGTAAGCCCCAATCTCTAAGCACACCAGAGATAACTTCAGCAATGTTAACACCATTATGACTCACTTCAATCAGTTTGAAACCAATGACAGTTCTTTAAGCTCCCAATCATTAGTGATATAGTGAGCAACAATAGTTATATAATCTTTCTTAGAATTACCGCACCCGGATATCGATGTCAAACAAACAGTAAGAGATACCAGGAAACATATCATTTTTTAGGTGTTGCGGTTTCTCATTAAAATTCTTAGCGTGTCCCTAGCAGTGGTAAATCTAGATACTCTCTTATATCTAGGATTGTGAGCACGCTGGATATACTCATCCCAAGCAGAATTATCAGCAATAGACAAAGGCAAATCCAATCTAGCTATCAACCGACAAAGCTCAACCCTAGCAACTTCAGGTTTATATTCCCAATTTCTATAAGATCCATCAGGGTTTAAAGCAAGCCTAGTTTGAACCATACTAGCATGATCAGATTTCTTTTGGCATGCTTTATGATGTCTACTTAAATGACCAGTGCCATTAGAAGAAGTAGCAGACAAACGAGACCTACAGATCTTGCAAATAGCAATAACACGATCCTCACCACCGACACTCTCAGTAACTTCATCAAAATGAGCCCAGACAGGAGATCACCGCTTACTGTTGCTGGCTGATGATGCCAGAGAAGCTGCGTCGCTAGGGGCGGGGGCCGCATCAGCCGCAGCCGCCGGAGCACCTGGCGCTGCAACTGCAGGAGCGCCGGGCGCTGCAACTGCAGGAGCACCAGGCACGGCAGCATAGCCCGCAGCCACGGCATTACCCCAGGCGTGGGGCGCCATCGCCCGGCCACGCGGCCCGGCACGACGCAGCAAGCGGCACGGCCGGCACCAGCCGTAGCCTTTGGGCACGGGAACGAACAAGAGGAAACAGCATCGGTCATGTCATCGCCGTCCCGCCCGGGCAGTCCACGGTCCGAGCTCATCATCAGCTTGGCAAGTAAAGTAACCATCCTCACCATCGGCGTTGGCCATGTCCACCGACCACCGCCCCGGCTCTGCTTCTTCACTTGTCGGCGCTGTTCCTCAACGGCTCCGGCGGCACCAGCTAGACGCCGGCGACCTGCGACCATAGGAAGGGTTAGGGTTGGGGGCGGGCGGACGGAGAAGATGAATAGCAACGAGATGTAGGGTTTAGGGTTAGGGTACTTGCCTGCACGGAGACGGAGCCCGGCGCCGGAGAACCGAAGAAGACGAGCGACGGAGACGGGGAAGATGACGGCGATGGAGACGGAGACGGAGAACTGGAGAAGACGAGCGACAGAGACGAGCGACGGAGATGGAGACGGAGAAGATCTGGCGAGGTATCTTCAAGATCCGGCGGTGAGACCTCGCGGGAGTGTGTGGATTTGGCGGCGGGCGGCGGTGAGGGAAGGTGGTTAGGGTTTGGGGGCGGGGTGGGGAGCATGCTCCGGCCGGTTAGTACAAGATCCGGCGAGGTATCTTCAAGATCCGCCGGTGGAGACCTCGCCGGAGTGCGTGATTCGGGCGGCAAAGCGACGGCGAGGGAAGGGGATTAGGTTTGGGGGCCGGGGGTGGCGAGAGGCGAGAGCGGGGTTTGGGGCCGCGGGGTGGGGTGGGGGAACGGATTAGGGTTTGGGGGGGGGGGCACGCCGCGCACGCATATATACCCCTCCCCCGACCAACGGGCCGCGCCGTGCCTCCCGTTGTTTTACGGGCCGGGCCGTGCCGCCCGGCGTGCCGAGGCAACGCCCAAGCACGGCTTGCTACGTGCCTCGTTGCGGCACGGGCACGCGTTTGCCTTCCGGGCCGTGCCGTGCTCGGGCCGGGCCGCAGAACCGTGCTTCGGGTCGTGTCTAAGGCCCGCGGGCTGCATGCTCAGGATTAATGCCAGGCACGTACGTACTGCTGTATATTCCCAATCCTATTTGCGCCATCTCCCGTACCTCACCAAGTCACACTCACATGCCTGAGGGAGGGGAAAACGCGAGGAGAGAGCTGGACAAGCGCGTGCAATAAGCACCTGTACAGTTAGTTCTAGGATCAATAAAGAGGACAACGACTAGTAGTTGCTTAGATTTCCTCTGTATCCGAAATTCTGAGCTCTGAAGCCTTAACTAAGGCAAGGTTTCAGACCTGCAGCGACGATTGTCAACGCAAGACAGGAAAAGAAAAGGTAGTCTCTGCATTTTCCCCACTTTTTTGACAAGAAGTCTCTGCATCCTTGTTCATAGCTCATCCTAGCAGGCCAGTACTAACAATGTAACAGCTTGCTATGAATTTCCTGGAACAGAACCGATTCTGCGACAGACGCGCTCACAAGCTTAAGGTTCTATTTGGCACAACTCCGTTTGACTAGAGGACAGATTTTTCCTTCAACTCTACAAGCAACTTTAAATTTGTTTTAATAAACCGTTTGGTAAAACGATTCTACATGTATAGTTTCTTAATTTAATATGCTATCACATAATCCCGCGTAGGGACACATAGAACAAGTTAAAGCTGGAAGAAGCGGTTATTTTTTTAGCTTCATCATATACTTATGAGAACAAGTTCAAAGAGTTTCACACAGGAAGCTGTTTTAAAAATACTTATTTGACATAAACTAGCTTCAAATGACTCGTGAAGCGGCTGGTCCCAAGTGTCTCCATCGGCATCAGTGCACGCATCACACCGTGCGACGTGCGTTGTCGGTCTGTACTCTGTAGTCGTATACCCTATTTTTTTTCTCACCATGTGGAAGGACTCGGGAAGCGCAAGTGCAGAGTGATGAGTGCTAACATACTAGACAATGCGCATCCTTCTTCTACCAAGCAACGGCAAGTGCATACATTTTGCCCGTAGTATAGTATTAAGAAAACTTGGTCGGCAGCAGGAACCAAAATTTGTCCAAAAACAAATGGCTCGGAGGAACCAATTACGGTACGGTTTTGCGCAGCAGGCCGTGCTGGGCAGCCTAACACTGTGTCAGACTGTCAGTGTGAGTGTGGCACGGGCGGTGTTACGGGCCGTGGTCCTTGCCGATCCAATGTCATGCAAAGCCCATTTCTGGAATCGATACCACCAGACCAATCCCCGCTACATATTTCTGAGGGCTTGTGGCGTATGAAGTCAGCTAGAGGCCCGTGGCAAGCTCAGTGCTCTAACCAAGCGCACTGTGTTTTTTGTGTACTTGCTTTCCCGAAAGAAAAAAAAAATACTATCATTTTGTTCTAATTCAAATAATTTTAAGCCACCAAACGAATAAGTATCAATACATTTATTCATGAAATGTACTTTCATAAATAAATGTTTGGCATCATAAATGTTGATGTTCTTTACATAAACTTGATCAAACTAAAAATAATTTGGCTTACAAAAGAATTAAAATGACCCTTTTTTGGATGGATTCGAGGAAGAACACCATGTTCAGGATCCCGTGAATGAATCTGATAAGAATTGCGATGACGGGGGAATTTGAGGGGGCAAGTAGAATAAAAGAGAGAAATTAGGATTTTAAGGGGAGCAAGTGGTGGCCAAATAACATCTTGCTTTTTTCAAATATTATACAGGCTTCGGATTATCTCTCTCCCTCCCAATTGACCTCGTCTATTATAACATGCTTAGGTTTAAATCCCTCTCCCTCCTAATTGGCCTAGAGTAACAAGTTTTTGCAGTTATACTGGGCAAGTTTGATTTAGCCAAAACACACAAAGAAAAAAAAATGAACTCAACCATCTGATGCACATAGAAAGCTCTGGAACGATCACAGCACTTCAAATATTTCGACATGTGTTTCCTTTGGAGATGACTACAGATGGCATCGGTATATACCTGTCGGATAGCATGGTAGAAGCACAAACTTCTAAAAGACAGATACAAAATTTGTTTTCGGTGGCCTTCTAAAGTACTTAGTATACATAATGTCCTCGTCTCAAACAGTATACAGTCTCCTCATCTCAAACTGTATGGTGTACCCCCTTGGCTACAACTTGTCAGGGATACACAAATCTTTAAAGTTCTACAAATCTACAGCAGCAATTATTCTCCCTCAGTTCCTCCCATCTCATATAAATTATATAATAATAAATAGTTAGATGTCAAAAAGAATTACACTGATCAACTCATTTCAGTATATAATAAATGGCACGCTTCATTTCCAAAGCTGACGATTGGGTTTGGCATTAGGCATGTCATACACGCAAAGCCAGCTTTACTTCCACACGCTAGAGCTATGGCTGATTGGGGGTGATGTGTCACCATACATCACGGAGGTACCTGCCTTCCATCTGCAGGCTCTTTACATAGCTCTCGGTTTTGGAGCTATCCAAAGATCCCTGAAGTGAAAAACAAATGAGACGTTACAAACAACATAGTAAAGTTTATAGCCATCTAGTAGACGATAAATTGTGGTTGTTATCTACCTGCTCTTGGACTATTGTGTGAAGCATTCTGTGTACGTCTCTAGCCATTCCCTTGGCATCACCGCATACATATAAGTAGCCACCATGTGAGATGATGTTCCAAATTTCTGTGGCCTGGTAGCAGAAAGAAGTAAATCTAGTTGAGCAAACCTTTGTACTGGACATTGAATATTTGAAACACTCGAGAAGTAACAGTATATTAAGGAAGTGTATGTTGTATCTGACCTTCTCCACCATCTTATGCTGCACATATTCTTTCGTTGGCCCTTCCCGAGAGAATGCAACAATTAGTTCAGAAAGCGCCCCCTCCTCAAGGAAAGTTTGCAATTCATCTTCATATATGTAGTCCTAATGAAGGGTGACAATTCAGATTGAATTCCATCAGTATTTGCTGAGGAACACAACAACACATGCAATTGTATCATAACCGGCGATCCTTACCATATTACGGTTCCTGCATCCAAAGAAAAGGATTGAAGTGCCCAGTTCTGCTCCAGATTGTTTCAGTGCTAACCTTTCCTGCCAAGAGGGAGCAGACGGATAAGTTAAAGTTGGTACTCCAGAGCAGAATTGCAAATATACACCCACTGGATTCTTTTGGCAAAACAAACCTGCAAGAAGCCTCTAAAAGGGGCCAGCCCTGTGCCAGGACCAATCATGATAATCGGAATGGACGGGTCAGCAGGTAACTTGAAATTTGACTGCCTCACAAAGATTGGAGCCCAGCTGCATTCTTCGCTATATTCCAGAGGAATTGTATTCTGCCAAGCATATGATCAAATCAAAGAATAATAAATCACTGTTAAACTTTGTTATTGCTGGTACTTCTGGAGCTTAATGTCCAAAAAAGTTTTTTTTTTTTTTTGGTTGTTGTTGTTGTTGTTGAGAGAGCACCTACCTTCATCCATGTTGAACAAACTCCTTGGTGGATCCTTCCTGTTGGTGAAGGCCCATAAACTAATGCACACGTTACATGAATTCTGGAGGGAGCCATCCTGCAGAGACATTTATAAGTTATCAAGAGGCCTCCCTAATGGAAGGTACATACCACCACCTCAAGCATAATATGGTACACAGATACGAACAAGACAGTCCAGTATTATCAGACATGGAAACTCACAGCGTCTTAAGCTTAGCTGGTGCCTGAAGTTTAAAATTTAAATAATTTCATTGTGGAAAAATCAAACAAAGCTTGAGACTCGAAAACTAGCTTTACTACCCCAACCTCTCCAAAAGGAAAATAGTGCAGATGTACTGTTGAAACTTTAGGTAAAGGCTGCAAATAGAGAAAATGAACAATGATAGTAAAAATATATACTTACTTTGGAGATGATGAAATTGAGTAGTATCGTGGTTGCAGACGAGGAGCTATTGCTGCAAAAAATACTCCCAGTGGTGGCTTAGCTGAAGGGAATGCAGCCATAACTTCAATAAGGCTCCTCTGACTAGCAGTTATCCATTGAGAATACTCATCCTACATACAATTCTACTAGTCAGCAAAGGAGAAAAATCCACTTTAAATGGTATAACATAGGGATTCTGAAAGGATGTCAACCTTTCCAGCAGGAGAAGCCAAGAATCTAAGTCGTTCAGCTTCAGCTGGATCAGATGCGTGAGAAGCTAAAGCAAGCAAAGCAGCCTGAGATGATTAAGTCATTCAAAGATTGGTCAAACAATCACAAGAAAAATAGAAAGAAGGAAAATTCTTAGAAATCATGTGGACCTTCTTTGGTGGATTGAGTAGATCAGCGTATCGTAGAAGCGCAGTCCGCAAGGTACATGGAGATGGGAAAGGTGGGGCCAAGGAACCTCCTCCTTTACGAGGAGATCCATCTTCTGCATCTGCATGGATGGAGAAGACTGTATCTGGTGAAAGGTCAAGTAGCCTTTCAGCCTCCTCTACAGTCTCAACAGAATTTTCTGCGTATACACCAACATGGTCTCGGTTTCATACCTGAAACAAGAATTCAGAATGTCAGATACGTTTTTTAGTCTTTATAGATTGGAGGGGATCCTAGTACTCACACCTTGGACAGAATTGTCTGGATAATGTAGATAATAAATTTAGAATACAAAGCATTAAGCAACAGTCGGTACAAAGATAAACTGTTTGATGTCGCACAAGCACAAGTACTGGGTTTTGAGTTTTGTCCTGTTGAACAGTAATCAAAGTAGTAGTGTACATGGGCAATTCATTTCCATCCTACCCCAACTTGCCTAGGACTAAAAGGCATCCACTTGTATTCAAATAAGTACATTGGCTGCTTCTTTCATCTCGAGTTTTGTGGAACAAGTGTGACTGAAGTTAGTCAACCAACTGAAAACCATTATAGGATCTACTAATCTGCATGTTGTCAAATGAATAGAGCTCATCCTAATCATGCCACAGTTTGGCGCATAAACTAATCGCCAAACTGCCAGAATCCAATATGTTCCTTTCCTACTTGATTGTGTAAATGATGCCAAAAACCATGAAAATACATTAATTCCATTCTTGGCTGGTCGATATAACCTAATCCAGTTACAAAAATAAGGCAGAAGTTGGATCTTAACAAGCTATCCATGCTATATTTTGCACTTTGATCCAAGTCATTCCTAAGTATGAGAGATTCAAGATCAACACGAACAAATGCTCTGTTTAGGAACCTTTTATCTCCAGGAGTGCAAGTGCGTACCCTAAGGCCTAAAATAATTCATGTCTTCCCCTAAATTAATTAGGTGGCATCCCACCCTTTTAGTTCATTTTAGCAAGCACTGGATCGACCCAATGACCCAAAATGAGTGGAACTTGCATCCCTACTTATCGCTAATCTCAATACATGGAATATGTCATTCCTGTGGTACCACAAATTCCTCTGAGTCATTCCCAACTCATGAAACCGAAAGATTTTTTAGTTTATTGGTGAAAAATATTAAAGGACCAAGTGAAGTTATGCTGATGTACTGTAATGCAAATTATTTAGGTTATCTGCAGTAGCCTAAATCTTTTTTTTTTTTTTTTTTTTAGCATTGCAGTAGCCTAAATCATGCTCACAAGTCATAATGAATATTCTAGCATAGGACCTGTACTCAGGGGTGTTTGGTTAGAGGGATCACCTCATCCTACATGGAGACTGGTTCATCATGAGTTTGTCCCATAAAATGTGATGAGATGACTCAATCCCAATGAAGTGCATATGAGCCATGAGGTGGTGATTGATCAACCCATTGCATACCCAAACCAAAGAATAATATCATGAGTACGGTGGCGGATCACTCCATTCCTCAAACCAAACAACCCGCTACTGAGCTATGTACTTAAGTAAAAGATTTTAATACTATATGAATATATTCAATAAAGCCCATGGAAATACAGCATGTCCCTGGCAAAGCAGCAAAAAAATGAACATCCCTTTCACAGGGAACCAGTGGAACATAGATAGGATCAAGACTGAAAAATAAAGGAAAATAAGAGGAAAAGGAATATGCAGATCAGGAAACTTACACAAGACCAGTGCCAGAAATGTCAAACTCAAGATGGATACAAGAGCGATCTGAAGCTGGTTTGTGCAGCTCCTTCCGAACAGCAACATTAGACCTAGCAATTAATATTATTATTGTAAAGAAATTTTTTAATGGCAAACAGGAAGTTGTTAGCAAATTGTCCTGCCATCCAAATACCTGCAAGGGTGTTGAATATCAATCACACCAGTACCGTTGGCTAGCGACCATGATCTATCTTGGAATGATAGGTCAGATTTATCAATGAAAACAACTCTGTATTCAGGAATAGCAGCAGTATATGGAGTCGATGCACCAGTTGTGTCATCCTCATCGCGGAGCAATTGATCTAACTCTGGCCACACGAGTTCTTTCCTACAGAAAATAATAAGAAATATATGATTCTCATTCAAGCAGCAATACCAAAAACATTACAAATACAAAACAGCAACCTGACATAAAAAGAATATACCAATGAATGAATTAGAATCAGACAAGGAAACAGAATAAGCATCATGCACTACAGAACTAATATGTTGACCGGCTTACGTAATCAGGTATGCCACCACCAATGATAGTATACGCCAAGACTCACACCCAAACACAGTGCAAAATGGTACTGCCGAACTAAGAACATCTCCAAGAGTTAACAAAACCCACTCCCAATCCTGATGATTTTTTTGGCAAGATTGAAAAAAAAAAATCACTTTCCAAAAACTGGAGGCACATATCTAATCGGCCAATCTGGAGGTGGAAGGACATGGGGAAGAATAAGGAGAAAGGACAGGGTTCCCAATGCAAATGTACAAGAGAGAGAGAGAAAGTATAAAAGTGGCTGGAAGTGATTTGAAAATAGTATGGGATTCCTGATGCAAAATTTCCATCTAGCTTTTAGGAGGGGATGCTGGAAATGGTTGGAGAAAGCCAACAAATATGTTCCCGCTTTTTAGCGACTTGGACAACTCATTGGTTTACCCTTTTTTTTTTTTGCAAACATTGAAGACAGCTTGCCCCTTCTACTCCATGTATCAAAGTCGGTGCACATGAGGTCATTATCTACTACTGCCAACTACCAGGCCATACAGTCATACACTACCGCTACTGCCTACTGCTGTCGCTAGACAAACAGGACATGACATGGTGGAGCTGCTATTGCTCCTTTACTGCAGCAGCTGATTATTTCTAACATAATAGAACATAACAAAATACAATATTTTCATTTCTGTATATAAAACACAGACAAAATGCTTTCTTAGGTGCATCAAATATTCAAATGGTCATGCCAAGCTTCTGCAGCAATAAACATGGGTATGCTCACTGCTATAGATTTAAGGCATAGATCAAAATCTATAAGCCAGATTAGTGTTGAACTGCATTAGATTGTCAGAACTAATATATTATCATCTGTTTATTTTAATGCTCACATATATTAAAAATGGGCATGCTCACTGCTATATTGGTATTCTCTTGTCTAAAAACCATTTGCCAAATCTTTTTTTTCCTGTTATGATTCTAAAACAAAGCTTCATCAGATGGTTGATGTGTTCATAAATGGCAAAATGGAAGTTGTTTAAAAAATCCATCACTAATTTATTACAGCAACTAATTATACTGTCTGAGTTTTTCAGAAGTCATTAAAGCATCATTAGTACACTTATCTCAACAAACATAAGATATTTTGCACGATTAGTCTGAAGACAAATTATTGAGAAATACTGTTACCCCAAGAAAAAAAATGGAAGTTGAAGTGAATTATGTACCAAATACATGCAACACATAGTAAGAACATTATTTCCTCAATCTAGATGGGGAAAACGGTAGGACAATGATACTTTTGTTCTGTGTCAACATAAAGAATCAATCAACACCCAAAATTTGATCTCAAGCATGGATTTGGTTTTTATGGCAACAAGCTAGATGGACACTACCCACCAGTTCACCACAACTTTGTATCTACAATCCACATGGTAGACAACTACCATGGAAAAGGAATGCACAGCAGATTATATATGTCATTGTAGCTTTTGTACCATGCAGTGAAATCATCCTCAATGCACTGATCATCATCTCCAAGGCCAACAGGAACAAGACGTTTCCCACCTAGATACACAAGAAATTGGAAGCCATGGCAACAAAATCAAATACCACAATCATGAATCATGAAACCCTAAACCATGAAGGACCTACAATAGCAGCAAATGGGAAAACAAATGCATGCATTTAGCAAAATAGATTGTCACGTGAAAATAATGTGATTGCTACAACGGAAAAGAATGTATGATGATTTCTATCATTACCATGGCACCATAATGGGAAAAAAAATCCTAAAAGTTTCAACATTGAAGCAGAAATCACTATGTTGAGCCCAAATGCTAGTGATATACTTGTTTCTACTTTTCCCATGGATACTAGTGTGAATTACTTACCCTGCTCCTCTAGTAGCTCATCTACCACCTTTGCAACCTGCATTTCCCATGTGCATAATCAATAACCAAAATACTCAACAGTAACCAGTTTTCATCCAAATAACAATAACATCTAATTCAGTGTGTTAACCTTATTAAAATGTTCGTACTGCCTGTTTCCAAGGCCAAAAATACCATATTTAAGATCCTTCAGCCAAACTTCCTTCTCTTTTCCCTGTTTTCAGGCATTGAAAAGAGGTCAGAAGTTTAATAATAGTCAACACATCCCAACTACGGAGACTTCACAAACCTCAGTAAACCATTTGTAGAATCTTGCTGCGTTATCAGTTGGCTCTCCGTCCCCATATCTGCATACCATGAAACATGAATATAATTTGCCAAAAAATAGCGATAAAAGATTTTAACTAAAAGAGATAGACAGCATAACTGATCACAAGTAAGATTGCTTGCTCGTAAGTCATGGAGAAGGAAGGAAATTTTGCCCAAGCTATTTATTGTATCATAAATGAAAAATAAGGATGTACTACGACAAAATTAAACTGTATATTAGAACGCAGCCAAGATAAATGGAGCCAGTTCTCCACAGAACAAACAGCAAAGCAATTCCAATTCTGACAAAATGAACGTCTGTATCATTAAACTATGCGATATCAGTGGACAGTTACATTAAATTATCATGTCATCGGTGGATGATTAAAGCTGTGTACAAACATGTTTTTTCTACCTCAGACACACAGTTTTTCTAAGGCACACTAAGTAAAAGGACTGGACATTCGAACTTTACAAGGCAGCTGGATTCCTAATTAAGGAGTGACCAATAACGCTGCTTAGCAAATGTACACAGATACTCTGTATTAAGTTAACAAAATGAGGCAGGTGGATTGTGGAACTAGCTACTAGGGCACGCAAAAAAAAGCGATTCACCAATCCACGAAAGTTGGATTGTCGACTATGGAATTTAGCAGAAAGCGACAAACAGCGGAAGTGCTAGCCATCTGCAAAGTTTGCTTGAGCTTGACAACAAAAGACAGCTGAATTATCAACTATGGAATCAAGGCGCAAGCGACAAAAGCCGCAATTCACCAATCCATGCAGCTTGGAATAAGGCGCAAGCGACAAAGGGCGCAATTCAGTAACGGGCGAATCAGCTCACAGAGCGGAACTCACGTTGCTAAGAAGAACAGCGCGACAGTTTCCTTCTTCAGCTTCTCCTCGTATTCCTCGTCCTCCTGAGCATAGTCATCCTGCACACGTCCCCAAAAAAATCTCTCAAGCTCAGAGCTCAAGCTAACCTAGAACACACACGTGCGTGCGCATATAGATCATGCAAAATTACCAGATCCACCACTTTGAACACGGCCTTCTCGTACCGCGCCCTCGCCTTCTCCGCCATGGACTGACGAGAGCATCAACGCATCGAGTCAACAAAATAGGCAACGGAACAAACTAGACTAAACGCGGGCGAGCATCCGGGCGGGATCGGATCGGGCAGCTACCTTGGCGAATCCCTCGGCGGTGCCGGTCTGGGTGCCGAAGAAGATGGTGACGCGCTTCCTGCCGTCGTCCACGTCAGCGTCGGCGTCCACCTTGACCGGCGGCGGCCGTACCGGCGTGGCGACCGGCTTGGCCGGCGCCCCGCCTCCGGATCGGAACCAGACGGCGAGGATAAGCAGCCCCGCGACGAGGGCCGCGGCGGTGGCCGCCAGCGCGGCGAGCGGGTCTCCGCCCGCGGCGGCGGCGAGCTCCGGCGGGATGACGGAGCCCGCCCACGACCTCGCCACCTCCAGCGCCGCCATCGTCGCTCGCTTCCTCCCCGCCCGCCGCGAGGGATTGGGTGGGGAGGAGGAGGAGACGAGATCGAGGACGGCAGGAGGAGGGGGAGGTGGGGTGCGTGCACCTACCAACAACCAGTGCTTCGCTGCTTCTACTACCGCGGACAGACAAGCCCACAAGGGTAAAAGTGCCTTTTCCGCTTGCTTTTTTTAAACGGAAAAAAATAACGTACAGTGAGTATAAGGAAAATTTTTCTCTCGCGGGAAGAGAAGGCGAAAGGCGTGACGGGCCTTTTGAGGCTTTTGTGTGCGTGCGGATCTGCATCTGCATCTGCTCTGCTCAACAGTCAACATCGAGCGGTTTTCCAATCAGGAAAAAATTGGCTTTGTCCGGGCTCTGAATTCTGGACTGGGATCTGCGGCCGGCAACTGCCTTATCAAATGCCGTGCCGTCTGCGCATTTCGTTCTGAATTTAAGGGTAATCTCCAAGCTAAAATTTACTTTCTAGATCATTTATTTAGAAAGTTTAAGCAAAAAAAATCAGCTTTCTATATCTTTGTACCTTCCAATATTTTTTTTTTTATATCTTACACAATTGGGGGCAAACATTCCGCTTTTCACCTTTAGCTAGCGAGTAATACAGAATAAATAATGTTTATATTTGAAATTTAACAAAAAAATTGTTGGAAAGTATTTTTTTTTCAACAAAACCTCTATTCCTGTAAATAAGAAAGGATGCAAAGAGTTTATTGGAGATACTCTAACTAGACTTATAAAACATATTATCAACATTTATATTTTTAAATAATTTTATTATAAAAATATATCTCATAGTTAATTTTTTTTTTTTTTTATTGCGTATTGTAAAACATTAGTAGCTTTTATTAGTGAAGCTTGGGATTATTTGAGTTACGGGTGAGGATACTTCTATCTGTTCAGAACGAAGAGACTAAAATCATTTAATACTTCATCGTTTTTTTTTTTTTTTTTTTTTTTGCAAAGGCGATGTGGCAGTGTTCATGAACAAGTGGCACGTGCTTTTACAGCATGATTTGCTCTGGCCCTGAATTTTCATGTAATCCACACCCCACTAAGCAGAGACGGAGCCTCGTGGAGGCCAAGCTGCCAAGCCCCCTGACAAAATAAGAGTGCACAAGTTTACAAATCACGGAATGGAAGACTAGGGTCTTGTTCGGTTCGCAAATAACTTGCATTCGAACTCCCGTAACACTTTCGTTTATATTTGACAAATATTATCTAATCGTGCACCAACTAGGCTCAAAAGATTCGTCACGTGATTTACAACTAAACCATATAATTAGTTTTTTTTTACTAATATTTAATGCTCCATATATACGGGTAGAAATTGATGTGATGGAGAGAGAGTGGATAATCCCAGTAACTTACATGCGAACTGAACAAGGGCTAGGACTGTGATTTGCACTTTGCACAGAGAAGAAAAAGACAGAATTGGTGCAGTAGACGGTATACCAGTACTACTATGACTGGGAGAGAACAGAGCAGACAATGAAAAGTTGTGCCAATAGCTACAGTAGCATGTTCTAAAATTAGCCCCCTCTTATTTCTAGTTCACCCTCCGTCCGTGCCACTAAGGCTGGATCGTATTTTAATTATGGTCTTGTTAAGTTGCAAACGAAATGCAACATTCTCCACTCTCTCCATCCTACCCGCATGTATGGAGCATTAAAATATTAGTAAAAAAATAACTAATTATACAGTTTAGTTATAAATCACGAGATGAATCTTTTGAGCCTAGTTGGGCCACGATTGGACAATATTTGTTAAATACAAAGGCTGGAATCAAGTTTTTCACGAACTGAACAATTATAAAGCAATAAATTTCACATTCAAAGCTCTGCTGAAGTAAAAGTGATGTGACATGGCGAAATAGAGTGCAACGACTCACGGTTCTCTCCATTTCGCAGTCGCATACAATTCGAAAGATATATTCATAACAGCAGCTGACTATATATACCCGGTGGTGGTATATAACAGAAGCAAACCTCTCGTTCCATAGCATGCCATTTTTACGTCAACGCACGATATAAATAGCCAATTTTCAAAAGCTGTCTTAACATCTTTGCTGTCGTCTATCAATCGCACGAAACTACGGAGTAGCTTTCAGCCTTTCATAGAACTTGATGTTGCCATTAATATAAACTCATTCTCGTGCTGCTACCCTAAGGCGGCTAAGGGTCAAACAAGGAGAGAGATGTGAGCATCTCTGAACTGAACATGTGCAGCTTTCTGAAATGGGACTACTTGATTGCAAAAAAGGAAACATTGCTGGATACATACTCAGCTAACAATTACTAGCTAAATTATATATCACAGCTAGATCTGTTTGGATCTAAGAAGATAACTATCAGCAAGATCTAAGAAGATAACTATCAGCAACGAACTAACTATCATCTCTTTGGATTCAAATAAAGGACGGTCTAAAGCATGGTGCAGGTTCCGTGTAAATAAAGATAATTGCCTAGTTTTTATTCTTGCATATCGATATTATGGTATACTTGGTTGCGTTTACGTATCGGATCTTCTTGGTTTCTTCAACTTTGGCTTTGCCGTGACTCTTCTAATCTAGTCTAAGGAGCAGAAAAGGGATGATAGATTATATCGTGCACGTGTAAACCACTTCACTTATCATCCTCTCCACAGAACAGGAGTCCTAACAAAGCCATGACCGCCTGCGGCACCGCTGCATCTATCTACAAATCTGAAATCAGAAGCATGCCGTGAGGACTTATTGGGCTCCTGACGAACGACGACGACGACGTCAGGTTCAGAGCAACTACGCGCGAGACCCAATCATGTTTCTGAAAAAAGGGTACTAGTCTGCATTTCTGAACTCTGATGCAGTTCACAGTTCAAAGGGTATAAAAAAGGAGTACAATCCTTAACACACTCGTCGAGAGACACAAGAACGATGCGAGCAACGTTTATTTGTTCAGAACAAGACGCAGACAGGCCCCTTTTTCTGATGAGGACAGCTCTCCCATCTTTCTTTTCACCTCATCCAGAAAATCTGGCCGTCGAAGGAGCAGTGACTTCGAAAGTGGATGTGAACTTTGAGCAATTAATTTGCGATGACGAAATTTTTGGTTGTAAACAGAAAAGGAAAGGCAACAGAGGACCCAGCTTCTGTATGGGCCACGCCCTGCGAAAGTCTGCTCCCCATGGCTCGGCAGTCCAATTGATTGGCGTGGGCCGCATGGCACCTGGGCTGTCGGGTCCGTCGACTCATATGCTCAAAAAAAAAAAAAAAATGGCAGACCAGCCCCTTGTGGTGTGCCTGCCATCTCAAGTCTGAACTCTGATCGCTGCATTGCATGCAGACAAGGGTCCAATCCTAAAAACAACTTTTGACTTGTAGATATATGGGTACCAGTACCATGATATATCGATGACGAATTGATGATTCACCGGCCAGTAGTAGGGAAAGGAAAAACTGGTCGTGTTCGTGTATTTCCGGGCGCATGTGTGCACGCACATGGAGAGAGAGAGAGAGAGAGAGAGAGAGAGAGAGAGAGAGAGCTCTGAACTGAAGTCGTTCGTCACCGAACTGGCACCGAATTCCTGCGTCTGGATCAGCAGGTGACTTCACCACGTTGACCTACGAGCCGGGCTCCTGGAGCCTGCAGACGGGGAGGAGTTTGGAGGAGACCTATACACGGCCGGACAGCCCGGACCGATGGAATTCCGGCGTGGTTCTGCTCGCAATCATCCAGACGTACGCCGAGTGGGCATCCGCTGCCGTCTCACTCACGCGGCACGGCATGACATCTCCGGCTGGCTGTCCGCGCGCGCGCGCGAGGCCCAATTCCAAGTCCAAACGCGACACCGACCCGGCGTGTGGGTGTGGACGATGGATACGTTCCTTTCCCCGGCCACGTACGCCGGTCGGCCGCGGGCGGCGGTCGTTGGCGCTGTCAGGCTCAGGCTCACGCTCACGCGCGCGCCAAACCCAAACGTGCATGCTGAGCAAGCAAGCAGCAGTGATCTGATATGACTGATGCGGCAGCGACAGGCTCGCCTAGAGCTGAGCGCTCGTGCCAGATCCATCTCGTCGTCTTCATAGATGTTTGCACTTTTGCACAGTATATTCTGCTGATGGCGGCGACTAGGACGCACCGGTCATACATACGCCGATCGATCAATGGCAGGCTAAGCTAGCTGTGCGTTGTTGGTGACAGTAATTCTCTGCCGGGACATGTATCCAGCTCCATGACTCGTGCGTGCGTGCGTATCGGAGCCGTGACAGTGAACCATTGATAGATCTATCGGAGCCGGTGGGGATTGGAGTCGGAGGCCAGGACAAGGCAGTGTAGTAGTCACGCGGGCACACGCAACATTCCGTTCCATCCATCTCTCTCTCCCATCGATGCGCGCCGTCCGTGCTGTACCCTCACGACGCGATGGCTACTGGTACCTGCTTTCACTGTTCGTTCCACTGCTCGCGAGTCGCCAACGGCCAACAGGACGTTGCCGTCGAACAGGGAGACCCCAACCGTCGCCGGCCGAGACCGAGAGTGTGTCAGTCGTGTCAGTGATGGCCGGATCTGAGTACGTCCATGGATTACTGCAACTAGTCTAGTCTGCTACTGCATCGATGGATCAGGAATCAGTCAGGCAGAGAGAGGACATGATTGACTCGCGGCGCGCGGGGGGTTGGAACTTGGAAGCCGACACGGTGCGTGAGTTGACACGGAGCTAGATAGCACAGGATCGATCATTCGATCATCAGCTGACATTACACGAACATGTTCCTTGCTTTGCCCTGCTTTAGGTCTTTAATGACAACATTATAGTACTCCTATATGGAGAATGACAACTAAGAACAAAACGAGTGGTAGACAACTAGTAGTAGTAATTACATGCGAATGCGATCGCGAGGTCTAATAAAGCGATTAGTTGCTGTTGACACCTGCTCCGCATTTCTTGGCCCGGCCAGACGTCGTCTTCGCAGGGATGATCCGGATCCTTTTAGCGACGCGAACAAAATCGCTGCCACATCATCGACAAACTTGGGATGAGATTCAGATAATATTATATAAGTGAGATGACTAATCATCATGTGTATTCCAAACGACGAAAAAAATTCACCGTGGTTCTGTAAATAAATACTCCTACTATAGTGCATGGAATGGAATTGTGCAATTCAAATTCTGAAACTCATCAGAGTTACTAGTAAGATCGACTGATCGAGTTAGCCGTTGGCGGCCTTATAACACTCACTTCCACTTGAGATCACCGGCGAGGAGGAGGTCGTCCTCCATGTCCTCGTACGCGACGACGTGGCCCGGGACAGCATTGGCTAGGTCGAGGTCGAGGTCGTCCTCGCCGCGCTGCTGCTGCTGCTGGTCGTCGTCGTCGGCGTCGACGAACATGCGGCGGAGCGTGCCGGCGAGGCTGCGGTAGCCGGTGTGGCGGTTGAGGTGGACGCGGTGGCAGATGCAGCGCCCGTCCAGGACCACGGTGACCGGCGGGACCACGCCCGCGGCCACGTCGTCGTCCTGCTGCACCGACAGCGTCAGCAGCCTCCGCGACTGGGGCGGCCGCGGCGTCGGCGGGCCAGCAGGGGGACGCCGTTTCCCGGGCTGCTCGAAGCTCGCGCTGGCGCTGGCAGCGCGCCGCCGCCGCCGCCGCCGCTCATCGTGGTGGAGAGGGCGAGGGAGAGGCGGGTTTGAGTTTGACCTCGCCGGCCGGCCGGAGTCTCTGTGGGTTTGGTGGACAGAGGAGGGCTTTGAGAGAGAGATAGAGAGAAAGAGAGAGGAACTGAGGAACGAGAAGTGAGAGCACTTTCCTCTCGATGGTTAGTTCTGCTTTCTCCCTGCAGCTTCAGCTCGTGAGGAGGATTTATAGGGAGGTGGAGTGTGGAGAGTGGACTGGGTTTACTACACCTCGCCATGGCTGGTTTCTTGCTGAACTTGGCCGGTCGCCTGTTGGTACAGTATTCCCGATTCAAAACCGAAGCCGACGGACGAATAACCCAACCGGATCGAACTGAACTGCCAGCGATCGACAAGGGCGGGGGTGTTGCTTGCAAGTGAGAAAAAGGACCCGAGACACACACGGTCACACGCACGCAGCACGTGCATAAACAAAGGCGGCCCGTGACCCGCTCTGCATCGATGGCCGCGTGTTTTCCTTTCCTGGGGGATGAGAGCCTGCCGGTTGAAACGGCTGAAACCATGCACCCATGCACACCCGTAGGCGTAGGCCGTAGCCGTAGCGACAGAAGCGGCCCGGGGATCGGCGGCGACACCAAGACCGGCGCGGCTAGCGGTTGGCGAACACGCCTCGATCGGGCACTGTTTGACTGGTCCGTCCGCTCGACCCGGCCGCGTAGGCCGGTGCGCACCTGCTCCTGCTCCTGCTCCTCGCGGCGTGCGGCCGGCTCCGCGCCCCGCTCGCACGGCGCACGGCGGCATGGGCGCGCGCACGTACGAACGCGACGCTTCCTTGGCCCGACCCGACCGCCCGCACGTCGGCTGCTGCATGTAGCCTGTTTGTTTTGGGGGGA
Source organism: Chrysopogon serrulatus (assembly GCA_015844335.1). Classification (NCBI taxonomy): domain Eukaryota; kingdom Viridiplantae; phylum Streptophyta; class Magnoliopsida; order Poales; family Poaceae; genus Chrysopogon; species Chrysopogon serrulatus. Next base: position 147,757 of record JADLZL010002645.1, read on the forward strand.
GCTAGCTGTAGCTGCCCCCGGCGGCATGCGTACGTGCGTGTCAAAAAAAAAAAAAAAAAGAGCGGGCGCGGCGGTGCACGGGGTAGGCCGTGGACCGTGCGCTCGGATCGCGGAGGATGGATCTCATCTGCTATAGCTGCAGTGCGCGCAGGTGCAGCGAGCGGCCGGGTGTACGAACACGCGCGCCGAGCCAGATTACTGTCGCGGTCCAGGTTCCAGGTCCAGGCGGCGCGACATATGCGTGCATGCGTTGTCCTCCGTATAAATGATGCAGCGTGGTATATATACGTACGTATACAGGATATAATACACGGCAACAGTAGTGCTGCAGCAGCCGCACGTACGACTGCACAACGATCGCTGCTTGCTTGCTTAGATCTCTCTCGGCCGGATGGCTCCAAATTAAGGTGCACAGCAAAGGTACTACGCACTACTCCCTCTCCTCTCCTCTCCTCCGTGTATCGATCGGTGTATGTACTGTACGCGCGTGGGTACGTGAGGTCGTCGTTGTGGTTCTACGGCGCACGCATATATTTCCGCGCTGCCCACATGCATGCGCCGCGCAATACGTGTGTGCCGGCCTGCCTCCGATCCGATCCGATCCATCGGGATGCTTGCGTAACAGCCTGTCAGCGCCCATTGACGACGGTTCATACACTAGGCCACACTGATCAAAGGCTCGTTCGTATACGTACGTACGTACTCCTATAAAAGACACCGTGACACAACAGCGTGTGTATAGCTAGTCGCAATTCTGGAGTACATGAGTAGTATACATCAGGACTGATGAAATACACATAACCTCCAAATCGGTTGCATTCGTACGTCTCCAATGAAATGGCACAGTAACTCCAACATAATATCGGTTTGCATGCATTGATGCGGTACCTGCCTGTAGTGGGATTCGTTTTCTTAATGCTAGTTAATTTTTCATGCATGTTCGTTCGGATTCCCTATACTAGTACATACTACACATATACACTGTATTACTACGTGCTACTACTGCAGATATATACTACTAATTAATTTATTTTATGCATCACGGGATCCATGCACCGAAGCAACAACACAACAAAGTGTCCTTCGTACGCCTGCCGTCATATGCATGTTTTCCTACACAGATCGGTGTGCATGCGCCAGCCGCGCACATGCATATGCGCACGCTCGCCGTGCCACTACCACTTGTATGTGTACTCCTCCTACTATATGCATACAGCTAGCTGCTCTCCAAAGTCACCTGCTGCTACTTTCGCGCAAATTTGTTTTATCTTCTCTAGACAACAACACAGTGCACCCATCGCCAAATCCTGACCGTACCGATCTATCGATGGCATGCATATATACCCGTTCTGGCTCTGCCCACGATCCGATCCATCAATTCCTTCCCGCTGCCAAAGCAAGTTGCAGCAGGTACGCTACGCAGTACGCGCGCGCGCGCCAGCACGGCCGCGATGGGCGCTGGCTGCGTTCCTGCCGCCGCGCTAGCTAGCTGCTGGACTTTGAAGCCCCGGCGTTAACGCCCGGGCAAGTACAGCAGCACGACGAATGTTCTTCTGCGAGCGTACAGAGGCCGACGCGCGCGGCGACGCCCGACGAGGCGGGCGCCGAGCGCAGGCCGCGCCACGCACGCCGCGGAGCCGGTCGGGGCGCCTGCTGCAAGCGTCGGTGTCTTGACGGGCTGTCCGCCGCACGTGCACCGGTTGCGTGCGTCGCTCGCCTGTCTGCTAGCTAGACTGGACCGGACGGCTTCGGGAGGGGAGGCGGTGCACGACTGGACGCGGGCGCGGCGGTGCGGTTGACGGATTGGGCGACTGCTGTGCTGCCGGCGACTGCCGCCAATATTTTACTGGATTCATGCCATGCACGGGAGGATGGGCGGCTTGCTTGCTTCACTTCACTGCTTTTTTTTTTTTTTTTTTTTTTTTGCCTCTCCTTCCCTCTGTCTCCCTCGTTTCTGTTTTCTTTCCTCTCGTTTTCAACTTACCATGGGAGACTAGAAAACAAGCGCAAGGGCATGGTTTTTGTCGGCGATGTTGACTAGGCTCGACATGTTTTTACTTACCTTTCAACGATCTCCATATTTGGTTCATACTTCATAATATAAGTAGTGATGCTGAGGTATTGGGGGTTGCTTTTTATGAGCACCTTTCCTCTTTTTCTCTCTCTATCTCTTCTTCTCCTCTATATAATAGATCTCTTTTACGCGTTTGAGAAAAAAATACCTAGGATTCAGTTTAAATGGAAATGGGACTGATTGAAGTGCCATGCATGATTATAGCATGTCAATGCCAAGTGGTTAAATATGCATGACAAAATTCAGATGCGTGTTCAGCTAACTGTTTGGTTCATGGGCCTTAAGAACCGGACTATCGTGCTAGGCCTATGGACTGGTATTAGGCCCAATCGGATGGATAGGTGGCATACAAAACCAGGAAGCAGGACTGAAGATGCTTCGTCCTCCTCTAGCTTCTCTTTCTTGTACCCGGATCCAGTATTTTTTAGGATCTTCTCTAGATCCATAGTTGTGTTTCCCTGTTTTGAATTCCTCTTCTCTCCCCTGACTTCATACTTTTAGATCTCTAGTTCTTAGTTGTGCTTCCCTGTTTCGAATTGCCCCTGCTACGCTTCCTGTCATTCTATTTCTTATCTGTATCAGATCAGATTATCAGTATTGTTCCTTGCCACAGAGGAGTAATTTGTTGTTCCATCTCCAGTGGGTTGCTAACACTAACCCCAGACATTGTCAAACGATGTTATATACTTCTTCCATTCCAAATTATAAGATCACTTAGATATACACTATGTCTAGATGCATAATAAAAGCAATGCATCTAGCAAAGCCAAAACATCTCATAATTTGAAACAGAAACGGTACCAGAGAAAAGAAAGGCAACCCACCTTTGGTAGATAACCAGCTCTTTTAAGGACCGGCCAGATATAAATTGATTTGCAACCAAATGTACACACAATCACTAGGGAAGAAAAGAAACATAGATGCAGAACCTGACTATGCAGACATCATCAACCACAAAAAGGATTGAGGATCTAAGCCTCTGCCAGCATCGAATCGTATACCCAAATTTACATTCTGAGACCTGATAGTCAAATTTCAAAGAAAACACAAAAAGGGATGTGCCCATTCAATTAATTGAATATATCATACTGACACTCCTTGTTTCTGTATACATTGAGACTACCTCTAGTACACCTCAGTATCCACACAATACAAGAATTCCTTCTGCAGTTCATGAAGGAACCGATGATGTGTGATGTTCCCGTCCTTTTTTTTGCTGATGTTGCTTGAGACAGGTGGAACGTTGCTATGGAGTAGCACCTCCACAAAACAGGATTAACAAGTCTCAAGAGGTATTTGGTGCATTACTTACAGCATCTATGGCATCAGCCATCACCTGAAAAAAAAAACAGTATGCATGCATTTACAATGATAGCATATGGCTGTTCAGGCAGTTTCAAATCATATATAAAAGAAAATTAGCATCAACCAGTCTATGCTCTATATATTGCCACTGGTCCAATATTTGTCTTGCCCATAAAAGGATCAAGCAGCCGAGAAAGAGCAATACAGGAGACAACGGCCAACACATGTGCAAGAGAGAAGGTATACTAAAGTAGTACAAACGAACAGTACAAGGAAGGTTCTTGACAAGTAAATTAACTAAACTAACTGGAATAACGGAAATAGCATAAAGCGGACTAACTATGAAAATCCTACTCACTTGATTGTGGATCAACATGAACAAAGAAACTGGCAGCAACTATTAGATAACATAGGATCAGCATAAGTCCTTTCAAGTAGTTTGCAGTGCCATCCTGCGACAAAACAAGTACATTGCACAGGGTCAGATATCGAATGTAGCTCAAATTCGTACAAAACAGATCTCAGTGAAATGAAACAAGATGATAACTGGTCAAACACATCACTACCCAAGGATAGAGATCATACAAATGCCTGACTGTTGACTGTAATTGAAGGAGATGTTGAAAGGAGACCTAGCTAGTAAGAAATAAGCCAAATAGCTAGTCTATATGTAAACCTAAATATACTATACATCAAAATGAGCTTATGGAACCCTAAGAAAACTTGAAGCAGCTCAGCTTCACAAACGAGTAAGAAAAGGAGAAATACAAAGAAATTAAATTGTTCAAAGTTGCCCTTATTTAAAGAGCTAGTAACATAAACTTCGGGGGACAATATAGCCATTGAAACACTTAAGCTACCTAGCTCAGATGGTGGAAGATATGGAAACAAGTAAGAAAAGGAGAAATACAAAGAAATTAAAATGTCTCCGGCACTGATTGCCTCTTCGGTTGGTCGAGTTTTTAATATTAATGTGCACCCTAACACTCAAAACAAGTCCACTATTATTAGAGATGAATGATGAAACGTTACCAACATGGTCATTCTGCCACTGCCCAAACGGCGAAATGGACATATGTTCATAATTCATATGATGATGGCAGAAATAAATCAGGGCCCAAATAGATCTTATCATCATGGCCATTTTACCACTGCCCAAAGGACAAAATGGACACATTTTCAGAGTCCATACGATGGAAGAAATAAATCAGGCCTAAAAAAAAAAAAAAAAAAAAAAACCTTACCAACAGGCAACAGCAGACATAAGGCAACAGCAGACACGTTTTATAATTTTTTCTTAATATCCAGCTTAAGTACCTACCTGTAGCATAAATGCCACCACAAGTACTGTTATGAAGAGAGTTGCTGTCTCAAATAGCTGAAAATTCAAGTCCATCTTTTGTCCCATCATCCAACCAATAACAACACAAAATGGAATCTGTATTGGAGTATACCGTGTCAAACATCACGGAGATAGAAGAATTTAAGGCATTTTATGTAATTCAGTAATGGACTTCTGTTTCCTTAATAACTAAAATTCAGGTAGGGGTTTTCCCTAATTGTTTCAAAAAAAAAAAAATATAAGGAAAAAAAAGGGATATGATAAACAAGTACTAACGTGTGGACCAATGCTAAGATTTAAAAAAGTTTATGCTTGACATAACAAGTGAGAATGTGGATACAGAGATCCGAGAATGAGATAAGTTAAAAAGTCAAAAAAGTACCACAAACATTGATATCTGTGTCGATGAACCAATTGCAACACCAAGTGTTATGTCCTGCAGGAGAGACAATCACATGCATGAATATTGAACGGCTAAGAAGTAACAGAACCATGAAAGCGAAGCTCAAGCTCATGTGAAGACTTACAAGCTTATCTTTCATGGCAAACATTATTGCGCTTGCATGTTCAGCTGCATTGCCCACAATAGGAAGTAAAATAACACTGATAAAAGCCACTGGTAGGTTCAATGAATCAGATGCTCCCTGACAGCAGTAGATCAAAACAGTAACTGTTACATCATCGCAGAGGTATCAGATGACCTGTAATACTACCAATGTACATCATGGTAATAGTGACTAGTAAGTAATAAGATTTCTCCTACAGATAGCTGCATGCAACCATTTCCAAATCTAACATGAACATTTTCCTGTTAGTGCTTCAGTATCACCAAAATATTATTGCCTGCTAACTGTAGGAAGCTACCTTTAACAAGTTTCACTTGCCACAGATGAATAAAAGCTGACTTTTTATTCTTTCTTGTTGAATTGGAGCAGAAGAATACCTCAATGGCGTTAACTAGGTACTCAGAAAGAAAAGACACCCAGAGTGTTAACACCGCAAGCCATGTTACTGCCTCCCACATGCCAATCTCAGCTTCTTCATCTTCCTCTGCAGTATCCTCACAAGGCGCCTCTTCCTACAATATTTTCGAATATGGTGAACACATGTATTGCACCATTCGATACTAAATTAGTGCAATATTGCAAGAAACTCTTTATTACAAGGATGTTGTTTGTCACATGGCATTTTGAAGTGCCAATATATGTACATTACACTTGGACTAAAGTAGACTAAAATAGCCATACCCACAATAGAAATTATAGCATCGAAGTTACGGTCCTTATCCCCAGCGAGGAAGGAATAAAATGAGGCATTAAACTTACACTGCCTATTGGACTGTAGATGTTGCTCCGTCCACTTAATTGGAAATATAGATAGCTTGCATACGCCACAAGCATAATACAACTACTGAACCTTGAAAGAGCAACCTCTGATGCTCCTTGCCGCACTTCTGAATGAGTGAAATGAAGAACGGCAGGAAACATCAATCCCATGACAGCCATCAACAGTAAACCTGAGTTGACAACTGCAGTTGCCTGCAGTGATTGAATATTAATCTCACTATAAATAATGTCACCTTACCGAAGAACACAAAAACAATCACAAAAACATCACCTTACTGAAGACTTGGTCTTTGTTGCGATGAACAATACCACCAGCAAAGAAAGCACAGCCCATAACCAACAGCATATTTGACAAAATGGAACCCAATAGTGACTGCTGCACCACTCGGATCATTCCATTTTTCAAAGCATATATTGCAATGATCATTTCAGTAGCATTTCCAAATGTAGCATTCAAAAGGCCACCAACTGCAGTTCAGGAAGTTGTCATTTGAGGACTCTTATAGTTTTATTTCAAATTGACTATTAGCAATAAAGAGAAAGAGGCATACCTGTTGGACCAGTGTATATTGCAAGCTGCCTGTACAACCATTGGCATCAGAACTCAATACAGCAGGAAAAACAAGTAGAAAGTTTAGCAACTTACTCAGTTGCATATCCCAAACGCTCAGCTAAAGGTGTTATTCCTAGCATGCTGAAAAGAAAAACCAATCCCTGCAATTTTAATGTCGTGTGAAGCATGTCAGCATTAATTTAAAAATATTGGGGGTCACCAATAGTACTCGATGGACTCAGCTGACAAAGTCTCCTAGCGATGATGAGACATGTACAGGCAGCATGCATAACCAGAACAATTAAACTAGCCATGTTGTTGAAGATTTCCACTACTGTGACATATTTGCTGCTCCCTAATTTCTTGTATACACATGTTATTTGAAGTTGGTATTTATTGCAACTGAAATGAAATGAAACAGCAGATGCCATACAGTGAATCACTACTCCTCTACAACCATGCACAGACCAATCGGAAGGACTGCACAGCAGCAGAGCTCAAAGTTCCATGATCAGCACTTACATGCCTCCGAGTCGTGAAGTGGAGAATGATGGACGCAGGCCCGAAGGGCATGAGCAAGTTGAGCTTGGAAGTGAAGATGACGATCCTGATGCTCTTGAGCGCCCTCTCGACCGTCCCACGCGAGTTCCAGGAGGAAGCTACGGTGGGCCGCAACCCGCCGTTGGGCACTTGCGGGCTGTTGACCTTGAAACCGCCCATCTCGATTTGAGGAGTCTCCATCCTCTCCAGTCTACGTCAACGACCACAGGGGGGAAATAGCAGCAATTGCGGTGAGCGATATACATCGAAAGACGGGAAATTTGCTCTAAGCGAGACGAGGCTCTCGAATTCCTACTCCAGTTTGCTGCTCCTCAAATCTAGCTACTTGCTTCAATCAAGTCTGGCAGATTCTCAAAGCTACTTACTTGCTTAACAGTTAAGGCATGCAGCTAAATCGAATTCCCAGATCCACACTGAACCAACCCAATCAAGCAGCGAGTAACCACGCATCTATCTACCAAATCCGAAAATCCGATAACTCAACAGCCGGTTCCAAATCCGTGGGGCGCCAACCTTTACCTGGGCACAGACGCGCGGCGATGGGCGGGGGCAGCTCGGGATCAGGAGGAGGAAGGGTGCTCCGGCCGCCGCGGCTCCCTAGGAATCATCATCCGCGACGCGAGGCCGGCCGGGCGGCAGGATGGAAGCGGCGGGGCTCCCGGGGCGGGAAGGGAAACAGCTAGGGAGGTAGCTAGCGCTTGCCGAGTCGTCGCGGCACCGGCCGCGGCCGGCGGAGCCCGCGCGGGGTTCCAGGTGGAGAGGGCAGGTGCTCCGCTGCCCGGGCTCCCCTGCCGGACGCTCGCTCGCTCGCTGCTGCTGGCTTTTGCAGGCTCACGCCGCCCGCGCGCACCAAATATCCTGCCTGCTTCCTTGCTAACCGGGCGGGCGACTTGCGAGTTGGGGGAGGGTAGCGAGCACGTCGTCTTTGCGTGCGGCTGCGACTGCGAGGGGCAGGCAGGCAGACAGGGCAGGCGGCAGGGGCGCGTGTTATTTTCGCGGAAGCCTCGGAGACGACCGAATTCTTCGCTTCGGGCGTGGATCACTTTCTGCTGTGAATTCTCGCCATGCTAGAACGCGGCGTCGTACTGGTGAAGTACGAACGGGCGTGGATCAGTTGTTAGGAACGGATTTGACTGACAGAATACAGTGCTACGAATGCGTATCTGACGAGTCAAATTTAAAAATAGCTAAAGTATTTGGCTGATAGAATACAGTATTAAGAATGCGTATCTCAATTTAGGTCTTGTTAAGCTTGAAAGTTTTTTCAATCCAAAGTACTGTAGTATTTTCGTTTTATTTGACAATTATTGTCTAATTATGGACTAACTAGATTTAAAAGATTCGTCTCATGATTTACAACCAAACTGTGCAATTAGTTACTTTTTTACTTATATTTAATGCTCCATACATACGGCTAAAAATTAATGTAATGGAGAGAGTGAAAAAATCTAGAATTTGGAGGGAAAGAGAACAAGGGCTTAAATTTATGAAACATCTAGTTAAGTTGAAATTTGAGTTCTGAAATAATTTAATACTCTTTCTGTCCCTTTTATTTGTCACTAAAATTTACGTGTTAATTATTCTTTCTTAAATTTCACTAGATTTATAAAAAATAGCAAAATTTATATCTCTAAAAAAGTTTTTAAAATAGACTCAACTGATCTATCTACTGTATACACAAGAATATTGATATGTTTTAATATAGAGTTTTAATATACATTTGGTCAAATGAGTACATTTAGGGCCCCTTTGGCTCACGGTTACAACACAGGTGAAAACGGAGGAATGGAACGGCCGTAGGAAAGGAAAGTAGTCGATTCCTGCGGAATGGTCGTCGTTCACTTATCACTCGGCATGTGGCGGACGGAAGAGAAAAAAGGCGTGGCCCGGCACGGCAAGGCGTCGTGGCGCGCCCGTCTCCTCTCCTCCTCCTCACTCCCCGTCGCGAGCCTTGAGCAGAGGCCACCGCCGCCACTGCCCGGTCCCTTTCACGGCATGGTGGCGGCAGGCGCGGTGAGAAAGGTCGTCCTTCGGCCTCGCGGTCGGGCGGCGTCGGCGGCGGCGGTAGCGCGAACAAGGCGGCCTCGTCCGTGCGGCGATGGCGCCGACCTCAACCCAGCGTGGGCGGCGGTAACTTTGGCGGCGTGTGGCGGTGGGGCGTCCGGGGACTCTCGGCATTCTGCGGCGGGCGGACGTCGGAACAGCGAGGCGTTCGCGGCGGCGGCGTGCGTTCGCGGCGAATATGAGGTCGGACCGGAGTTTTCGTTTCCTGCGTGTACAGTGAGAGCGAATCCTTTCCTCCGGAAAGTTTCCCGTGAAACCAAAGACATGATGACGTCATCCATTCCTATAGGATTCGTTCCTCCATTTCACCTGTGTTCCACCCGCGTTTCAAAGGAGCCCTTAACTACTCGGAAAAGAGAAACGATAATTAAAAAGTTGTGTTTTTTGGACAAAGTACCACTAATATTCAGATCTAGTGCCACCAAGGAAAAAAATAGCCCGCTATTTTTGCCGCTATAGCCGAAATAGCTTGAAAAAAAATTGTGCCGCTATTTGCGTTTATGCACAATTTTACCGCTATTTTGCCGCTAAAGTCCGCTAATTATGGTTTATAAAACGCTAAGCACTTTAGCCTTAGCTCGCTATTTAAAACATGGAGTGCCACTAATCTTAGCGAAAGTCTGATGCATTTGTAGGGGAGAAAAAAAAATCTTATCCCACCGTATACCTTTTTCTACTTTTATCAAACCCGTGTGTGTATCCTGAAATATAGAGAGAGGTTGGCCTGACCGTTTTTCTGTAGGATCCTGTTTTTCATCCGCCATAACTGACAATTATCCTGTTTTTAATCTATGTATGATAAGCCCCCCTTTGGTTCACGGGGCAATCACAGAAAAGGGATGGGAATCGAATCCTATGGGAATGATGACGTCAGCACGCCTTTGGAACGGAGGTAAAACGCAGGATCGATTCCGGAGGATGGCTTCGGTCGCTCACAAGACCACAGGAAAGAAAACATCCGGTCCGAGCTCATGTTTGGGCGGAAGTCCGAGGCAAAGCTCCCTGGCACTTGCTTCAATGGCAGTACGGCACCACAACGCAACTCACATGTGCGACGCAGGAACAGCGGTCGTGCCTTCCTCTTCTGCTCCACGCGCGCCGCTTCGTCGCGCCTCTTCTCCAAGCCGGTGCAGGTGCCTACCGTCGCTCTCCTTTTTCCGATGCCAGGGCCAGCCGGTGAGCAGATCCGCCATCAGTCAACCCGGGCCAGTCTCCGCGGCGGTGCGGTGAGCATCTCCGCCACCAGGGCCGGCCCCGGTGCAAGGGGAAGCAGGGAGACGCGACAGAGCCGTCGTGGCTTGGGCACCATCCGGGCGCTGCGGGAGCCATCGTGGATGGAGCGTTGCTCGCCGTGTGCATGAGGGCCAGGGGCGTCGTCACCGATTGGCAACCAGCGTCGCGCCGGTGGTGGAGATCCACGCCCCTGCGGGGACGCCGCCATCAGTGCTTTTTGCGGTCGGATGTGGGGAGGAGATGGGCCGCCGTCACCACCTCCATGGACCTCACCGCGCGTGCTCCATGGATCTCGTCGGGATGGGGGAGAGCGCCGCCTAGGTGGTGGAGGGAGCCGCTGGGAGTAGAGGGGGGCGGCGTGCCGTAGTGGGGACGAGACGGCGCGGATGGGGGCGAAGGAATCGAACTTCCTTTCCTATGATTTCGTTTCCTGCGTACCTGCTTTCTTACGTTTCGCCTTTGTCTCACCCGTGGTGCCAAAGGGGCCCTAAGTCTAATAATTGTCCTTATATCAAATGTTCACTAATTATGTATACTAGTATAGTGCCCGTGCTAACGCTACGACTTTATTTTAGGAGATGCATATGAAAACAACAAACGACATATTTTTTCCAAGATTGAAGAGCAAATAATCAGACCAGTGAAAGTATGTTTATTCCAAGATTGCATCATACTCCACTGAAGGAACAAAATATTAAAATTGGTAACACTTTTTAGTTTATTTTCCTGACAATGCACACCATTAGGCTTCAATTGGCAAACACATCACCATGATATAATCTTACAGAAATTTGTTGTGTTCATTAGCAGATTGGCCCAAAGTATACAAATTCATTTTCTTCTCACTCCTGGAAACATAGTAAAAGAACAAAGGCTCGACACTCCAAAACGTCAGAAACAACACATTCCTTTTAACTGAAGGAACTCCATTCGTTAACTAAATGAACAGGAATCATGCAAGACTCTTATCAATTTTTCTTCATGACATGAAGCACATCAAACTGCTGTTGATGCCATCACCTAAGTCGAAGTCCAAGCTTTCCATCAGGTCACCCCACTCCTCTAGGGGATCCTTTCTAGCCATGCCACTTGTAGCTCCAATTGGGATACTGAAAATATATAGATTTCATTAGTTTCCACAATGCCCAAAGAGTAGCATAGGTAAACATATTGAAGATGGCCAAGTTTTTCTATCACAAATTCACATTTTAGCTAATGATTCAAAAACATCCCTAGCTACAGCTAGCAGTTTGCTCCAATTCATTTAGAATCAGTATAGCATTGTCAAGAAAAAAAAAGTCAAGATGAATAAAGTAGATGGAGTCACCATGAACTTGCAAAATGCAAGCCTTGCCTAAGAAAACACAGATAAAGAGTGACGAAATGTGCACAGGCCAGTAGTGAGCAAATGTGCACAAGCCTTGCCCAAAAAGTAGATGGAGTCACTATGAACTTGCAAAATGCAAGCCTTGCCTAAGAAAACACAGATAAAGAGTGACGAAATGTGCACAGGCCAGTAGTGAGCAAATGTGCACAAGCCTTGCCCAAACCCAACTCTGAACTTCCCGAGGCCAAGCCCAAGGTATGTTAATGCTAATCTGGATTTGAGCGCTGTAGGCCAAGCCCAAGATGCATTAAAACATTGATCCAAAACGAAGCACTAACCTTGGTTTCAGCAAAGACACATTAGCAAAAACATTTGATGGAAGTTTCTTTATTTTTGTCACTCTGCTCAATAATTTTTGTAAGTAGCACTGGCCATGTCCTCTCTATCCTACAACATATTCATTATGTCCTATTTGTGCAATCTGTTGACCCAAAAGCACAAATAAAGCAAGCATAACTATTCATTATATCCTATTTGAGCAATCTGTTGATCCAAAAACACAAATAAAACAAGAATAAGTATGTGTGATTTGAATAAAGGGTGGCTCTGTCCTCATTAACCTTATTAGCTTTTGGTTGATTTAGGGGGTTTATATTCTCTCATATGCCCTTTCCATTACTTTTGCAGTAATGACACTAAACAAAATTATGAGGAATTCACTAAGATTCAGAATCATTTTTTTGAAAACTAATGGTTCAAATAGGTGTCAGAAGATAGAAAATGCTTAAAGTTTTAGAGAAATATATAATTTGAAATCCAAATGTTCAATACATAGATTACTGCATGTCCATTATATAGACTGAAAGGAATATAGGTGTATAAATAATCTACCTCTGTAAGTAAATGTTCAGCTAACTGACAGTTGTTGAACCACCATCCTAAAACCAAACTGTCTTACTGCACTTGGTGCAAACCTCAATGTGTATTTGCAACACTCCCATCTACTCCAACCTTCTAAGTAAGCTTGTTGCCTGAACAAACTGAAATAAAAATGATATAAGTTTTATATATCTCATTGGGACGACTACACTAATAATAATATAGGGTGTATGAAATGGAATGCAGACCTGTCTGAGTTTTCTCCTCAAATAGCTTAGGCTGAGCATCAACCAAATGTTCGCCAGTAGCCAGCTTCCCTTGAAATGATGGCAGGTGACAGTCCAATAATCATTTGAGATCATAAGCTGGAGGCTGGAGGCAAATTTCCCTGTAAGCTGAAAAGCATAAAAGAATCTAATAAGTAAAGCTGCGACAATTATATTCTCTACTATAAAATGAATGAATGATGCCAGAATGAACATTCAAGTTGAAATCAAACAAGCAAGCTCATATTTGTTGAGCACTGGACCATTTCAATTGGCGTAAAGGAGTACAGCATGGGATCTGCAGGTATATGACACCTCACTTGCCAATCATCTTTAGAAAAAACAAAGCCCTGATCATTTTTTAAAAAATAAATAATTCAAAAGACAGAGAAAAAACAGGCCACAGGTACTCTTACAATCTGGTAATCCAATAACTTTGCCAAGATATGGTGGCATTCTAACATGCAGATAAGAACAACCAAAAAATGTGTGCTCTCTGTATTGGACTTAACCATTGCTACTCAACACACCATGATGCAAACATGCATTTGATCTAGAGTTTCTTTTTAGTGAAAATGATCTAAATTTCTTCAAAGACAAAGAATATATGACTCGAAATTTCTTCAACAATTATATTGCAACTATACTAATTACAATACAACAAAATATATGACTCAGAATATATGAAAATCCTTTTTAGTGAAAATGACTTAAATTTAAGACATATATATATGCCTCAAAATTTCTTCAACAATTATATTACAACTCAATTAAGCACAGTACAGTAAAATAAATGACTCAAAATATATGAAAATCTGTTTGTCCACCTATGAATCTACAGTCAGCAAATCTGTTTGCCACAACAACAAAACCATATATTCATCCACTTATCCATATCTTGATGAACCATCGGTAGCACCAGCATGCAAGCATAATCCTTTCCTTTATCTAATTCTTCTGAAGCTTCCCCGCATTTTATAAACTGCTAGCTCATGTATCCATCTCTTTAGGTGAGTGACCTGCTTTCTCAATGCGGAAGAAGGCATGCATACAAAGTGCTTAGTCAGAACTCACAAGCATGGAAAGAAATCCCAGAACATGAGTCCTCTTCCAGCGGGTGAAATGTCTACTCTGGCTATAATTCTGTTAGTAAAACCTCCTAGCATTAAAAAGGGATCAGATTGGCCAACAAATATTAGCACACAGAAAAATGATACAAGTCACAGAACATGAGTCCTCTTCTAGAGTGTAAAATGTCTACTTTGGCTGTGAAGTCTTCCTAGTTGTTATATGCGAAATCTGAAATAAATAGAGTAATTCTGTTAGTAGAGCCTCCTGTTTTCACAAAAGTAGTGATTTATTAATGGGAAGTAGAATTTAAGCATCTATATACAGTGGGCTGCATCACTTATTAGCATCCATTAAAAGGTGTGCTTGCATGAATAAAATTGTTCATAAAAGGTATCCTAAGTCAGTGACCTCATGTCCCTCGGTTGCCTCTTTGCCGACAGAGTTTTTCAGTCCTTAAGCTGTTGATGGCAAAAGCACATCTGCAGTTATCTATCTGTGAGCCCCAACTGCACCGATATGTCCATCTGCTTCGTCTCGTTTGGATACAAATCCTCTGCACCAACATAATAAATAGTGCATATTCAAAATCATCTCAGGCAGGCACTGGAAGTACCATGGGACTTAGAAAAATAGGATATTCAATACATAAAGTTTATGAAGTTGCTACTGCTTCATTATAGTTTAAGACATCGATCATTCAAAGACTAAATAAATAAATGGGAATGCAGGGAAGGTAATAGGAGAGGTAGCTGACTAACCTGGAACCAAGTAAACCACCGAATCAGGTTGCTTGCGCTCACTTTTATTTAAGAGGATTTCATTTGTACAACAGACTAAATAAATAAACCTGGGTCACAATCTCATTTGTACAACAGATTTCTGTAACAATAAATCGATTTTAAATACAAATGAGTTCTAAGCAATATGGAGAGGGCGGAATCACTCGAGTAAGGGAACCATCACTTGAGTACACGTGCGCCAGAATGCAGGAACAGGATGTAAGAAAATTTATCCATGTCGCGGCAAGAAACGGAACTCTGCTATCCTGTCTTGTTCACAACCAATTAGACCCGAATAGAAATCAAGAACTGATTGAAAATCAAAAGGGATGAGTGCAAAACCAAGATGTCACCGTACATAGATGGATGTTCGAGTGTTTTCCCCGGATGAAGCAGACCCGCCCTGCAGCTGCTAGAGTGGATATCCGGCCTTGGGGAGTAGACGATCGGCGGCGGAGGTCGCGGCTTAGGGGGCCCGGTGAGTGGCGGGGGCTCGATTAATGCCGCCTAGGGGCGGGCGGCGGACTTCATCTCGCCATGCCGCCGCCGAGAGCCGGCAAGCGCTGGGCGCCGCGGGGCGGCCACCCCGTCTTTGCCGCGGCCGAAGGCGACGACTCTTCCCCGGAGGCCGGAGGCTGCCCCACACCTAGGCCTGCGCGTCGCGGAGGTAGATCCGACGCCTGGAGCCACCGTGCCCATCACCAAACCCTAGGTGCTGGCGATATTTGTGCGGGGAGCGCTGGAGCCGCCGCCGCCCTCTCCTTACCCAGCGTCTCCGTGAAAAAAAAAGAAAAGAAAAAAAAGGAGTGTGGGGCGTACCGGGGATCGAACCCGGAGCGCTCGTGCGGAGGCGGGGAACGTCGTCGTGGGGGGAAGAGTCGCGAGGGGGGGAAGCGTCGCGCCAGAGGCTTCAACATCTTTGAAGGGCCTTCGATTTTGATGCCATAGGATGCGGTTGTAGCCAGCGATGGTTGATTAAGGGCCTTAGATTTTGATGATGTTGGATTTCTGTGTATATTTTATGGGGTGCGCAATGGTTGAAGCTCTCAGCGGGGGACGTTTTTTAGGGTGGACGAAGTATAATTTAAGTATTCTATTATAGTAGAGATTAACGTGTTAACACAAATGCCCATGCAAATGAATATTGTTGTGTGACTAGTCTTCATACGTGTATATTGTTGTGTGACTACTCTTGTGACTGATCTTAAATGCGTGTATATTTTTATGTGACTTTATAAATGCATACTTGGGAATATTAGATTATCATGTTCTGTGGTGTTGTTTTGGTGGAATAAGCCGGTGATAAAAGTTCTACATTTGGTTTGGTGTGTGAAAAAATCTTTGTTTGAATGACCCGATAAACCCGGTGATAAGACAAGCGAAAGGGGTCAAAAGAGAGTATTCTTTTCAAGGAGTTGGATAATTTTAAGTTCAACTAAATCTATATAAAAAAATTAAAGTTATGATACTGAATAACTATTGCTAGATTAAACCATGGAATATATTCCATAGTAAATATTCTCCATACAAGTTTCTATACTACGAACATAATGAAATTTACTTGAGATATAGGAACTGCACTCTTGTACGGTGGGAACAAACAAGTTAACATAGAAATTAACCTTCGTTTTGATTAGGTAAGTAGATGAAGATAATGCGCTTTGATTAGGTCAGATGAAGATAACGACATTGAGCTTCAAAAGTAGAACTAATGATGATAGTGGCAGCAGCATTTCGTTTTAGCGCTGTGCTGCTGACCACAAAGCTATTTTTAGCGCTGTGCTGCTGACCACAAAGCTATTCAATATACAAAATATCGCTCAATCAGTACTCAGATCCATATAAAACAATAACAAACACTGACCTGCCATTGCCAAAATAAAAATATTTTATTTTAATTTTAAATTTCAAAAGTTTGATTTTAAATAAACTAGAAGGGCTACAAAACGAAGTATTGGCCTAATGAGTCCCAATTTATGGGCGTACTTGAAATTTTGTTTTAATTTTAAATAAATGTAAAATAGGATTTAAAAAATACCAAAGTTCAGGATTAAAAGGCCCAAAACATGGCCAAAATTATTATTTTTGAATTGTTGGGGGTCCTCCAAAAGGAGAATCCCCTCCAAAAATTGGCGTATGCTGCTATTTGCGGCGCACACACGGTATTCTTTAGTAAAAGGCGAAAGAATAGTTCGCTCTGTGTGCACCGCGCAGCTGCGTGTTTTGGCAAGGGAGCCATGCTCCTCATTTTATTTCCACTCGCTCCGTTCCCCTGACTCGGCCAAGCGGTGTGGCACTAATCCCTCCCACCCACCCCTTCCACTCTCTCACTCGCTATGCGCTCTGCCGCCCTGCTGCGGTAGCAAACTTGGGCCAGGCCCGCGAACTATCGCCAACCCACTACTGGGCCGAGCGGACCTGGCCCGCCTAAGCGTTTCACAGCGGCGAGCGACGGCGAGCGGAGGTTATCGCTGGACTGGTCCCACCTGCAGTCTAACATCAACTGCCACCTAGAAAAAATTCCCCATCACGAGCACCGCCCCCGCGACCGCAGTGAAGTCAGTCAGCTTCAGCAGTTGAGCTCGAGCACGATGGCCCTGGCGCTCGCCACGACTCCCCCACTCGCGCACCTCGCCCTTGCCCCGTCCCCGATCTCCGGCTCCCAATCCTCGCTGCTGCTGCTCCCGCGCCGTGCGTCACCCGCCGGTGTCTCGCTCTCCCCCCCCCTCCGGTCCCGCCTCATCGCGGCCGTCGCGACCAAGGAGGAACCCGAGCTCGGCGGCGGCGGCGGCGGATCGGAGGGCGGCGACGGTGTTGGAGGAGCGGCGGCGGCGGAAGCAGCAACGACCCCAGGGAAGGAGGGCAGGAAGGGGAAGGGGAAGGGGACGGAGAGGAAGAGAAGATGGGGCAGGGACTGTCCATGTCGCAGAAGCTCACTCTCGCCTACGCCGCGCTCGTCGGAGGTAATCCTTTTCCCCTGCTCCCGGAGTGATCCCGTTCCAAGCGCGACCTGGATTGGGTGTGAAGAGTATGTTTTACTTTATGAATTGGGATCATTTCTTAATTGCTACTCCGTACGTGCCAATCTGGCCCGGAAATTGTTCCTAGGTACTCCGAGCTACCATGCAGGTTGTTTTCTTATTTCAGCTATCAATTTTGTCTCTGAGATGGTGATAAAATCAGATTTATTGTCTACCTTCCTGTTGTGACTACCTGAATTCCTTAGGCCTTGGTGATTACTCATCACTCACCAGTGTTAGTTCATGAACTCAAGTCTTCCACATACTGCACCACTCCTACCTCATTTGATTTTCATGACTCGTGTTCACAGTTATATCTTGTTGCCCCTGATAGTCACTTAGGATTAGTTTAATGGCATTGACACTGGATGCAATTCACTATTAGAAAAATAAAATAAAATGAATATGAAACTTTAGATGTTTCTTTTCGCAAATACAGAAGCCTCTCTGTCTACTACAGAATGCTCTTCTTGCTTATTATTATCTTTCTCGATTAGTGGCTGAAGGGAAACGAGGGTGGCATAATATTGCTCCTAGGATGACGGATGTTGTCAGCATCCACACAATCTAGAAATGGTTGATTTAATTCTACAAACTAAGTGTTTTAATTCCATGAGATAGCTGTATGTGGTCTTTCTTTTTTAGAGTTGAAGGGTGGCCCCCGGCCTCTATATTGCAAAGACCATCAGTTAAGCATTCATACAGGCACGTAGTTCCAAAAACCAGAAAACATAACAGAGATTAACAGCTACGAAGGCACACTAAGGACCAGAACAGAACTACACCCCCCCAAGCTTCGGCGAGACCTTCAAAGTTAATCCATTTTCCTTCCAGCGATTCCTTCCCCAGGTTCTCAGCGTTCACCAACAGCGCCTTGGCGGCCTCTTCTGGCAGCCAAGAATTCTTCCAGTCAGCACCAGTTTGGTCTTTCTATTCCTTGCCTTTGATACTTGATATTCCTTTCCCAATGTTTGTCTTGCTTGAGAAGTTACCAGAATGTTATGGATTCCTGGCATAACCTCAGCTTGGCCAATGAAGTCCTCAGCCTCCACTTATCTGTTTCTGACGCAAAACACAAACCAATGCCCTTATTATCACCCTCTAATTGACTCATATCACTTGTTTTGTTTTTGTCCTCAAGATGGTAATTAAGTCAGAATTATCTATCTTAGTGTGGTGATATCTACAGATGATACTAATTGAATTTCTTATGGTGACAATTACTCACCACTATTTCATGTGTTGCCTTCTGCGTACTGTGCCATGGCTGCCCTCGCTAGATGGATATGAGGACATGACACACATTTCTTTGTTTTGTACTGTACAAATAAAAACTTATTTCCTTGACCTTTCTAAGGATCATTTTGATGGCATCGGTCATAGTTCACTTGAAAAGAGGATAAACCAGAGTGAAGAGGAAATTGGGATTTGTTTTGTCAAACACAGAAGTGTATTGCTGTACCTCTGTGTGCCACATAATTCTTGGGCATCTAAACAAGCTAGAAATGGTTGACTTGACTATACAAAGAACTGTTTTAATTTGTTAACACAGTTGTCAGTTGTGGTCTTTGTGCTTTGTTCCTTTTATACTTTGTTTTCCTTTTTCCATGTTTATCGTTTTGTTGAACTAACAGAATGTACGGATTTCTGGCACAGCTTTGCTCCGCCAATCAAGTCTAGATTTGCCTATTCTACTGCTTTATTATGCCTTGCTATATCCTGGGATGTAAAAAAATTCTATGCTGACTGTTCCTGTCGAAGTGCCAAAAAGAAAAAACAGGAACTGATTGTTGCGCCTTTAAATTCTGTAGCTGGTGGTGTAATGGGATATATGAAGAGTGGAAGCCAGAAATCCTTGGCTGCAGGAGGCATATCAGCCCTGGTCCTGTACTTTGTCCACACTCAACTCCCAGTGAGACCTGTCTTTGCATCGTCGATCGGTTTAGGTATGCAGAATCTTTTTTCTGAAACTTTGGCTATTTTCTTTGCTTGGAAGTTTGATCAACCTGGATTCTTCACTTGACATCGTTGCTGATTCCGCGTTCCAGGTATCGCGGCTGCGCTTCTGTCAGTGATGGGGTCGCGCTTCAAGAAGTCCAGGAAGATATTCCCAGCTGGTGTCGTGTCCCTTGTATCCCTGGTTATGGTCGGCGGCTACTTCCACGGGATCTTGCGTAGCTCGCATGCGTGACACAGCCTGTTGCAGTCACACCATCTGCGCTTCACATTACTATCTGTATCGTCTTTTCTGTTTCGTCATGCAATTTCGCTCCCTTTTGGTGTCTTAGAATCTCAGGGAACTGTTTCTGTTTCATTTTTCGGTGGATGTTTTGTTAGTGTACCCGTTCTCAAGTTTAGTTCATCTTTTGTGACAGTCGGTAATAACTAATATAAGCATGTGAGCTGATAGTGGTGAAAGACAAGCGTTGTGAGAACTAGTTATGGGTCCAGGCATGGTGAGCTGTGTTAGGCATCTGAAATGCCGGTTTCATGGCATCGCCTTCGCTGACGTGAGACAACTCTTGCTAGAAGCAGATAGCCCAACGCCACGCGCGTTGTCGATCGCTGAGCGTTGCCATGGCAATCGTCAGTCGTCACTTAGTCAGTGAATGGACAAAAGTTCACGTTGCACGGAAAACCTGGAGGCACAAAAATTTTGAATTGAAGTATGTAAGACCTGGAGACAGAACAAATTTCAGTTGAAGTATGTATCTGTGTGTTCAGACTTAGCTGTTCGCAACAAGCCATTTTGCTTGCTACTTCTGATCAAGAACTGAGTCTTCCAAATCGGTGGTACAAGGAAATATATAGAAGATATGTCACCATCTAATTGCAGGTATTAATAATTAATATAAGAAGCATAGCACTAATTGAATACTCATATGCACATATAATATATACTTGATTGCTGCTAAATTTGACGTCTGCATTTGTTGGACAGTCAATAATGCAAGAGTTATCCTGTTGGTGCTAAAGAGTTAGGACAAATTTTTATTTCTAAGTTTAGCACATATTTATTCTCTAGTCATTCAATAGGCACCTTAACTGGTTCTATCTATTTTGTGCCTCTTGTACTGGGGAACTAGTCTAACATAGGAGTATTAGAAAGTCCATCTTTATAAAATAATAAAACAAAAAAAACCTTGTCTAGGCTGAGTTTGGGCCGGTGCGAACGCAGAACGGTCGGCCGAGTCCGCAGGCGCCAGGTTTGGCCCGTTATGGTTGAGTGGACTCCAACAGCTCTAAATGATGGGCCTACTTGGTCGGACTAACCTTAATCCAATCAATATAGCAGCGAGACTTAGAATTTGGAACGGAGGGAGTAGTAGAACTCTAAAATGTCAGCTGATGTGTCCGTGAGAAACATAATCGGTGCGAATGGGTCTGTGGTCCAGTGGTAGGACGGTTCAGTGAAACGCTAACCACCAGGAATCAAATTATAGTGCTCGCACTTTTCCTGTAATTTTTCTAGAATTTATCGGCGTTATGCATTGAGTGGGAAGCGACATGTTCATAGAGATGAGTGTGTGTGTGTTGTGAGCGTCCGTGTTGTAAACACAGTCGGTTAGGTTCCTTGTGGTGGAACCTTTCCACCTAGATTTAAGTACTCGACTTGACACGGCTGATCGTAATTATTTTAGGATTTACCGCGTTATGTTGTAAGTGGTAAGCGACGTTTCCGTTAATAATGAGGCGTCTATAGTGACTTTGGGAATATCTGGATTTACCGGTTTAGTAGGGGTAAAGGTTTGCATAGGCTCCTATGGTGACTTCGGGAATTCTATGGTGACTTCAGTAACCTCGAGATCAGTCAGCTTAGTAGGAGTAAGGGTTTGCATATATGTGTTCTTGGGGATGAGTGTGCATGTGTGTTGTAAGCATCTACACATCACGAGGTGAAGCAGGCGCATCCCAGCAAAATATGAGGCCCGGTTCAAAATAATAAGTGGAGGCGTAATCTAATGCAAAAACATTCATATCGCTTTCAAAATTTTTGAATTTTAAGCGGATCTTAATTTTTTTATGGAATAAAACCAGGAAAAAAATTAACTTCACATAAAAGTCATCAGCATTAATATCAAATCGTCTATCTTATTTAAGTGCAATTCCAAAGATGACGACAATAAAAATTTCACTCTTATCCAGGCAGTTTTCATCTCTGACCTATGTCTGAGATTGCGACTAGGTCTCAAGCAATGAGCAATGGCGAGGGCGACATGAAGTCCAAGCGACAAAGAGTTACACGAATAAGAATTGGAATCACCAGATTCTTTCTCTGGAAGGAATTAATAGGATCTTGGAGTGCTCTCCAGCAGGCCACGTTTATGGAGCAAAGAAGACAATTGTGACTGATTTATAAGTTAAAACAAAGTCCAAACATATTATATATACTTAGAATACTTGGTAAATCTTGGGGCCCATGATTTTTGAGGGGCCCCTGTTCGGTCAAGACGGACCGCACGGGCCCGAGGACGCCCACAGGTGAAGCAAAGTTACATACTCACAGAGATCACCGGTATATATGCGAGACTATTGCTTGACTGCTCACTAGTTTATATAGTCTTTCATTTTCCTCGTTCTCTTTGTTTCCTATCGAGCGAAGCCCACTTGCTTTGCTAGTGAATTCTTACCACCGTTTGTCCTTGTCCGCTGAAGACGCCCATCATCATCTTTCACACGAGGGTGAAGGTGAAGACGAGGGAAGCATCGACGTTGTGTCCGAGGTCCCTCCCCCTTTCCCCCTAGTCCCTACTCCCTACACATGCACGTGCGCTGCGTGGGACTCCGCCGCTTCGAGCAATCGGCGATCGCTTGCAATTTGGCATCCGCCCACACGCCCCACATGAGTCATGGCGGCGCGCAAGGCCCCTCCGAAAACGCGTTTCGTTGGGCCGTGGCACCTTTTTTTTTTTTAAGGCGTCACCGGAGGGGGAGAGCCCCACGTGAATATATTCCATTGAAGCTAGCAAGCCGGTACATGGAAGTTGCTCGTGGTCGTGGGCAGAGTTTATAACATAAGCCGAGGCCCGAGGGCTAATATATAAAGTCTATTACATGGTGAATAGATGGCACCAAACAACACTGATGTTTCTATCCCGTTGTCGAAGGCGAGCAGCTCCATAAACGGGAGGGCGGCTTGTTTTGCGGGAAGAGAGTAGACGGCGAGGGAGGGGCGCTTGATCTTGGGAAAACAACGTCATGCGGTGCCTATGGTTCCAAATATTCCAGAAACACGTAAGTAGGAATGTCATTGTCGAGGGCGTTTTTGTGGTAGAGATTTGCCCGGCATTGTATGCGGTCCTTGAGGAGCAGACAGCCGAAGAAACGGACTCGGTGGGGTGCTCTGCTTTGCCATACAAAGGGATAGATAGCTCCTGCTGTTCTGACCAGTACTGGTTGAGATTTTGTAGATGCGAGCAGAATCAAGCTTGCCTTGAGGGGAGACAAATCTGGAGGTCCTCTGATCTGGCTGTTGAGTCAAACTGGTGGCTGCCAAGAGTTGCTGGACCAGCAGCAGCTCTGCAGTTGCTTGTGGTGACAGCCGCTGGACCAAAAAGTGGTTGATCCCCAACTGGAGGCATTGACTCACAGAGGAGGAGCTGCAAGAGTGGAGTTGCCCTCCCATACATCCCACCAGAAGGAGGTGGTGTTGCCGTTGCCCAATCTCACCTTGGTGATGCATCTGTACGCTGGTAATAGGGCTTTGAGACCATCCCAATGATTCCCATCCCTGCAGACTTCCATGGTAACAATGTTGGTGTATTGAACCCCAAGTTGCCAATTGTAGCAGCAGCGCAGCCACATACATACGGGACCTTGAAGACTCCAACTGGACTGCCAATCCGTCAGCTGTTATTCTACTGGAACGGAACCGAGTAATATAACCGTAGTAATAAAAGGCAAAAGGGAGCTGCGATTGTGCTTCTAACAAGCCAGCGAAGCCCATTCTGCTGGAAGACAACCGTAAAACGCCAAAATGGGCAAAGGGTAGTGGAAACAAGCATGCCAAGCCCATCATCATCTTTCACACGAAACACGAACTCATACGTGGTACTGTTTTCCATTACTAGACGATCAATGTAACAAAGTCAGACAGACGACACGACCGGCATGATATACAACAGACAGACATTATCGTGGTATGCGTAGTAAAGGAATCCATCCACTTATAAGAATAATAAACCTAGTAGCACGCGACAACAGAACAACAGTAATAGAGGTTCCGGTCCCATTATTAGTGCAGTCCCACGCTGCGGCTGCCACATAACATAAGCCAACAGCACGTCCCTGCCCCTTCCCACGACGTCAGCCTTCAGTGTGTTCGGACTTCGCGGCTTTCCCCTAGCTTTCAAGTCACTGGGCCTTGCCCTCTGCAGCCACTTCCATCCCCGGTGACTCCATGCCATCGGACGACTTGGCTGGGCTGTATGGAGCTTTGCTCACGATCCTGTTTCATGCCATCATTAATTTAATTAGGAGAATTCAGTAAATCCATGACAAAATGGCTACTGGAAAACAATTCTAAAGCCAGTTTTAAGATAAGGCAAAACAGGCATAAAACTTGCAATCTGAAAAAAAACGAAGTGCTGTGAGTCTGCAAACTAGAGGTAGCATATGGATCATTACGTGAACACCTTCTCAAATAGAACAGAAGAAGATATGATTTACTGTAATTTGGGTCCTCTGTTGAGTAGCTAAATGCCGTAACATTGATTTCAACCTATAAGTACCACCTAAAATAGAATACCATGGAGCAAAAATATGGGATTCAAAATGCACGGCTTTTTTTTGGGGGGTATCTGCTGCTGGACTCAATGTGTAAAAGCCAGAACGACTTAGAATTTGGAATGAAGGGAGTATTATTGAAGCAGGCTTTCTACTCATTGTTGATGTAAAGAAATTCTAATATTTTACAGGAATGTTTTAAATGAACTAGTCAATTTTGTTTATTGCATGCAGTCATCGAGCACTTGTCAGCACAAAGTACAGTCATTTAAATACAATTATAACAGCAAAATATTTTTATATTTTTTATACCCTACCTAGAGGACAAAAATAGAACATGGTACCATATACAAAATTTTATAACTAAGTTTTAAACCTGTGGAAGGAGATTCAGAATAGCATAGCATTGTTGCTATAATCTATCATGCTAACCTGTCACGACGTTTCTCAAGGAAGCGCTGAAGAGAGTGCCTCCTGGCAATGGGGAGATCTGGCCAACAGATTAAGATAGTTTTGAAGATATGTTAGACAGTGTCAACACTGAAAAAGGCATTCCATTTCTGGATTTTTACCCAAAAGATGCAGTGGTCTTACCAGCCTGAAGCTTGCATATTGAGCTAGGATCAGCAACAACCTGAGGTTGTCCAGTTGCTACAGAAGTGCTCTGCAGTGATGGAGACCGTGTAAGCACAGGAGAGACAGCGGCTGCTGGGGCAACAGTGGCTGTAGGCATCACTGGAGGCTTAACAGCAGTGGCAGCACTGCTTTTGGTGGCTGCCGCAGCAGCTGCAGCTGCAGCTATAAGCATGATTGCCTGAGCCTGTTAATGCCAAATTGGTGTATTAGCATACATATTTTAACAGAGTACAAAAGAACAAGATATTTGTACATGAATTGAAGATAATATTACCTTTTCTGGTGGCACTGAGTCATACACACATACTGATCCACCATAGAAAATTGTAAGCTGTGCGGGATTAGCCGAAGGGTTCGACATCGGCAGCATTCCAGACCTTGTAGTAAAGAATGCAGAAAAATAAGAACAAGCAAAGGCAGATAAAATGGCATCTCTGAATTAAAAGTAGCCAGATCCATGTCACCCTAACTAATACTAGTAGTTCAGAATAAAGCATGTAATCAAGCCATGTGATAGGTTCAACACTGGTATGAGATAGAATGTGTGCACGGGCACGGGGAAGCAGTCATCCTACTTCCTAATGAACGGAAAATGGAAGTAGATTTCTGGTAGAAAGGTATGTCTACTTGCCCAGTGAATGGATTGGTTTTCTGGACAGTGGCTTTGAAATCATCTGTGTGGGCTTGGTGGTACAGATATAGCAAAGCATTTTGGCGGTCACAAAGATTTTTCCTTGAATCTGATTAATTCAGATGTCCCTACTGTTCAAAGCTTGGCGGGTAACAACTAATAAGGAAACAAAATGGAACTGAAAATAGCAGAACCATACACTAACTGTTCTAGAACTGTTGAGGCAAAACAAATAAATGCTTCTGAAGAAACATACTGAACAACTAAATATAGCAGAGCAGACAAATCTGCAAAAAATGGTCCAGTTCAAGGAAAAAGTAGCTTAACATCAGCGGAAATTTTAAGGACCAGTTCAATGTCTCGAATGGGTTTGCAGACTCTGTGTCTTTGGTCCCCTACCACACTGTCTAGCACTCTAGGTAGGACCAGAGGAGAGTGGGGTCAACTCTTTTTTTCTGTTCATTTCAAATCCTTCTTAAATGGTAGCACTCTTAAATGGCAGCAACAAGGAAATTATCTGCTCGCTAAACTCAACTTTCATCAGATCTATGCGTGTTTTCCGTTTCAAGGTTTGGGTCGCAAACAGCAACAGTTATCCATCTTTAAACTGATTGTGCAATTAAATTTAGAACCATCCATAAATAAAGCTTCGAACATTTTTTACACAAGAAACTCAAGAAAAGAAGGGGAAGGGTTGCTTGGATCTGCACGCCATCTTCCAAATTTCTTTCCAAAAGCCTAACAACCATAAAAAAACAACCATTTTGTCTGAAACAAAGAAACTGCATCGTCTCTCCCATTTAACTTAGATTTGATCAAGGACCTTTAGGATTTATTAGCACCGAAGAAAATTAGATAAACTGAACTGAGTGCCCTAGAACAAAAAGGAAGCAACCATTTGGCACTAAGCCAGCCAGGAGTTCAGTTTCCGTTTCGCGTTCGCCATAATAATGATATATCAATATCATAATAGGGTACTAGATAGAAACGCAAGACAGCTAATGACAGCAAGGATGAGTGAGGACCGGAAACGAAGATTTCCGGCAACTGGCGAGCAGAATCTGGATAGGAACATTTTTCGATGCTAAAACCATACCAAAATCAGGTTACAACTTACAATCCTACTTTACGCGGTGACAGCAGCACAACAGGAGAGAGTGAAAAGCGGGAGCGATTACAGAACCGAAGCAGCGAAGGGGATTTCGTCTGCGAGCGAGGAGAGGGCGGAACACGCGTTCCAGGATCCGCCACGCCGGCTCCGTATCCTCTCGGCCGGAGCAGCGGCCGCAATCTGATTTGATCCCGCGAAAGGTGCGGCCACAGCACCGTCCCATCCAACGCGGCACTTGCACAATACCGCGAAAAGCCGGGGAGGCAAGTGGTAAAGCGCGTCAACCACCGAGAGAACAGGAAAGGGGAAAGCTCGCGGCGAGGGAGACGAACGAGAGAGTTCGAGACGAACCCAAATTCCACACCACCACACCAATCGAGGGACCAAACTACAGCAGGGAAGCAGGGCCGGGGGAGTCTCGGAGAGGTGAGGCTAGAGGAGGCTAGGTACCTGCTGCCGCTGCCGTTGGCGAGTGAGAGGCTGAGGCCTTGGCCTTGCTCCTGGGTCTTCCTCTCGGCGACCTCCTCCTCCTCCTTCCGCTCCTCTTGCTTGCGCGCCTTCTCTTCCTCCGTCTCCCCCTTCTTTATGTTCCGCTCCAACAGATCCATCTCACCAACTTGCAACTCCTCTCTGTCTCTCTCCCTCTCCGCCGCTTGTGATGGGAGTTGGGAGGACTTGGGAATTGAAAAAGGGGCAAGCGCGGGGGGGCAGCGGCGAGAAAGAGAAAGGGGCGCGGCGCGATGGTGTGTGTACAGCAAACGCCGCATGTGAATATCGTGAAGGATTTATATATTACACAAACAGAATAAATGGTTTTTTTATTCGGCTCGACACCTTGCTGTCTGATGAAAAAGACCCACCCACGACGCTCGGTGCTATAGTACGCTGTGGTAAAACCAAAGTTTTGAGTTTCAAAAAAAAAAAAAAAAACCAAAGTTTTGACGGCGAGCATGAGCACCGGCTCTTCTGCCCCGTGTCTCTACTCTAGGTCAGACAGAACTAAATTTAATTAAGATCATGGAAAGAAATGGTAAAGTTACGGTGTCAAATGATCTTCGTCAGATGGACTAACAATTTTCCAGTCTGTTTCGATGATGTGGCCTTTCAGGTTGGGTGGTCAAGAAGTTCAGTTGAGCCTGGAGATCACCAGGCATACGGGAATGATTTTCTCGGCTCTTTCGTTACCAATTATTAATAATAATAAATAATTATACAGCACCATGCAATCTTGTTTTATTATTTGATTGGATTCAAAAGAGACGCGTTCCCTAACGAATGGCACGTCCCATCGAGTGAGACATACTCCCTCCGTCCACAAATAATTGCACCTCTCATTTTTTGAGAAGTCAAACTTTTTAAAATTTGACCAAATATATATAAAAATATACTAATATTTATCATATGTAATATGTTTCCTTAGGTTGGACATGGAATATACTTTCATAATATACTTATTTACAGATATAAATATTGATATTATTTGATATATTTCTAGTCAAACTTAAAAAAAATTTGACTCGAGAAACGCAAAAAAGGTGCATTTATTTAATGGGACGGAGGGAGATGTCTGTGAGAGGACTATCAAGCTCAATCTGTTGGTGTCGTGTACTACCTCCGTCGTCCAAAAAAAGAGTCATTATAGATTAATATTTGAGCATTCATCTTATTTAAAATTTTAATTCAAATGTCATATATCTTATGACTTATTTTTCATTTAAGATAATTTAATAATAATTTATTTATTTTTTAATATATATAAAATTTTTAAATAAGACGAATGGTCAAACTTAATTTTTAAAAATCTTATAATAACGGTTTTTTTTATAGACAGAGGGAGTAATTAATAACGAGAGCGCGACTCAGATTTTTTTTTTGAGGATGTGCGGTCTGGAAAACGTACACTGCAGAGCTGCTGCTTCTCTCTGTTCCAACTCCTTCAGTGCACAAAGAGGTCCAGTCCGGATTCTCAGCCGTCATAAGAGGATGATGACTCGACTAGTCGACTCTTTTTGTTCATGCACAACATCTCTCTTTATAAAACGTCCCGGGCTCACATTTTTTTTGGCGAAAGATACTTAAGAAGCTGCGCAAGCGATACGTGCAGCCCAGAGATTTGTTATGACCCTCTCAAATTGATGCTAGTCCTACCGCTAGTTTTGAGTGGGTAGTTTTCCTCGATGAATTCAAAGGTAGCACTAAAAATTCAAAAACAATATTTACCTGTTAAATCAATCATCACCCGACTGCACTGCGAGTTGAGGAATACAAAGCTAGCACTAAAAATTTTAATTCCTTATTAAATAATAAGTACTATATCACGTAACACTCGGACAGTAGATCTGTCTAATTTATTCATTCAATTAGTAGATTACAGTACAGAATCGCGTAGCGTATCGCCGCGGTTACTCCCTCAAGTGGACTAGCTAGGGGGCGTGACAGCCGCGCCGCGCGTCTCCACTGCTACTGCACTGGCAGGTTGAGTTAGTGTACTCCGGCATGTATGATGCCATTGCCACCACCTGCTAAAAAAAGGAAAAATAGGAATTGTCTCGATAGGATTTAGTAGACCAGCAGGTTTCTCGTTTCACTTCTTTTTTTTTTTTTATCCTCAAGCAGCTATTAGAAACTAAACCACGTGCTCGATCCGATCACGATCACGTTGACATCGTCCAGAACAGAATGGCTCGACCGGCCGGCCGCGAATCATATCGTTCCGGCGGGCAATCACCGCACCATGAAACATCAATGTCGTCTCTGTTGGCGTCGCGTTCGTTCGTTCGTCTGGCCGGCATCATGGCCGCACGCCACCTGGCACGCCTCGTCGGGGTGATCGATGCGCTGTCCGTCTGGTCGTTCCAACCGACAGGCGAGACAGGGACAACAGGGAGATCGAGCGCGACGACGAACGAAACCACTGCCCGTACTACGCCAGGGCGGTGCAGGACCTTGCTGTGTGTCAGTGTGTCGTCGCCATCGGGCTAGTGCTAGCAAGTTGTTGACTCCGGGAGCGCCTGCGATGACGAGACGAGACCATGTGACACGTCACCATGAGGAGTCCCCAAAAGTCCAAGCGGCAAGTGCGCCAGCCACTGCACCCCCACACGGCACTATTGTGCTTTCTGCGGACATGAGAGCTGACTTTCACGCCGACGTGGATTAGGCACATCTCATTCCCGAGAAGTTAGATCTTTTAAAATTTGACCAAACATATATAGAAATATACTAATATTTATCATATGTAATATATATCATTAGATTAAGCATGGAATATACTTTCATAACATATTTATTTGTAGATATAAATGTTGATATTATTTGATATACTACTCCGTCCCAAAATAATTGTCGTTTTCGGTTTTTCGTGTTGCAAGTTTAACTTGATTTGTAAAAAATATATTTAATATTTATATCTACGAATAATTTTGTTAAAAGACTAGATTCAAAGATCTTTCTAATAATACTAATTATGATACTAATCGATAATATTTATTATTTATAAAAATTGCCGGCACTTATTTTTTAGGGGAAAGCGACAATTATTTTTTGGGATGGAGGGAGTATTTATAGTCAAACTAAAAAAAGTTTGACTCCTTGAAAAGCTAGAGATGTATTTATTTGTGGACAGAAGGAGTATACCACTGTACTAACACTGACACCGACCGATCACTCGCTAAGATCAGTGTGATTTGCTCCAGCCATCGATTTTTTACATGACAAAACAAAATCTACTAGACTAGATGTGGTGCTATGCGTATGTAGATGCTCTCCTTGCAGTTGAACCAAATTGATCATCAGCATGACATAGGATAATGTACAGTGCATGCGTCGTCACGGGATGTGCAAGTGCAACTAACCCATCTACAAAAACGTCGGCAAGATATGCCAAACTGGTGATTAAGTTTTTTTTTTTTAACTGTGCCTAGGCTATCATATGTTAAATGATGTTATTAAAAAAATCATCTAGCTGTTGAAAAAAGGACGCCTACCTGATAAGTGATAAAGGTGGCCTGGTGTTGGGACTGGAAATTGAAGAAGTTCAGTTCCACCCATCGATCATGCATAGTGTACTACCAAATTCTGCTAGCTAGACTAGAGGGGGACAACGAAACTTACCTTTATGTCTTTACGCAATGGCAAGGACGACGGCGCTTATTAAGTTGCCGCCGTCTCAATTCACTGTCATTACCATGGCGCCTTTGGGTAAACAAATTAACAAAAGCCATATCAAGCATGTGGCACCCGTCATTGCATTTCGCTTGGCCAGCTTTTGATTAATGTATGTCCACTGGACAACTGCAAGAGGATAAAAACCAGAAGTGTCCTTTAAGCTAGGTCGGCCTTTATTTAAATTTAGCTCTCTTCTTTCTGAGTAAACCTTTTTTACTGTACAAGCACATTATTAGTTAAAGACAATCAACAAAGTGTTGATTTGGTTAGTGCTTAAGATAAATAAAAATAACACAATCTATCATTTCACTTTTCTAGTGCGTCTAACGCACTCAAGAAATAGTTTAGGACTCTATATATCTTCATGAGTTCTCTACTAAAGCCAAAAAGGCTCGGTTTATTCTTTATTGAAAGCTTACGTTAATTACACTCGTAGCATCTACAGCACACACACTGCATCGGACTCGCCATAACTTCTTTTTTTACCCATCTTGCTCGTGCAAGAAATTGAGGCTCCAACATAATGGCATCGCCATTGCTCTTGACGTGCTCCCATGTGAGTGCAAACAACCATTTTTTCCCCCTGGTCGGCAGACCTCGATTATCTTCCATCCGGGTGAGTCTGAGAGCTGGCCGGAGCAGGCCGATGCTTGTTTAAGCTGTTTTGCTAGGCTCGGAAATGGAGATACATTTATATATACGCAAATAGAAATAGTTTTATAGTGTTTAATAGTATATATTACTCCTAGTAATGAATTAGTTAAAAGAACACACTTTAACTAGATTTAAATCGTACCTCAAAAAAAAACTAGATTTAAATCGAAATATCTTGCTAGTTTTAAATTATAAAATTCTTCAAAATTAATTGTTTTTGTATACTATATGAACTTCAGGCACAGGTTTTGTTTCTAGAAAATCAAGGAAACAAGTATTGATTCATGTTAGTTTGAATACCAGGAAAGTATAAGGAGGGCGACATTTGAATGGCCTTATTAAAGTGTAATAGAAAAATAAAGATGGGATCCTATAAGATGGGAACCAAATGAAGATTCCGATGATGGAATTTTGGAGCTTCTGCTTGAAACACTTACAATTCAGAGCTTCACATGAGCTATATGTTGTGTTTTTTTTTCCTGGGAACATTTTCCCATCACATATGATGCGCTAGTGCAGTTGTCTTATAAGTACATAAGCATATTCTCCAAATTCTTGCATGTTTGGTACTCTGGTACAAGTTACAACAGATACAAACGATTAGGAAATTAATCTCAAGAACCTGCCGCGCGACTTCTCTCGGGGTCAAAAGATTCCTCGAAGTGGTTAGGGACACCGGGAATCATTAGCCCCATTATATTGCCGTCCACGCTAGCGTCGTACGACCTCGCCGAAGCCCAAATTATTTGGCTAAAGCATGCACGCAGCTGGTTGTCCGGCTGTCCCTAGCTAGTTAACCCAAAGTTCATAGCATATCAATTAGCCCTTCTTCGATTAAACAACCCTTTTAAGCTGCCCATATATATACTTTTAGTACTGTGTTCGGCCTGTGATTTGTGAGTTGTGACTTATGATGATGAGTACGTTGTGCACGCATAATCGATCGATCCAATCGCCTATCTCTTTTAAAAATAATCCAATCGTCCAACCTCTACAAAAAAATCCAATCTAATCGCCTGCTTTTAGTTAGCAGCGCGTTTGAATATTCGGAGCAGCTTGGCTCGCTTTTGTTGCTTGTGGCTTTAGAAACCCAAAGGCGATCTCCAGATTACTAGTTGCGTGATCTCGTCAAAAGCGTATAGGAGATTCGTCGCTTGAGTTTCGCCAAATTGCGTCCAAATCTGAAGCTACGCCTTGATTAAGGCACACCTAAAAAAATGCAGAAAATAAATAAAAACCGGATTTCTATTCTTCTCTCTCTCTCTCTCTCTTCTAAGCCGACCGGGAACAGGACGGGGAAACCGGGACAGAGGGGCCCACGGGAACTTCCCGTGTTAAAAGCACGTGCGGGATCGCGCCCGGAATCCGGTTACGCTACAGTGGACTACAGCTGGCTTGTTGCTGTGTGCCCGTCGCAGCGGGGCCCACGGGGACGCGTGGCCGCGCGAGATGCTCGGACGCGGCAGGGGCGAGCGGTGGTTGGCCGGTTTGGGCTGGGCGTTTGGCGAGGTTCACAGAAACCACCCAATTTAGTTGAGATCGAAGTATGGAAATATTTTTGTTTGAGTAAAAAAGTATGGAAATATTAGAAATACATACAATAGGGGCTACAGGGGGTTTTATCCTATTTTTTCCCTTCCAGAAACCAATCGTTTTCTTTTTACTGCAATTTTTAAAGTTGTCCTAAGTCCAATTTTTTAAACTTTGACCAAATTTGTAGAGAAAAATACTAAGATGTATGATATCAAATTAATACCATTAGATTTATCATGCAACGTATTTTTATAAGATACTCATTTTATGTCATAGATATTGATGCTTTTTTCTATAAAGTTGGTCAAAGTTAAAAAAATTTAACTGATACGGATTCTAGGAGTTCTGTTTTTTTCGAGAACGGAGGTGCGTAGTACTCCCTCCGTATTCAAAAACCAGACGTTCTATGCTTGTTCGGTGTTTTCACAAAACCGGGCGTCCTGGCCTTGCGGGAGTTAAAGTGGGACGCGATTACCCCCCGGCCGTTTCGATCCAAGTCCGTCCGTTGCGCTGCATGCGGCCGCATTCAACGCACCCGTGCTTTGCATGCCCGCCGTATTCAACGCACCCACTCCCGCAATATCCAATCCGCATGCAGCAAAAATGAAGGGGCAACAAAAAAGCTGTGGCTATGGGGAATCGAACCTAAGACGCAGCACTCAAAGTGCCATGCAGTAGCCAGTTGAGTGAGTTTAATTTCATGTATAAAGAGCAACTGCAACTATATTTATTAGGGGTAGAGATGAAAAACTAACCTCTTTAGTTACCACAATCATGTCCTAAACGTCAGGTTTTTTAAATATGGAGGGAGTACATTAGTATTATTGGTACATTACAGGTGCGTATAAGTGAAAGTGAGACGCATGAACATGAAGCCATCGATTGCTACGTTACGCACTGATCACGTATAGCCTAGCTAGTACAGTAGATTGGACGATGGGTGGGCAGCTAATCACCTACTACTAGTATCATTTATAGCCACGCAGTGCATCATGAGTGCGTGGTGAATTGTCTTGGACAATGGGACAATGGGTCGTCAATGGCTGAACATGACCTCTGTTTTTTGTAGCTCTTTGGGAGATCCCTAATTAGGCTGTCGATCATGTTTGAAAAACCAAAGAAGTGGTGACCGTAGTGCCAGTCCTGGCAATCTGGCATGCTGTACTGCTGTAGCACAATTAATGTGCGCATGCACTACACAACCCTCAGGACAACAGTTTTTTTTTTTTTTTTTTTTTTTTGTGACTTACGGAGTACTTGCCTTCCATTATCAGTTGGCCGAGGCCTCAACAATAATCAAGTCATACACACATGCTGGCGTTTCATGCCACGGCTGCGAGCGATGCGTGCCAGAGACCTGCCTAGCTAAGCAATGAGCAACCTTATTACAATTTCTACTTACGCCATGTTTAGATGGCATGAAAGTTGCAACTTTCATGCAACTTTCCCATCACATCAATTTCTATCCGCATATATGGAGTAGTAAATATTAGTAAAAAAAATAATTAATTATACGGTTTAGTTGTAAATCACGTGACGAATCTTTTGAGCCTAGTTGGGCCACGATTGGACAATATTTGCCAAATACAAAACAAAGTCTTCTGAGTTGCATGAAAGAAACTTTCTCATGAAACTGAACAAGGCCTTACATAAGAGAGAGTGAAATCATGGAAGGCAAGACTGAGATTCGCCATCTCTTTCAGAACTGAATCAATAGAAGATCGTTGCAGATCCTCCTTCTTCCACAGCTGCACCACCTGGAGGCAATCAGATTCCAGCGCCACTCTCTGCATCCCCAGTTGCACAGCGCCACCCTCAGGACAACAGTAGGTTAACCAGAATAACGATGCAGACCATGCAGGGCAGGGCACGTTCCTGCGGAAGCCATCTGTTGTTCCTTTATCCCGTGATCCTCTGAGTCTCTGATGCTGCCGGTGTCATTATTGTGTCATCACATTTTCCGCAGCAGTGTGCCGCTTCCGCCCGTCCGTCAGTCGGTCCCGATCCTGATCCCGATCAGCCATTTGAATGATTTTTTTAATAAAATCAGCAAATTTATTTTATCAATTATTTCGATTAGCCAATTTATTTTATCAATCGCTTATATTATATGTAGTATAGCTGTACAACAGCCTGACGTAGGACGGGTGCGTTTGCCAAGGCAACAACCACACACGCGAAAAACATGCATGCGCGCATGGCCTTGGGCGGGGCGGTGCGCCACTTTGCTTCGCTTTGCCGCCGTGCGCGAAAGCAAAAAAATCGGACGGGCCGCGAGCGCACGTCACGCATCACACTCCATGTGCCGGATCCGTACGGGGAATTGATCAGCCCGTTCGCTTGAGCTAAAAAGTTATTTTTATTTTTATATGTTCTTGATATTTATTTTTTTTATATAAAATCAGATAATTTACGGTATTTTTAGCTTTATCGGTGGCTTATAAGTATTTGAATAGCAAGATTTATAAGCCAGCTGATAAGCTAAAATACTGTAGAAATATTTAATTTTGTGTAAGAAGTAAATATTGTTGGCTTATAAGCTGAAGCGGCTTTTTAACTCAAGCGAACACTATTGATGAAGCGACCGAGCCGCCGGCCGGGGCAGGCAGCACGTACTGTACTGTACGGGCGGTACGTGCGGCCGTCGCGCGCCGCACGGATGGACAGTGAACGGCTGGACGCGGTGACCAGTGACCAGTGTCGCGTCCTCGGCGCGCGCTTTGAAGGAGAAGACGACGCCGATCCACCAGCTGCTAGCTCGAACCGCACACTACTACTGTACGTACGCACGCACGGCCAGCCGGCCGGATCGCCTCACGCCCGTACGTGATGCATTTAGCTACTCCCCGGTCTGTGTCGGCGTACGCGAGCGTGCACGTCGGACGCGCGAGCGTAACGATTCGTCGACGCGGCCGTACGTACCCGTGCCGTGCCGTGCCGTGCCAGGCCAGTTGGAGCGCCGGGGGCGTTTTCGTTTGTCTACATGGCGCGCACCATGGTCCATGGAAGCATTAATTTGCTCGTAATCCATCGTGCGCGCACAGTGTATTACTATCGCAAGTCCTCAACGCTGCGTAAGGGTTTTTGGACGGTTCTTCCAACTGGGTACAGTATGCATGTCCTGGCCGTCCTTGACGCTAGCCAGTCTTTTCAGCAGTCCACGTACTCTCCTACTGTACTCCATTGCGTCCGCGACACCGTGTACATGGTCGTGGAGAAACTACCGCACACGGACGGGGAACGCAAGCTGGTGGCTACAGACTACAGTGACGGCAACGCTAGCTGACCAGTGAGCAGTGTCGTCGCGTACCGACCGAGAGGCCCGAGGGGCCGGGGCCGGGGCCGGATCGCGCCTCGCCCGTACGCGATCGATTCCCAAGTCTGCATCGATGGTCAGCGCGTGCGTGTCCGTTTGTCAGATGCCGCCATCAAGGCTTTCCTGGTACAGTCCACAGTAGTTGTACTGTACATCTATACAGTGTCCTACGGCGCGGCGCGGCGCTGCACTGGGCGGCGGCGTCGGCGGCGTTTCCGGTGCGGTGGGGCCGAGCGTGCTCGATCGCGTCGCGTCGCGTCGATGTTGGTCGGTGGTCGCTATACCATGAGTACTCCTCCAAATGCGTGTGTCCTGGCCGCCGCTCATATCTTTCACAGTGGTCTACCATTGCGTCCGTCCGAGAGGCCCTATTTTTTACTATTTAGCCCTTTTTCGAAACTAAATTTACATTTGGACCTCTGAAAAACTTAATTGCGTTTTTGGACCCTGAGCTCGGCGCCATGACTCACGGCGTCTAGGTAACACGTCTCGGCGCTATAGTTCATGGCGCCGAGCCTTAAGGCGCTGGCAGCTTAGACATCCGAGGTGGCGCCGACGTGGATGAGCCTCGGCGCCACGGTTCCCGGCGCCAAGCTCGGCGCCACAGATCTTGGCGCCGAGCTATGTCCCTCTGCTGCCTGAAGACGCGCTGTCACACGCTGTCGCTTGTCACGCGCTGCTGCGCTGCTGACCTGAAGAGCACGCCGGCAGGGTTCTGCAGCTGCCACTCCATGCTAGTAGTACTATGCTGCTACACCTTTTGCTGTGCATGCCTTCCGTCAGGATCAGGCCACGCGAGTGCGCTGCCCCTGCTGCATCACCGCATTGCGAGCTAATGGCCTGCACAGACCCACTACAATTTTCCAAAAGGCATGTCACAGGCCATGGTGGTGTCTCGGTCTTAACAGCTACTACATGCTGCCACTGTACTATGAAATAGTAGTTACTATGGCTGGCATAAGTTTTCTGTGGTGAATAAACTGCTACTCCTTTGTCTAAAACTAATTGTTTTTATTTTCTAAAAAATAAATTTAATTAAATATATTTTAAAAATATTAATATTTATAATACATAATTAGTATCATCGGAAAGATCTTTAAATTTAGATTTTTAATAAATTTATTTAGAGATATAAATATTGTACATATTTTTAAAAATCAAATCAAATTTGTAGCACGAAATTTATAGCATGCACTGTAGCTTTTACGGCGCGCAAATCAAAACGTTGTCGCTGATGCCCATCATGTGTGTGAGTCGTCACATCGCTGATGCCCTGTACTCCATCCACATGCGTGTTGTCACATACATACTGTATGTACTAGTACTAGTTTGTAGTAGTACTATCTAGCCTTGGTAATAATATACACCCTTTTTATGTGTCGTTGTAAGTTTTATAATTAGCCTATATTTAATATTTTAAGTAGTATCTAAATATTTGATGGGACACGGATTAAATTTTAGTTAGGCAACCAATCACTCCATAAACTATCCCTTCTTCGTTCAAAAAATCCAAGTCTATATTTAAATCAAGTCAATTATTTTTAAAATCAACTAAATTTATAGAAAATAACATGTTTATAGAAAAATACTAGAGATTGGCCGTGTGTATAAAATCAACTAAATTTGTGTGACCAAAAGTGTTGCACTTGAATCTTGACATATGTGTTCCAACTTTTACTTTGAATGATAACTATTAAAAAGCTATATTATTTTCATACTAATTAATAAATTCAAAAGGCGCATACTAATATTTTGACCTTGGCTGAGTGCAATGTTTCGGGGAAAAAAAGAACTACACCTTCCTTCCCCAAAGGTGTGCAATTCTAACTAACAAGTACCATTTTAGTATATCAAGTTTAATTAATTATAGATACAAAATATCATTAGTTTAATTAATTTAAAATATCATAATGAGTTAATTTAGTCTTAAGTGTGTATACTATTTATTAAAAATTTAGTCAAATGTAACTACTTTAATTAGCACATACTCCCTCAGTATTGTCGTTTTTTTTTTTTCGTGTCGCTAGTTTGACTCGATTTATAGAAAATACGTGCAATATTTATATATTCAAATAATTTTGTTAAAAAACTAAAGTCAAAGATCTTTCCGATGATACTAATTATGATACTAATCGATAGTATTTATTATTTATAAAAATTGCTGATATTTATTTTTCGGAGTTTAAAGCGACAGCTTATTTTGGGACGGAGAGAGTACGAGTAATTCATAGGGTAGAGTGTGCCAGCAGTTTATTTACCATACAAAACTTGTGCTAGCAGTTTATTAGTGTAGTGTGCTAGCTAGCAGTTTACTAGTATTCATTCATGCCATTTTGTACTCTAGTGGGTCTGTGCAGCCGGCCATCACTCCCAATACGGTGATGCAGCAGGGGCAGCGCACTGCGCGCGGCCTGATCCTGACGGAAGGCATGCACAGCTTAGTGTAGCAGCGGAGTACTACAGCTTGGAGTGCCGAGCTGCAGAACCTCAGGTCAGCAGCGCAGCAGCGCGTGACAAGCGACAGCGCGTGACAGCGCGTCTTCAGGTCAGCAGCGGGGTACAGGGGCCTGAGCTCGGCGCCAAGATCTGTGGCGCCGAGCTCGGCGCTGGGAACCGTGGCGCTGAGGCTCATCCACGTCGGCACCACCTCGGATGTCTAAGCTGCCAGCGCCTCAATGCTCGGCGCCATGAATTATGGCGCCGAGACGTGTTACCTCGGCGCCGTGGGTGATGGCGCCGACCTCAGGGTCCAAACACGCAATTAAGTTCTCCAGGGGTCCAAATATAAATTTAGTTCTAAAAAAAGGCTAAATAGTAAAAAATAAGCTCCGAGAGACAATAGCCACTACTAGCTGCCACGAGACCATTCCCATCCAGCAGTGAAAAGCCAAAAAAAAAAAAGGAGAGACTTTGAGGCGTTGAAAAAAATGGGCAATTTTTGGTCTTCCTCCAAAGTGGTCTTTGAACATGGACCGCATCATCATCGGGTGGCAATTCCCTCCCAAAATAAGTTCTCATAACGTATTTCGAGGAGTTAAAATGATTTTATGTTTGATACACAAGAATAATAATGTTTATATGGTATAAAAATACAAAATCTATTTAAAGATATAAATATTAGTACTATATTTTTAGAAATCATGTCAAACTTTAGATTGGTTGACTACATGAGATGAGCGTTTATTCTAGAATGAAAGAAGTGATGTATCAAACATATCCAAATCGTTGCTACTCACTAGGGATAACACATACACCATTTCCGACGACAATGAGATCCAAACCAAACCCGCACCGATCCAAAACATATATATTTGAAAGTTAAATCCAAACCAAACTAGACCGTGACTTCAATTATCCACACCAAACCAAACCACTTATACATTCAACCCATTAAAATACATTTTCAACCCACCAATTCACTGGCACCTCATGCTATTATTTATATTTAGTCATAAGCAAAAGAAAAAAAATAAATAGATAGAGTAAAAACTTATTATTAACTCTATTATTGATAGTCAAACCAAATCAGCCCACTTTAATAGGGCCCAAACCAAACCAGACCAACAGCCTTCTTAGCCCGTTTCACCCCAAACCAATACAGCCCAAAAGCAAAACCAAACCAAAAAAACCAGGCTTAACCCAAACCATTGTCAGATTGATACACCATGTCCCACGGTAGGCTCGCCAGCGTATACCTCATGCCCGAGGCTGTATAGCAGCAAGCAGCAAGCAGCGGCCAAGTCGCCAAGAGTAGCCACAACCGATCGCGAGGGGTCAGTTTGTCCAATCGGTACTTCGACAGCAGTCGACTACTAGTGGTCTCACTATCTTAGTCACAAGTTATCGTTGACCCATTGCTCGTCTACTAGTGGCTAAAAAAGATTGAGCTAATAACAGCGGACGTTTTTTCTTAGCACATTCCTATGGGTGTCAAACTGCTAGCACATGTAGAACTTTTTTTAGATGTGAGGAGCTGGAAGAAGCGTGCTTGCTAAGAGAGTACTTGCTAGGCTCACACATCTTCCAAATGTAGGACGTGTTTGGCTTACAGCCACAATTCGCCACGCCTCAAGTACAGCTGCCACACTAGTCGCGGATGCTGTTTGGTTCTCACGTAAGCATTAGCTGTCATAGACACTTTTTCCTTTTCATTTGCTCATGTGGCTCGTCGTTTTGCGCCGGGAGTTGTGGCGAGACTATGGTGAGCTTTTTTGCCGCCACTGCCACACCTTGGCCGCCACTGCCACAGTTTGCCACGTGGTGGCGTGGCTAGAAACCAAGCTCGTAATCTCTCTCGCAACCCCATAACACGACGTGTATCCGATGATTTCTTTCACTGTTGATGCCTTGAAACAGTCTTGGAACATCTCTGGAGACTAGATACTGATGATAAAAAACGTAATGAGATAATCATTCTGAAAATGGCTCAACAAATAGTCACTTTGTTTTTTATTATTCATTTTTTTTCTATATTCAGACGTCTAATTTTGTTATTGCCGGCAATAGATAACTTCATCATTATTTAGGATCGAAAGTCATCGAGTTTTCTTCGACGTTGGGATAATACGGGTACAAACGGGTACGATATGTGTATGCCATCATTATCTCATCAGCTGCTATATTCGAACAATTCTTTCGTACCAAACCAGCCTTATCAGTCGACATGTAAGTCTGAACAGCCCAAATGCCGTCTCTTTGGCCCAACTTTGGACTCGTTGAGCGCGAGCCCAATGCCGTCTCCTTTCATCTGATTGTCCAACGTCACCGGCCGCCTGACGCCTCGCCACTCTCCTGTCTCCTCGCTCTCGCTGCCACAAGTGGGAGCTAGGGTTCCGGCTGGCTCAGGCGGTGGCGGCCATTCCAATGGCTGCGGATTTGGGCTGTCGCCTGGAGGTGGACGGCGTCCTCTCCTTCGCGGACGATCTCGTGGGAGTGCTCCGCTGCAGTGACGACGCGGACGTCAATGCGCAGGTGCTCGCGGGCGCGCGGATGCTGCGAACCGCCTGCCGCTCCGAGTCCGACCACCTCGAGCTGCAGCTGAAAGGTCTGGTCCTCTCCTGCTCTGCTCTCACTTGTTTCCCATGGTCTCGTGCCCTTCTTCGCTTCTCGTGAGGTCGAGACGCGTCTCTGACTGATCTATTAGAGGAATTGGGTGATGAAGATATTAGAGAACTGCTATTTTTGGTGCAGCGGTGATTTTGGTTGATCCCAGCATGAAAACGATCTGCAAAGGGAACGTGTTATATCATCAATTTCGTTAGGAGTACGAGTACCGGAAGTCATATGGTTTGCATCGGTGCCTTTTCATGGCAATCACTTATATTGGTATAGCATACATCACATGAATTTAACTTTGAGAAACAATTGAGAAGCTACACCTCCAGTTTCTGCACCTGTCAATGTAATAAACCAAAGATCGATATGGGAACTCTGTGCATAGGAACATTAGTCTATCAGCATCAATCGAAAATTTCTTCCACCATTGGTACCAATGTAGTATTCCCCTTCAAGCAGCCAGCTGCCTTATTCTGGGTATTCTATAAATTGATAGCTTAGAGTCTAGATGTAACCTCAGTAGCTGTCCCAGTGTTCAATCGCTTGTGAAGCTTACAAATAGATAAAGGGTACAGATGAATGCTGGTCTATAAAACATTAAAAAAATATATATACAAACATCTGACACTGCTGTAGTAGTTTCCCTCTCCAATGTGACACCTCAAAAATTTATTTATTTTTGCATGTGAATAGAAAAC
Organism: Chrysopogon serrulatus; assembly: GCA_015844335.1. Classification (NCBI taxonomy): domain Eukaryota; kingdom Viridiplantae; phylum Streptophyta; class Magnoliopsida; order Poales; family Poaceae; genus Chrysopogon; species Chrysopogon serrulatus. Next base: position 190,104 of record JADLZL010002645.1, read on the forward strand.
AGAAACGGTGCAATGATTTTCTTAGTCTTGCCTTTTGAATAAAAGTTGTCAACATTTTATAAAGTTAAGAAAAGCATTTCACTGTTTCTGTTTCCGATTCACATCCCAAAATCCAAAAATTTTGTGGTTGTGACATCCAACAACCTGGATGTTTGCTGGCGTTTGAAAATGTTCATTCTTCTCTGAATTCATTTAACAGCAATGTGTGTTCCTTGTTTATAGCGATACTGGACATGTTTCTTAGAATGAGTGCAAACCTACTGTCCAACAATAAACTTCAGAAATAGAACATTATGGGCATCCTAATATGATTTTGCATTTGACATCAGATTATCAGCAAAAATTATGCTCGTGCAAGGAAAAGACAGACAAAGCAAAAGCTGAAACTATTCCTGCTGATGAACTGAGTGTACTGCAAAATAGGATAGAAGAAAATCTTCAGGAAGAGAAACAACTTCGTGAAGAATTGAGATAAGTTCTTGCTCCAGCATTGGTATTAAAAAGTTGCATACTAGAACAAATATTTTGAGTTATATGCTCTATGATTTCAACACAGCTACACATGATGCTCTTGAAAACCTAGACCATCAAAGGGATTCTATAGAAGAGAGGAAGGATGCTGTTAAGAAGAAGGATGAAGGCATGCAGAAGGCCATGTGAGTTCAGAATCATTCTTTATGTTCCTGATGAATTCACACATTCAGCTTCTGTAACTGTATTCAGTTTGAGAATGGGCTAGATGTTCGAATTTTATGGAAACAGTATCCTATGAAAAAAATCATTGAACTTGGTGCTGTTGCAATGGCAGTAGTAGAAATCATAACATAAGATTTAACTTGAAATAGACAAATGTCCTCTTTTTTGCTCATTGAACTTGGACAACACTACTACTGGTTGGCATTTGGCACTGCTGCCTGTGGTCTTTAGGTGCTGCTGTTGTACAGTGTGATTGTATTATATTTCCTGCACATTGTGCCTCTTAGTGCAACATGAATCGAGCTTCAACAGTATTATTTCTATTGCCTACCCTGTTTCTGAGTTAAAATAGCTCACTGACTGCATTTTTTATGCAGATATGAACTTTCTATGTGTGCGTCAGTTACAAATGTCATCCCAAATTTGGAAGATGAGGATAAGATCTCTGGCTGTATCCTTTCTTTTTTTTTTTAACGGTTTTTCTCTGTTCATAGAAAACAATATGACTGCTTTCAAATCTAAAAGGTTAAAAGGTTATGCTGCTTAGTTTTTGCACTTCATACCAGCGTTCTCTTACAGCGAACATTAACAAAATAATCATGGCATTGCAGAAGTCCTTAGCTTTTAATCAGATACTGTCGACAAGAATGGAAAGAAGATACAGAAGTTCGAGTTTGAGAAGACGACGCCACCAGTTGAGATCTGTAACACGCTTTGGAAAACAATTTAGGGCGTGCAGACTGTCATTACTGTCTGGTGACGAGGATTGCCAATTGTGCTTGTATATATAGCTGAGGATGGCGGACCTCTCACCTAGTATTACCGTAATACAGTTCCCCTATGTTCTTTCTATCATTTAAGTTCGTGACAGCAATGTTCGGGTATCGCCATAAGCATAGCTGGCTATGTCCTAGGTTTAGCTTGATGTATCGTACTAGATCTTTACCCAGTCATTAGCAGGAGAGGCCAATAGGTTTTTGCATGAGTTCTACGGCTATTTCAAGACTTGTCATCGATGCCTGTACATGATATGCAGTAAGATATGGCATTTGTGGCTAATTTTAGAGTCCGTATAAGATCGGAAGGTTTCCAGTTTGTGCTTTGCGGCTTAGATGCATTTGAGTCTGGCGCAGCCGCGCAGCATATATGTCCAAGTTCACAGAAACTCCAACGCCATTAGAATTGCTGTCTGGGATTAAAATGCTGTTCACAATCACACCGGCTGAGAAATTGGGATTTGCGAATTTGAAAGGCGGATGCAAAGTCATCACGATGGCACCAGCACGCTCCGACAGACACACACGGTCATACCAAGAGGTCAAACTATCATGCTCTTCATAGCAAACACTAGTGCAACTTTATTCATGACCGTATTTCTTGTTGGTGACAATTATTCATGGTGTCAGGTTTACAAACATGTCTCGTGAGCTTTTCAAATTTCAAAGAAAGAAAGCAACCAATCAGCACCGGGCCAACAGATCTGGAAATAATTATACTAGCCGTGGTGGAAAAGCTCTATTAGCCAAAACTCTTGATACGAACAAATGCTGTCGCCTTGTGTATAGAATCAGCCTAAGTGATGCCGGAACAGAGAGGCCATCTCAATCTGCAGGGAAATTGAGCTTGTCACATGATAATAAATCTATGTTTATTTGAAATTAAGATTGCCGACGGAAGGTTCACTTACGGCAGTAAGAGCAGTTTCAGCACCCTTGTTTCCAGCCTTGCCACCAGCACGGTTTAGCGCCTGCAGTATTCGATTTAGCATTCTCAGCAGGATTTTGATAAGGAGTAAAATTGTGCACGTCTTGAAAAGTAGTCAGTAATCAACAAAAAAGGGTCACGCTATTGACATGAAACTTTCTCATCACAAAGGAATACTTATATGAAACCTCTGCTTCGCTGGTGTGGCCAATCTGGATTAAAGATGTCACTACTTTACAGGTCATGGAAATGTAATGATAGCGCTTGCAGCATACACAAATAGTGGGCACTCCTCAAAATAAGTTATCATATGACTTGGGAACTTGAAGAAAAGCATTTTGGTTAGCAACAAAAATCACCCTTGGCTGTTTACAGGTTTCTAGTGCTCAGAAACTAGAAAAATATTCAAAAAGGCATAAAATGAATATAACAAAGCTCAAACAGCAATTAATTTTTCAAAACAGAATTTTGAACTATATAACAAAGCTCAAACAGCAATTAATTTTTCAAAAACAGAATTTTGAACTACCCCAGAAACTGATCGGTTTCTACACATATATTATGTGGGCCAGAAATACAGTAACAATCAAGAACTACCACTGTTTTGGGTTACCAAACATGATCTGTTGGCATGTAACAATTGATAAGATGTATACATGTACATAATCAAATCACGAAGTACCTGATCCATGTCTTCACAGGTTAGAACACCAAATACACAAGGAACACCTGTGTCACCATTAAAAGCCAAAATAATCTGAATGTCTGATTATTAACTGAATTAACCATCATTGAAAAAAAAACAACAAGCTGAGCACACTGCAAAGTTTCACTTAATGTTGCAAAGTACTTTTATAGCACCAACTATACAGCTATCTCATATAACCAAAACCTTCCAGTCCCACACTAGTTGCTCATATTAACTATTGTAGATTTCTGTAAGCTGTACTTGCCTAGAGTCACTTGACATGCAAGATTTTAGTCTAAGACTTAAACATATAAAAAATTTCAATACCTGCAGGAATATGTTTAAGAGCTCAATATTTCAACTTGCTAGACAACCTTTCTAACACTTAAAAGCTAGAAGAAATGGAATGTACTTAAGAGTTACCCCGATGAGACAGGGAGTTCTCAAATGCATTACACATTAAGGGAAAGAACAGAAAACAACATACCAGCAGATAATCCAGCATTGAGTACACCTGATGCAGCTGAGTTTGCAACAGCATCATAGTGGGTTGTGTCACCTCTAATCTGCAAACCAATTTTTTAGGAATAATTCCAAAATTAAAAAAGAACCAGCTACTGCTAAATGTTGATAAAAAGGGCCAAATAAAAAGAACCAGCTACTGCTAAGTGTATAGGTTCAATTTGATATTACCACATGAGCATCATGATAAAAAAAGGGCCAAATAATAATACAATTAGGTAGACAAAATTGTTATCTTTCACCTAGACCTATGCTATTTAACACACCCATTCACAGAGGTTATAGAATATAGATAGACTTCACATGGGTAAAATGTTAATAACGAGATATCCCCAGAAGCCCATGCACTTTCAAAGATAGTTTCACAAGTACAAAATAGATTGAAAAAGTTAATGATTTCTAGAGTTCTTTGGGTTTTTTTTCCTCAGTTCTAATTGGCAGGTGGATGTAACATTTCGTAGCTCAACGTAAAATTTAAGAAGGATCGGCTCCAAAAATGCTCAGAGGCTCTGAATAACCAGCCCAGCAAGAAGCTAAATTCTTGCATAACATAACGGGGCAGGGTTGTGCGTGAGCAGAGGGACAGTTTACAAAAGTACAGGTTCTTTAATCTTCTTTATAATTCCTCATGTCCACAATTCATGGGGATGTATAATGTAAAATGTGAGAGGATATATCTAAACTTATAGTATTAGGAAAATGACCCTTAAAGGGTCAATACTCCATACTCCTTACTCAACATGCTAAATGAACATCAAATGAAGAGTAGAAAGGGATAAAAATTCAAACATGTAATAGGGAAATGATATGAAACTAATCAAGTGATCAACTCACCACTGCTCCAATGCACAAAATTGCATCAAATTTTCCAGATTTCCCAAGCTTTTGTGCCGTTATAGGAACTTCAAAGCTTCCAGGAACACTAACAACCTAAAGAAGAATCTGAATCTGAGTAAAATTGTGTTCTCCAAAAACTTCTGAAACATTTCAGATGTGTATACAACTGTGTAGCTCATGACTAACATTGTTTGAAGTCATGTTTGCAGAATGCAGATGAATAGTAAAATTCTACATGGTGAAATTTTCTGTGTTTTTTTTTTGTAACAAAGATTTATATGGTAGCAGCTTTATATTCAAGTGCATATTATGCTACAGATTCGAAGACAACTTTCCTTAATAATTCAAGGTATTTAATACTAGTGATTATCTAAAATTAAATATACAATGATACATGACATTCATCAAATTTACATAAGAATAACACAGAGACTATCTATAGCGGCAATAAGCATTGAGGTTGGCAGCAAGGTAATAACTAAAGATATTTATTGGACCTGAGAAACTACATTTCCTAGTGTTCTAGAATATTTATTACGCACAATTAAACAAACAAAGGACAAGGCTTTAGAAGTTAAAATTTAACCCCACCCAGTACATTAGCCATCCAAGGATAGTTCTTTGTATGGCTCATGGGTCCTTCATGAAAAAAACATTAGGATGGAGCGTAAGTATACAAGTATACTCAATAGGACTGCCAGTTTTTCAAAGTTGTGTAAAGCAATAAGGATCAACATTACTTGCAACAAATTCCTTATCACGTCAGTATCATGCTGAACAACTTCAACCAACCAGAAGAGAGAAGATGCATACTGTTATATTTTCTGCTTTAACAGAGTATCGCTCAAAAGTTTCCAGGGCACCCTTTAGTAACAAATTTGTCACGACCTCGTTGAACCGTGCCACAACCTACAATTAAGGAACCATACAGTCATTAGATTGTGCATTTAGAGGTAAAAGGTGTGGAAATGCAGGAAAAAAGATTGTTTTTTTTTGTGTCAAAGAAAAGCATATCAGTAAGCTATGCCTTTTGTTCAGTAAGGTCCAATCGCTGTTCAATCAATTCTATAGCAAAAGAATGGGCGCTTCTTGATTAAGTAGTGCTCAACTCACCACGCCAAACCTGAGCTCCTCGTTGCTGGACAAAGATCCCATCAACTTCTGGTGCCCCGCAGCGGCGACCACATCAGAGCGCCGCGACAATCCAGTGCGTGAGGTCAGTGCGGCTGGCCATGCTGCACGAAGCAAAAACAAGAGGAATAAATCAAGACAAGCAGTACAGTGATGGTTCAGAAATTGAGGCAAGAATAGATGCGTACGACGAGAAAGGAAGGAGATGGTGGCAGGTGCATGCCTCAGGGGCATGCTAGCCAGCCGCAGGCAGGGGGAGTTCGTAGCCACGGAGGATGTCGCAGGAGCAGTTGCCATTGCCGGCTAGTGGGTTTCGATGGCTACTCTACTGGACTACTGTGGTGCAGGTGGATGCCAGCGATGTTTCCGAGCCTGAGAGAAACAAGATAGCCAGCAGGAGTCATGAGTCACATCTCACGCTGTGTTCCAGCCTTTCAGGTTGCACATGAGGTACTAATTGACCAAAATACCCCCAAAAAAACTTCCAAACTTAAGAATTCATTTAGAACACAGGAATATCAAATTAATTCCTATAAAATTTCCTGCATTTCTAATAGGAATTCAGTTTTTGGCCGAGAGTTTCAGATACATTGTGCATCAGTGTTGTTCTTGGATTTATGACACTGAAACTTTAAACTCATATTCTTGGACAATTTCATCTTTTGCAATTTAATTGATCTAATGATCGATCAAAGGTGTAGCTTTTTGAAGTCATACCCTATATAGACTCAGTTTAAGAAAATCTAATTGTACACATTAGTCATTTCGAGGAAGATGGTAAATTGCAAAACAAAATGCTTGCTTTGGTTCAAGTTTTCATGAATCTTATGCTAAGCCAATATATCCAAGCAATAGACGTATTCTTCAAATCAAAATGACCACAAGACAAATGTGAGAATCTCCAACCAAATGTAAGAGCACCATTTACACTGGATGCATGCAGAGAGAAAAAAACAGAGTTAGCTCTAGATTAAGTGACTAAATTAGGTATTTTGGTTTAATATATATAAGCCGGCGATCATTCTCTGCGCTAAATAACGAGTCAACATGTAAACTGGTGAGTCAGTGATTAGGATCAGATCCGAATACAAATAGCCAAATAGCTTAAGTTAGGTCTTAGGTGCCCGGTTTCGCACAGCAGGTAGGGAAGAGAAGGGGCGGGCGTACCTGGTGGGCGCTCGTCGCCGGCGAAGGGTGGGGTTCCGCGGCGGTGGTCCAGTCGTCGCCAAGAGAGAGAGAGAGCGCGCAGTAGCGGAAAGGGAGAAGAAAGGCGTCTTTTGAGTGGGCTGTACCGAGCCTGACCTGTCGCTGTCGGTTTTGACTCTTTTGAGCAGCCGCCGCCGGCCCATAGCTGGCTGATCAAGCGGACCCACAGGTCAGAGTCTTGTCTCCCTCACACCCCAGTCCCAAAAACCCCACGGCATCGTGAGACGCACAGACCCTAACCGCCGCCGCCGGTGACCGGCGCCGGCGATCCTGATGGGCGCGTCGGCCTCCGTGCTCTCGCTCCCCACGGCCGCGGCGCTCCCCGCAGCCGCCACTGCCGTCGCCGGGGCCGCCGGCTGTTTCGCGCTCGGCTACTTCCTCGCTCTCGCCCGCCATCCCCACGCCGCCGCCCCCGGTTCCGGGGCCCTTCCGATGACGATTCCGAGGATGAGTCGGAAGAAGATGATGACGAAAACTCCGGCCGCAGCCGCGCCGCGAAGCGGACGGGCGGGCAGAAGAGGACCGGGCTCCGGCTGCTCTACTGGGCACGGAACGTGGTGACCAAGTCCGATTCCGCCAGGGAGGCGGAGAGGTCCCGGTCTCAGGCCGCTGCCAGCCCCCTGGAGATCGAGAACCTTGCTGAGATAATAGAAGATTTCAAAATGGTACTGGAGAATTAGTTCAGATATCTACCAGTTTGGTGTGTTGGGTTGGGTGGTGTTTTGGGGGCAGGGATAGAATTAAGGGATGCTCATTTATCTTGGTTGTTTCTTTGGTTGTAGGTGCTGGTCGTGAGGAATGATCTCAAGATGGGGAAGGGGAAGATTGCCGCACAATGCAGGTGAGACTTTATTCGCTTCACTAAGCCATGATTGAAGATGAGTACATATTGGGAGAAATGAACATACCTCACTAGTTACTCTGAATGGTTGGCTATTTTGTATACCATGTGGTTTTAAAAAATTTAAGTTAATGGCTATGCCTTTGAAGCAAAGAATGCCTGTCTCGTCTTCAAATGTGCTTTCATGGTAGGATCCATATCTGTTTGATAGAACAAGGTGGTGTTAGGCTTATGATGTGCAATAATGACCAAACTTTAGAACTTGTACAGATATTCCCATCATCAGTGTAGAAGTAAAAATTAGTAGACCAAAAATTTGATCATGTTTGTTTGATATATGTGGTGCCAGTCTCTTTGTTCTTTTTATGCTGGCAGTTACTCATTAGTCTGAATTAAATGGTAGCATTATGTTCCTGCCGTTTGGTGTACTTAGGGTGTAGTATAATCCATAGAAGTGCATAATGTTGTCTAGATTTATTCACTCTGCAAAGTCAGCAGATAGGTGAAGAGATGGGGATTATTTAGTTATATTCCTATATAGTTTAGCTCATTTATATAGGTTATATCTGATTCTGTAGTTTGCTTGGCTGAAACATCACAGTTTTTGAGATAATAGCCATACCAGCTGCCTCTCCTGTCCAATACAGTTTTATCAACTGTGTTTGGATGGCAAAATCAGTGCTACCTTTTATCTTGGTTGCTTCACACAGTAGGACGTTTGTGCATCCAAAGTTTTGATGTTCCACAAAACAGAAATGAACTGATATAATTTTTTAGTCAGCAATCTTTAGCCAGACAGCCATGTAACATCAGTTGCCATAGCAAATGTACGGCTAATATCTTGCATGTCTTTATCAGTGTTATCAGCCACATTATCCTCGCACAGAGATGTCTGCCTTTAACTAAGACTTAGGGCATATATGATGTTGCATTTACTTTGGCCATAAAACATGTGAACATTTTACCTTTAATGAATTGAATTATGAGGCTAAGAAATTGATACTGGTCTTTGCCTCCAGCACTTAGTTGTTAGCTTCAGCAGCAAAAGAGTTATCATACTTGCATATGTTTTCCTGTTTTTTAAATATCAGTATTGATTGAAATGTTGGCTTCCTTTTTTTTTTTTTTTTTTTTTTTCTGTTTTTAGTCACGCAACTCTTGGGCTATTCAAAAACTCCAACAGAGAGCTCCGAAATCACTAAGAAGGTATTATTCCAAAACAATTCCTTGTGTTGTTTGGAGCTTCTTCCAAATGTGTTTGACTTCATATCCACTGAGATAAGCCAAATTTCCTTTGCTCTCTATTTTTCATCTTTTGCAGGTGGGAGCGGTGTGGGCAAGTTAAAGTGGTTGTGAAAATAGAAAGCGAGGAAGATATGCTTGTTTTGCAAGTAAATATTCTTCATTCTTACATGCATGTTGACTGTCTTGCATATCCTTTTCTGAGATCCAAACATGAAATGGCCTAGAACAGAAATTAATACTCCATCCTGGAATAGTTGCATAATGTGAATTGCATTCCTTAATTATCTAAAATGGAACATTCCATACTTGCATGGTGTAATTGCTTATTATTTTTTAGAGAAAACTTTTACTCCAGTTTCTGTAGAAGACAAAAATAAAAGCTTTCTGTAAATTCCCTGAAACATGACAAGGATTTGGGCTTTTTTTGTGAGGAACTCCCCCATGCTTTTTTGGTAAAAAGTGGGACTTGCCTTTTTTTAAAGAGACACGTATGTTTCTTGCTCAGTGTGTCTAGATTTACCTTTTCAATGCAGGGGAGAGCAAAGTCTTTGAATCTACCAACTCACATAACCATAGATGCTGGAAGAACACAGATTGCTCAGTGAGTTTTTTGAGTTTTAGATTGTAACAATATCTTTCTTATTTTTGTTTTCTGTTGATTTGAATTTTTCCTTTTGTCTAAACCTTATGTAGATTCAAGGACAGTCATGGCTATTCTGGGTAAGCTGCATTGAATTCACATTCCCATCATATTCAGTGTATTCTTGCTTGTTCTGGTGCTGATCCTACTGTTTCAATCGAGCAGGGCCAGCTGATATGGTTGATGATGTTACTGGCGGTCTGAAGCTTTTTGTAGAAAATCACCTTGTCAGCATTCTCAACTTGTGCAGCAGAAGAATGAACGTTGGCCTCGTTGGTTGACCCGATTTTCTTGCCCATGAATTTATTTGAAAGGAGGTTGCATTCTTTTTTCGCTTGTATCGACTGTTATCACCCGTTACAGCTTTGGTGTCTGAGAACTTATATAGACCATCATTGACCGTCATTTCTTCTGTAACATAGACAAGAAAGATTTCACTGTTGCCCCTTTCCTTTTTTATTTTCTTTTTTAACTTGTGATCGAGGACACAATACTGAAGAGTTGCGTTGTGGAAGTCATCTTGATTGCTACTGTGAAATCGGAAATCAGAGTTACTAAGATTTCTGAGCTGAGTGTATTACGCACCACTGATGGCTTATTGCTAGAAGTGTCAGCTTACTCAATCTGTTGCACTTTACAGCGCTTGCGCTGAATCAACAGTCCCAGTGCTCCTGTTCAAGAAACGGAGATTTAGGGGATTTTGGATCTTTTGAGTTCAGCCAAGGTTTACGGCGTGTTTGCTCCAAACCCTTACTTGGTGTGGAGTCTGTTCGAATCGATCAGCAGGATAAATGCACAAATTGGAACGCGCTACTGGTCGTGCAAAACAAATTTCTGCAAACGAGATACCGAAGCTTGGAATTGCTATCTAATCTCGTCTATTCTGCTCTACTGCACGAGGTTTGGAGAAATGCTCAAAAGAAAACGTGCCAAGATGAACATAATGAGATAAATCCGATTAGGCAGTCATCATAAATAAAAGAAACAAGCGATCCATCCTGAGCAATTCTGTCTGAATGAAGAAGATAAAATCCGATCCAGCAGTCAATGCGGATCCCAGACAAGAGAATCATATTCCACTTCTTTTATTGTTTATTTTAGTATTACGTTATTATTAATCCTTTCCCGTTCTGGTTGATCAACTGGTCTGCAGCCTGCTGCTGCTGTTGTCGGCGAAGATCCTGTTGAGAATTGCAGCGAGCCTGACACCTCCCTGCGCAATTCTCTTCCGAACAACCGGCAGCGCAGAGAAGAAGTATTCATCTGCATTCATTTGCAGTAGTTGCAACCGGATCACATATTCACATCACCTTTTTTTTAAAAAAAATAAATAATTTGATCCGGTGTTCAGTTCAGAGCCTACTACCTCCCAAGACGGAGCCTTGCTTGACGCCCGCATACGCCACGTCACACGCCAGCTGTGCGCTCTCCATAGCGTACCTGCATTCATCGATCAGAGAGGTTAATTAGCCTCTGAAGATCAGTCAGTAGGTTCATCACTTCTAAACACAAAACTTCGAACGACTTGTTGGTTTGCTGCAGAGATAGATCTCGAGCTCACTTGTCAGCACAAGTCTTGGTTTCGCTAGGACACGCCTCCCACTGCTCCTCTTCTTCGGACCAATCCTCCTGCAGGACAACAACTCGATCAGTCCCCAGAAGTAATACCATACAAAACATGGAGAAATCAGAAAGTGAATCGAAGCACTTGTACTAGCTACTCACAGTGATGTTGAGCATGATGACATTGGTCATGACGCTCAGGTCGTTGCCGTAGTAGTCCTTCATGGCTTTCACGATGATGTCCAGATCCCACACGCGGTGGAGGTTGGTCATGGTTTCGTTGTACCAGCTGACGGCGATGGTGTTGCCGCCGTAGTCCTGGACGCTGCCGCAGTGGAGCGGCTGGTGGATGTCGCCCAGGAAGTGCGCCAGGAACATCAGGCTTACCGTCGGATCGACGCCTGGTGGTGGTGGTGGTGGTGGCAGTGAGTGTATGTAACAAAGACATACAAAGAGCATGGAGTGTATACATGTATCTGACTGGTATCCTGATGTTTAATACCTGGAGCTGATGAGTTCATTAGAGCTGCAGTGTAGTTGTTGATTCCTCCGACCACACACATGTCCTTCTCTCCTTTCATGTTGTGGCAGTCCCCTGGTGGGTGGTCACAAACACTGTTCATTACGACGCCTCAACCTGTACAGCTGGTAAGACTCTTGGATGGATGCCGGTGGGATGAAGCTTACTGTCGTAGATGAACTGGCAGTCTCCCTGCGTGTCGGCGAAGTGCAGATCACCGGACCACGGGTACTTGCGCCGCTCGTCGTCGGCCCACGAGCACGTCGCCGCGAGCTCGCCGCCGGCCCACTCCGGCAGGAGCTTCATCACCGCCGCCGAGGCCTCGCTCGTCAGAAAGTTCTGCATCATGCAGTTTAATTTTCAGCTCATCATCGATCAGAGAGAAGTTAAGTCCGGCCTCAACGCCTACAACAACAGCTGGAGCCTGCAGCAACAAATTGATAAAAAAAAAAAACCCACTACTCAAGAGTACGTCAAGAGCTCGCTCTGTTTGCTTGTTACCTCGGCAATCTTGCACACCATGTAGTGGCCCTCCTCGCGCCATGCGTGGGCGGCGGTAGGAGCCCTCGCCGCCGCCGTGAAGAGGAGGACTTGAAGAAGACGGAGCAGCCGCATTTTCGTAGCTTATTGGCTTATCTGACACTCTATCTTCTGTCTTCCTCAGTGTGACAAGCTGCAGCCCATGCCAGTGCCCTTTAGACAATTGGCTAATCGACACCAACCGCGTTTTTTTATTCCACCTGTCCAAGCTGGGGTATACTTCACGTGTGACTGTCGTGGCTAGCGTTTTCACCAATTGACAAGCAATACGACAATGCACATGTGTAGCTAGGCTAGAGAAAAATATGCATATTTTGCTCTAACTTTATTTTGTTACTTTATTTATTCCATCAGAAGCCTTGCTAACAGAGGCGTGTGCCTTTCACATGTGCATTGTCTCTCTGTAGTTGTACCCACGCACAACCCACGCGGCCCAAGTCTCTCTGTAGTTGAGAACTGCCCCAGTGTGCCTTTTTATTAAAATTTACACAGATCTCAAAGCAAACAAACTGCTAACTTTTTTTTTTTCTATTAATCGATCTTTTTTTTCTCCTCGAGTCTCATGCGCCAAATAAAGCGGATTGGGGTCCCGAAGGAAAGCTATTAAAAAATCATTATTAATTAACAATTTATTTTCTTTGAGGTCTACGCAAATCTATACATTATATTAGAATTTGGTCAATAGGAAGAGACTTCATGTTAACGCTGAAGACCTAAAAATTGCTACATGAAGAAAATAAAACTAAAGGGCCCACAAACACATTGAATTGACAAATTATCTATCACTACTATTTTGTAAAAAAAAAGCTTAAAATCACTATACATATTCCATTTATCCACTATTACCCACTTATGTCATTATTAAAGAAAACATGAAGCCCGACACTACACATGTCAGATTTAATGCATTTATATTTAAGGTTGAAAATTCGGACAAATATAACATACGTTAAAATACAAATATATTCCAAATGAGACTTAAATAAAAATAAAAACATAGTAAACGAACTAAAGGAGATGAAATTCAATACAGGAGAATAATGATATCCATATCTATATTGTGCAAAAATACAAGCGCCTGTGTTTTGTTGATATACCAAGGCATGGATAATGCCCCCCCTACCCTCCTCCCCCTCAATAGATGAAGAGGATGTCTCTTTGCGAGATCAAAATGTGTTGACACGAATGCTAGGTAGCATAATGGCATCAAGTGGTAGCCGACATCAAATTGTGTATCCAATAGATGACAATGCAAGACAGATACAACGGAAATAAGGTACTGCCCTTACTCATAAAACGATTGATTTTGACAAAACCCACAATCAGACAGAAGAAGACTGGTTTTTGTTCATGTGCTAGGCTTCAGCCCATACCTATTACCTCAAGGCTGCAACATTATTCGAGCAACAAAACAGAAGAAGTAATCCACATATCTGATTATAGCACTGTAACCTCTAAAGTAATCCACATATCTAATGATAGCATTGTAACCTCTAATATAGCGACAAGAAATGCAGATGCAAAGATTGAATGGGACAACAAGATAGAGGCAGCGACTCCATATATCGAGGTCATGGTATGCCACACACCTTTTTTTTCGAAAACGTGCGCTGCACGTGTCTCATTAAGCGAAGGGGATAGTTCAAGTCATACAACATTGACGCATGAGGATGGGTGAGATGCCGAGCTCATGAGCCGGGGCACATAACAAAGATCGCCGGCTAAACGGCGCTGCTACGGGTATGTATTACATGGCTTGTAGGAGGCTGCGGGCATGCTGGCTACGCTAGGCGAGTGCTTGCGCTAGCGCCGCCAGTCCCCGAAATCCGGCGTTGTAGAGCTCGTTGAGGTCGTCGGTGATCGCAGTCACCATCGCCGGTACCGTCCGCGCCAAGTTGTTGAAAGTCCTGGCGTTGCGCTCCCTCCAAAGTGCCCAGGAGACGGCCAGCACCGTGGAGTCGAAGGCCCTGCGCGCCGTGTCCGGCACCGCCAAGCGCGATGACAGCCACCAATCGGCAAGGCGCGAATCCGGTGTCGGCATCAAGGCCTGCAAGTTCACCCTGTCGAAGAGGATGTTCCAGACCTGGCGAGAGAAGACGCAGCCTAGGAACAGGTGGTCCGCGGTCTCATCCTCCTGGTCGCAGAGAGCGCAAGTGCCGTGGGGCTGCAGGCCATGGCGCCTCCGTCGCTCCGCCGTCCAAAGCCTCCCGTGGAGGGCAAGCCAAAAGAAGAATTTAATCTTCGGCGGGACCGACGCCCTCCAGAGCTCCCTGGCACCCGGCAGCGACGTGTGGCCGATAAAGAATGCCCTGTAGGCCGACGAGGCGGAATACTTACCATCGGCGGTCCAGCGCCAGATGAACCTGTCCGGGACGAGCGGGTCGAGCGAGAAGTTTAGCAGATCATCCCAGAGGCTGACATATTCGATGAGCACCTGGGCAGTGGGAGCTCCGGTGATGTCGCGGCACCACTGGTTGTCGAGCAGGGCCTCCCGGACAGTGCGCTTCCGGTGTCAAGGTGGGACGGCGTTGTAGAGATTGGGCGATGACGAGGATATGGGTCCGCCTGGCCGCCAAGAGTCGGTCCAGAACAGCGCGGACGCGCCGTCGCCCATGATCACGGTGACTGAAGCGCGGAACATCTGGTCAACTCGCCGTTCTGGCCTTGACGGGAGGCCCGCCCAAACGGAGTCGGGGAGGGTACGGCGCCTCCATTCCCAACGCAGCCGTAGTGTGTAGCCCAGGATTGCCACAGACCCCCAAACCGGCGTAGTCCGTCGGGGAGCACACGATTGGCCAGGCGACCTTGCACTTGCCCCCGGCCACGGACGAGGTGCCGGTCCAGATGAACGCACGGCGGTGCTTGTCGATGTCCGCGATCGCCTTGGCGGAGAGGCAGCAGCAAATGGCGATGTGGATCGAGAATCGCAGACAGCGTCGTCTTGGTGAGAGTCGTTCTTCCCGCCTGTGTGAGGAGGCCGGCCTTCCAAGTTGGTATTCTGGCAGCCACCTTGTCGGCAATCTCCTGTTCGTCGGCTCGTCGCAGGCGGCCCGGTCCAAGCGGCGCGCTAAGGTAGCGCGTGGGGAAGTCGTTTCTGCTGCAAGGGAACACCGCGAGCACCTCGTCAATGGACTGCTGCGAGCACCTGATCGGGGAGATGGCGCACTTCTGAATGTTGGTGGTGAGTCCAGACGCTCCGGCAAACAAGTCCAGAATGTCCCGGAAGGTGAAGTCGCGAGCCGTCGGGGCGAGGAACACCACGAGGTCGTCCGCGTAGAGGGACACCCGGTGTCTGATGCACTGCCCGGGCAATGGAGTAAGCTCCCCACGGCGGTCCGCTTCGGCGAGCAAGGCGTTCAGGACTTCCATAACGATGACGAAGAGTTACGGGGAGAGTGGGTCGCCCTGGCGCAGGCCCCGCGCGTGGTGAATGCGCTCACCCGCCCTGCCGTTGACGAGCACCCTCGTGTTGGAGCTGGCGAGAATTGCGGAGATCCAGTTGGTCCATCGCTGTGGGAAGCCGATGTGTCGTAGCACGTCGAGGAGGAACGGCCAGGCGACCGTGTCAAATGCCTTCGCCAGGTCTACCTTCAGCGGGATCGTCGGATGGTGCCGGGCATATAGCCAGCGGCAGGTCAATTGAACGGCCCGAAAATTGTCGTGTATGAGGCGACCCCTAATGAACGCCGACTGATTGAGCTTGACGATTCGTGGCATGAACGGCGTGAGACGCAATGCCAAGCCCTTGGTAATGAACTTCCCGACGGAATGTATAAGGCTAATTGGCCGGTAGTCTTTGAGGGTCGTGGGTTGTCCAGTCTTGCGCAGTAGGATCATGAGAGCTCCATTGACGGAATGTAAGCTACGGACGTCAAGCTCCCAGAACCGGTCGAAGAGAGTGACCAGGTCCGGGCCGACGATCTCCTAGGTAGCACGGTAGAAGGTTGCAGACATCCCGTCCGGCCCCGGGGCCCGGTCGAGGGGCGATTCCCAAATGATGCGGCGAACCTCGTCATGCGAGAAGGGATCAGCCAAGCAATGCAGGTCATCAAGCCGTGGGATGTCGAGGAGCTGCAGGTTGATCCAGTGCTATCTCGTGAAAGGTGTGCCAAGTATGGACTCGTAGTAAGCGTGCACCAACTCTGCCTTAGCCGGTTCTTCATAGATTGTTGCCCCGTCTTGCTGTAGTGCGGGTATGAAGTTTTTGCGTCGCCGGTGGCATGCTTGCAGGTGGAAGTATCTGGTGCATGCGTCTGCCTCATGCAGGTGACGTTCGCACGCGCGTTGCCTTGCCATGGTCCGTTCTAGCGAGGCAAGACCGAGGGAGCTGGCCTTGAGGTCCCTAAGTAGCTCAAGCTCTCCCGCCGAGAGCTGTCTACTTTCCTGTGCTCGCTCAAGCTCGAAAATGATGACCCTCGTGGCCGCCAACTGCATGCGCACGCTACCAACGCAGGTAGCATGCCAGTTGGAGAGGGCGCGCGCCATGTTCCTCAGTTTTGTGTCAAACGCCCGGCAGGCATCCAGACCCGTGCAGTCCAAGCTCCAGGCGACGGCGACGACGTCCGCGAACCCCGGGAGGCGTGGCCAGTGGTTGCCGAACTAAAATCGTGGCCTTCCCCAGCCGTCAGCGTCCAACAGCAGGAGGAGTGGGGAGTGGTCGGAGGCGTCGGATGATAGGCATCATAGGAGGTGCCTGGGGAACCCCTGTGCCCATTCGACAGACATAAAAATCCGATCTAGGCGTTCCAGCGTGGGTGAGTCCCGGCCGTTGGATCAGGTGTAGGATCTTCCATCCAGGGCGATCTCCTGGAGCTGCAGCTCATCAATGAAGGACCGAAACATGCGCATTTGCCCCCGGTGTAGCCTCGCGTTGTTCTTGTCCAAGGCGAGGTAGATGAGGTTGAAGTCACCTGCAATGATCCAAGGACCAGTGCATGTAACACGGACGTCCCTAAGCTCCTGTAGGAATTCAGCTTTGAGCCGCCGGTCCGTAGGCCCGTAAACGGTGGTGAGCCACCAGGGGTCACCAACACCAGAACACGGCGCGAGCATGAGCGAGATGGAGAAACGGCGGACGGAGACCGCGGACCCCGCCCATAGGTCTCGACGCCACGCGACGACCACGCCACCAGCAGCACCGACAGAAGGCAGGGCAGCATAATCGAAATCAAAACCTGAGATTTCAAGGTTCATGGATACAGAGAAGTTCTCGGTCTTGGACTCCTGGAGACACACAATGGACGCCTGGTTGGAACTGACGATCGATCTAACCGCGTTGCGACGCGCCCGACTGTTGAGGCCGCGGGCGTTCCAGCAGAGAAGGCGGTTCATGTTCATGCATGAACGGTGCAGGGAGCCACGTTATTCCCGTGGTGGCAGGGCCGTACGTATAGGTGGCGCATGGCTTCACGCTTGCTGGAAGACAGTGGGGAGCCAAAGTGCTCTGTGAAGCGCTTGTCGACCGACATGTCGGACGCCCTTGACGGGGAGGTACTCATGTTGTGGTGCCCCCATTAGCTAGTAGGACCCGCTTAGCCTGGCGCTCAGGGCGTGGGTCGCGGAGCGCGGATTTGGCGGCGAGGCGCGTGCTACGCCGCGGTAGCCGGCGGCGTTGCGCTCGAACGCGACGGCGGTTCCTCGGTGGGGTGCGCAGGATGTGGTCGTCAAGCGGGAGGCGCAGCGAAGTCGATGAAGCCTTCGATCGGTGGAGCCGAAGTCGTCGTGTCGAGAGGGGCGGCATTGGCATCATGCGCCGGGTGGCCGGGAGGCTGGCGCCGATCCGGCGACCGGCGTGAAGGTGGAAGCCCGCGAACTCGTCCCTCCCCGGCGTGGCGGCCACGACAGGTGATTGCGACGAAATGCCGTCGGTGCGGCCCCGGGCCCAAATACGGTCCAGCCAACTCCACGTCGATCATTTTAGCCCACCAGTCTGGCCGGGGTGGTTGAGCTGGGCTTTGGGAGCTTCGGCCATCGCGGGAGAAGCTTGGGGGGCGATGGCGAGGAAGCGACCCACGAACCCTGGGTTCGGGGAAGTTTCCCACCTAGCCGGCAGCAGGGCGGGAGAAGGAATTGAAATCCCGCCCGGCGTGTCGAGGAAGGACAGCTCCCGTGCAGGTGACAGGCGGGCCCTCCCATTGAATCTTTGTCGCTCGCTTCCCGGGGCGCGACAGGAGTTGCGTGGTGGCGTGGCGTCACTAGCAGAAACGCACATGGCGTGACAGTCCCTGGCTGTTGCGGGCCCACCCATGCGAGGCTGGGCCCCCCTCATTCATGGGGCATGCGATGCTCCCCGATGAGCGTATGGCGGAGTTGGGGGTGTACGCCCGCCCCCGGCGAGTTGTTGGAAGCCCAGCGCTGGCCCGGCCAGAAGCCATTGCAATTGCTGTCCCCCGAGCCCCCGGAGACGTCGCTGTCGCGTCGTGGGGTGGGGTTGTAGTCCGGCGATGGTGGTGGGGGTAGTCCGGGGAGCGCCGACCGCCGTCACTGTCATCCTGGTTGTCGCCACGGTCGTCCCCATCGGGCGGGCCACCATCCCCGTCATTGGCGGGGGGCGAAGGGGGTGGTGTGTGGCAGTCTGGTAGGCAATCAAGCGAATCTAGATGGGGTAGGTGAGCAGGGGAGCTCGGTGCGGTTGACCTCGTTCAGGCCGGGAAGCACGGGCTCGGGGATGTAGATGGTCTCCTCCTACTTGATGAGGCGCGGATGTAAGCACCAGGCCGTGACGGAAGTATTCACGGTCGCCGTCGTCGGGGATGTCGCATGGTGGGCCGGGCGAGGTGGGCGCAAAGACGACCCCAGCCCCCCTGAGCCAGCCACCGCGGTGCAGCGAGCGTGTAGGGGGAGCCCGCGCAGCCCGATGAGAACTCGGAAGCGAAACCTCTCGGGGCCGGCCATGGATGTCCTTCTCCATGGGTGCCACACGAGGGGGAACGGCTCTCCAGACGGTGGTGCAGCAAGGACCCGGCGGCGGTCCTCGGCATGACAGAAGCGGACGACGAAGTCTTCGGGCTCGTGGCGACGGACGTCGGAGTCAAGGGCGGAAATCTCAAAACGCTCGAGGAGGTAGGCTTGAACCATGGCCGTCGAGAGTTGCGGGCGGGTCCCCCCAATGGTGGCGGTGAGCGTGAGGTTGAGCAGATCCTCAGTAGCCTGCAGAGCCACCGTGCGAGGGACGACGATGAGGGAGGATGGCTATGGCCTGTCAGCCCAGTTCGCGACCGCGGGGGCGCCCACAGGTATCGAGCCCCCCAAGGGGAGGGACCCCGGCGTGTCTGCCGACGGTGGGTTGTGGGGTGGGGTGGTGGTGACGCCAAAGACAACGGGGATGGAGGTGGACCGCCCGGTTGAGGCAGGAGGCGGAGGTGGTCTCCGCCGAAGCGGGAGTGGGCACGACGGCGTTGGGCCTGGCGCAGAGCCCGAGGACTCCCGAGGCGAGGAGCGGCCGCGCTTGGATCCCGAAGGACCCGAGACACAGGGCGCGGCCGGTGGCAGGAGGACGCCCGGTGTCCCTCGACCCAGCGGTTGTAGCACCGCGGCGGTTGGGCAGGCTGCCTTCACGTGGGAGGTCGCCAGGCAGTTGAAGTAGCGTCCTTCCAGCCCCGGCGGAATCCGGTGGCCCGTTGAGGATGGGCGGCGCCTAGGCGCCTGCGCGGACGAGAAGAAGCCATCGGCGTCGGGCGCACCGAGAGCCACGGCGGGTGGAAGGGTGGTGAGGCAGCACCAGGCGGAACGTAGCTCCGGCGAGGTGCGCCATGAACCCCTCCAACCTGCCGGCGTGGCGGCAGTGCCTGCGCCCACGGTGACGGCGATGGAGGGGCCCGTGATAGCCTTGCCCTTGCCCTCCGACGGGGGACTGGGCAGTTCGGAGCCAGAGGCAGAGCCGAAGGAGTCCTTCGAGTCACTGAGCTCCTCAGGACCGCGGCCGAGGAACTCCTGCAGCAGCCTGCCAGGGGATCCCACACCCAGTGACCTGGGAGATGGCAGTTCGTCATCGCACTCGTCCGCCCGTGAGCGGCGGGGACGGAGATCCGTCGTCCATGGCCGGGCGGGGAGAGGTAGTAGATCTGGGAGGGGCGGGGCGCAGCCGTGTGCCACACACCTAATACGGGCTGTGACTGGCATTGGCATGAATAGGCTGGCCGAGGTCCGGGGGGGCCCACGGTGGGTCACGCAGCCTGCCCTAGGGGGAGGCACGCCTTGGCGGTACCGCCGCAGCCGATTTCTTCCACGTCATCCACAATTATCTTATCTTGTATTAGTTATTTTTAGAAATAGTTTATTAAGATGAAAAGTTAGAGATTGATTGATGGAATGGAGAATCCGTATTCGATAAGGATCTCCACGTCATGCTTGTGAGTCAAATCCTGCAAGGACTATGTCTTGCTTGTGAGCCAAGTCCTACAAGGACTATAAATAATAGGGATATGTAACCGCATCAATCAAGTAATAAACAGGTGAAACCTCTTCTCCTCTCTCTTCCTCTCCAGTCGCCACCGCCTCTTCTTCCTCCTCTGCCAGCGCCGCCACCTCCCCAAACCCTAGCGCCCCCCTATGCCCTAGCCACCGCCGAGCACCACCGCTCAACCACCCTACCCGCAACGCTGTTACATGGTGTCTTCTAAATAGAGCAAAGTATAGCTTGCGAAGTCGTAGATCCGTCAGTATGACATGTCATGTGAAACTAGCTTGAAGAATAAATGATAAATTGTACTAGAGTTGAAAAACATGAGTCCTTGTGCTGGGCTACTGATCCTAGTTTTGTTGCTAGGTGTGGTTTTGGTCTGGTTTTTCATAGTTAGGCGAACGAAAGGGTTTTGCATCATTTTTTCTAAAAACAAGGCTGTTCATGTGGTTATGCCAAGATATATCAGTACAATTCAAGTGGGGATTCTCTCCCTCGGTGGATATATCAATACAATTCAAGTGGGGATTCTCTCCTTCAGTGACGAGTTAAAAAAAATCGGATAGTATTGCTAGAAATCGTTCATGGTCGCCGTGTCGGACGGACACTCATATTGCTGCCCCTGCCGCAGGTGGAAAAGGTGCGTTGGCATATGGGGACGGGCCTCGAGCCCTCGACAAAAGGCTCACATGTGCGGTTGTTCCCAGAACTTAAGTCCGCATAACAATGCAATAGCACGCCACTAGGCCACTGTGTGAAAATTTTAATGCATGTCCTCGGGACGGTCGATGCAAGCGTCTTTATGGATGAGTTCTTAAGAATCTTCTCCTTTCAAATTCCTTTTTTTATAACAATTCCCGTTACGTCAATTTGAAAGATACACGAATATATGAACACAGATGTGATCGCATCATCTATTGCACAGTATGTACTAGTGCTTCAATTTTGTAACAATAATTTGTGAGCTACTCCGACCTGTAGTGGTTGTGTGTGATTGCACTGAAGTTACATTGTCGACAAGCATTCAGTCCCTTTGCCGCGACCTGCGGTGAGCCCCGGCGACCCGACCCTGTCCGCACCCAGCGCAGCCGCCGGCGGCGGCGGCCGCTTGCCTCCCAGGCGCTGGCGGCCGCCGCCCCACCTTCCCCGCCTCCCCCCTCCCCTCCCCTTGTTTTCGGCCCCCGACCCGCGCTCCTCCTCACTCCGTGCCTTGACCGCCCTGCCATCGCTGCATCGGCCGGCGCGTCGGGCGTTGCTCCCCGGCACCGGCGACCGCCGCCCACACCTCCCTCCCCCCTCCCCATCCACCTCCCCGAATCCCCCCCCCCCCCCCCTCCCACCCTCTTCCCACCCCCCGACGCCAACCCTAGGCGCCGGATCCGGTCGGCCTGGGGGCCCGCGCGGCGGCGCCGGGCGACCCTCTCCCCGCCTCCCCTTCCACCTCCTCCCCCCACCTCCCCCCTCCCTCGCCCTCCTCATCTCGCGCATCCCTGCCGACGCGGGATCCGACGCACCAGCGCCGCCTGGGCTCCCTCGCCCATCCGTGCTGACGGCGCTTTGGGGGCTGCCAGCGTCGCCGTCGTCGATGCTGGTGTCTTGTCGTCGAAGCTCCCGCAGCTTCTGGGGGAGCCTGCCGCCCGGGCCGGGCGCAGGCCGCCGGTCCAACCCGAAGTCGCGGGCGGTTGCGGGATGGATCGGTGGTCTCGTCGAGGACGTCTTGGAGGGCGACGACGCCTCGGCGCCCAGCTCTCCGCGGCGCGCCCCGGTGTCGTGGCTCGACGGCTTCCGTCCACCCCTCCGCGCCTAGCCCGTTGCCCTTCTATCCCCCGCCCCCCTTCCACCCCGGGTCGGCTCGATGGGGCGCGTCCAAGGCCCGTCGTTGGGCGGACGATGGCGAAGCGGGAAGGTCGCCGGTGAGCTCCCCAACCTCCTACCTCGACGCAGTCCGCCTGGGGCCACGAGGTTCGGGTCGTCGCCTCGCTGAGCATGTCGCGGTCGCGCCTCACCGCCGGAGGCTCTCGCGTCAGCGGCCGCTGAGTGGGGCGAGCGACCCCGTGCTGGACTTCCCATCGTCGCCGGAGGTGCGTGCAGCAGGGCTCCTAGGGCGGCGCTGTGCACGGGCGGTGCAATCCCAGGGACTCGCCGGGCGGCGGCCGCGCCGAAGCTAGCGCGACGGCCTGCCTGCCGGCCCGCGGAGGGTCGTCAGATCCCGCTCGGCAGCGCCTTGGGCGTCGCGGACGGGGCCCGCTCGCCATACCTTTTTTTTCCGCGCCGGACGCCGACGGCCGGCGTGAGGTCTTGTCGCTGGAGTCGGTTGGTGGTGCCGGGTGGGGCACGCCCCACCCATCCCGCACCGCCGCCGGCCCAGCGGCCCCCAACCGCTACCCCTGCGGATCTTCGGGAAGTGCTTCAACTGTCTCTCCACCGCGCACAGGGGGGGGTGGCCACCGTAAGCTGCCTCCACGTTGCCTCCGCTGCAAGGGGTTCCGACACCTCGCGACGGGATCGTGCGGCGGCGAGAAGGTGCCTTCTTCTGGCTCCCGCACACTCGGTACCCCAGATGGCCGGTTACGCCGCCTGCCTGGGAGCCTGCCCAGGGCGGCACGCCGTGTGCGGCCGGTGCGGCTGCGGATGTGCCTGGTGCCGCTTCGTGTGGCAAAGAAGGGGCGCGGGCGGCCGGACGGCACCGACGGAAGGGGGGACGGCATCGCGGGCAAAAATGTGTGTCGCCATCGATAGCCATGGGCGGCCGGCCGGGGCCGCTTCAAGCGATGCCGGGCTTCACCACGGTGGCGCTGCGGTGTGCCTCCCCTCGAGCCCGACTAGCCCGCTTGCGCAGGCGATGTGCGTGGGCGGGTCCTCCGCGCCCCGGTCGTCTTTTTTCGATCCAATGCCGGAGGAGCTCGTCGCTGCGCTTCGTCGTGAGCCACTGTTGAGGCCGCCTCCCGGAGATTGCGGAGCCGTCTCCGGCGGCGTGCCCCCGCCCCCCGGCCGCCGGTGCGGGGAGCTATCACGGCTCACGCCTCGTCGGGTGGACGTCTCGCCTCGGCATGCGCCCAAGCGGGGAGCATCGGCATCTGCGCGTGGGATGGGCGTCCCACCCACCTTCGCCGCCCGGTGGCCCACCAGCCTCGAGGATGACGAGTCGGTGGTGGACACTCCACGCCCTAGAAGGACCCGCCGGTGGCTACCCCACTTCTGGTGGATGTGGTCCAGGCGGGGGGGTGACCACCGGTGAGCCGCGGACACCCTCGCAGCCCATCCGATGGGCACTGCCCCACTCGCCGGAGGCACGCTTCGAGCACTGCCACCGCCGCCAGGCCGGGCGAGTCGCCTCGCCGCTGCCGCAGACCCGGCTCGCCGCCGGTGGAGATTTGGGGGCAACGGCGACTCCGCCCAACACCGGCTCGAATTGCTTCATCAACAAGGTGTTCGGAAGGCGGACCCTCGGCTGATCGGGCGAGCCCCCAAGCAGCCCACTCCCAAGCCAGTCTTGCCATGGCGGAGCAGCGGTTGGCGGCTTCAGCCCCTTTCTCGAGTGCCGGCTTCCAAGCGAGGTGAGGTACTCGTCATGCGGCGCATGGGCTACACCGGGGGCCCATCTGCGCCCGTCGCGTCGGAGCTGGAGGCCTACAACATGCTCTACGGCGGCACCATGACGGCGTCCGCCGTCGGAGGCGCTCTTCCCGGCCGTTGGAAGGGAGGCGTCCAGTCGCGACGCGCAGCGCAAGGCCACCTCCTAGGTCGTGTCGCCGCGTCGTTGTTGGTTGTCCCTTTTATGTAATATCGAAACAAGAGGTCTTTAGTTAGGATGGTCCAGCTACGGCTGTGTTGTTGACCTCCTTTGGCGCTCGCTCGAGTGCGTCGTACGGTTGTTTAAACTCTTCTTCTTAATACAAAAGATACGCAAATCTTTTGCGTATTCGAGAAAAAAAAACATTGTCAGACAAGATACTCTTATAGTCTTATTCTAATTCAGGTTGCAGGATACGCAAACTGGAACGCGCAAAACAAAGTTCTGCAAACGAGATGCCGAAGCTTGGAATATTTTCTCTCGTCTATTCTGGTACTGCACGAGGTTTGGAGGTTGGGAGAAATGCTCAAAAGAAAACGTGCCAAGACGAAAATATAAACTTGCCAAGACATGAAAATAACGAGATAAATCCGATCAGGCAGTCATCATAAATAAAATGTCAGCAAACAAGAGATCCAGCAGTCATATATCCTGAATGCTGAAGTCACACTTTCAGACAAGACACACACACCCTTATTTTCCGGATCTCAGACAAGAGAATCTTATTCCACTCTTTTTATTGTTTATTAGGTTATTCTTAATCCCTTCCCGTCCTGGTTGATCAACTGGTCTGCAGCCTGCTGCTGCTGTTGTCGCCGAAGATCCTGTTGAGAATTGCAGCGAGCCTGACACCTCCCTGCGCAATTCTCTTCCGAACAACCGGCAGCGCAGAGAAGAAGTATTCATCTGCATTCATTTGCAGTAGTTGCAACCGGATCAACTATCCACATCACGTTTTCTTAAAAAAAAAAATCATTTGATCTGGTGTTCAGTTCGGAGCCTACCTCCTAAGACAGAGCCTTGCTTGACACCCGCATACGCCACGTCACACGCCAGCTGCGCGCTCTCCATAGCGTACCTGCATTCATTAGAGAGGTTAATTAGGCTCTGAAGACCAGTCAGTAGGTTTATCATTTCTAGACAAAACTTTGAGCGACTGGTTTGTTGCAGAGATCTCGAGCTCACTTGTCAGCACAAGTCTTGGTTTCGCTAGGGCACGCCTCCCACTGCTCCTCTTCATCGGACCAGTTCTCCTGCAGGATGGATGCACAGATATATATAACAGCAGTAAATCTCTGGCCAGCAGTCCCATCGATCATCAGTGCCGGTATACTGGACCACTTGTACTACTCACAGTGATGTTGAGCATGATGACATTGGTCATGATCCTCAGGTCGTTGCCGTAGTAATCCTTCATGGCTTTCACGATGATGTCCAGATCCCACACGCGGTGGAGGTTGGTCATGGTTTCATTGTACCAGCTGACGGCGATAGTGTTGCCGCCGTAGTCCTGGACGCTGCCGCAGTGGAGCGGCTGGTGGACGTCGCCCACGAAGTGCGCCAGGAACATCAGGCTTACCGTCGGATCAACCGCTGGTGGTGGCAGTGGCAGTATGAGTGAGTGTATGTAACAAGGATCGGATCATATATTCAGAATAACAAAGACATACAAATATACAATGAGCATGGAGTGTGTACATGTATCTGATGTGTATTCTGATGCTTAATATATACCTGGAGCTGATGAGTTCATTAGCGCTGCAGTGTAGTTGTTGATTCCTCCGACCACACACATGTCCTTCTCTCCTTTCATGTTGTGGCAGTCCCCTGGTAGGTGGTCACAAATTAAACATTGTTCATTCCTACACCTCAACATGTACAGCAGGATGAAATTTGTCTTATCCTTTTTTAATATTATTTTTCAGTAGCGGCGTAAGCCCCTCCTGTTTCCTAAAAAAACATGTAGAGTCTTGAAGCTTAATGAGCTTACTGTCGTAGATGAACTGGCAGTCTCCCTGCGTGTCGGCGAAGTGCAGCTCACCGGACCACGGGTACCTGCGTCGCTCGTCGTCGGCCCACGAGCACGTTGCCGCGAGCTCGCCGCCGGCCCACTCCGGCAGGAGCTTCGCCACCGCCGCCGAGGCCTCTCTCGTCAGAAAGTTCTGCACGCAGCAGCAATGCAGCATGTGCAGTTTTCAGCTCATCATCAGAGAAATGAAATCCGGTAGTGGCTCTCCTTCTCTTCGTTACCTCGGCGATCTTGCACACCATGTAGTGGCCCTCCTTGCGCCATGCGTGGGCGGCGCTAGGAGCCCTCGCCGCCGCCGTGAAGAGGAGGACTTGAAGAAGAAGGAGCAGCCGCATTTTCGTAGCTTGGATTAGCAGCTAGCTACCTCTATGCCACTCTCTTCTGTTTCGTAAGCTGTATTGTCCTGTAGCCGATGCTTTATACACAGGCTAAAAGAAAAAAGACAATCCATGCCAGCTGCATTTTGATTCCTCCTGTCCAGGATGCATGCCTTTTGTAAGAAGATAATAATATATACTTCACGTGTGAGTTGCTGACATATCCAGGATGCTAAACGTATTTTATGCCTTATTCCAGAAAAAGAAGTTTTGCTGATAAGAGGCGTGTGTCGTTTGACATGTGGAGCACGCTTGTGAAAATATCGAGAACTACCCCAGTGGCCTTTTTATACAAAAAAAAATGCACAGATCTCAAGACAAAAAATGGTAATGAAATGTTCTTATTGGTCATCCATTTTTTTTCGTCGGGTCTCTGTCCCAAAGAGGATAAAAAAAGCTAGTATCAAAAACCAACAATTAACAATTTAGTAGTTTCATTGAGATCTATGCAAGTCTATACTCCCTCCGTATCGTCTTTACAAGACGTTCTGCTGCTGTACGGGATTGCAGGAATAGATGACGTTGAGGGCAGGGAGAGAAGTTTTGGACGTGATTACCCCTCTGGCTGCATGCCTTCCCTCGCGGCTCCGCGTCTCCGGTCTCGCTCCGCACGCACGCGCCGCCTGTCGCACAGGTTCCCATAAAACCGCGGCCAGTAAAATTCGCGAGTAGCAAAAATTGTGTCGAGCTTGGGTTTCGAACTCTGCACACATGTTTCCACATGCAGCGGGCTAACCAGTTCGAGCAATAATGACTTTCGAATAGATGACAACTGGAGACTTATTTAATAGGGGTAGACTGGGAAAAATCCTCCTAATTAATCACTCCTTGGTAAGCGTAGTTATGTCCTAAACGTCTTCTAAATATGATACGGAGGGAGTATTACTATATCTTAGCAGTCGGCCAATAGGAGGAGGCTCCATTAACTATCAAGTCATAAAAATCAATGCATTAATTGGAGGAAATAAATTAAAGGGTTGACAAACATATTGTTAAATTATCTATCACTGCCATGTGCCATTACACAAAAGATAGCTTAAAATCATTATACATATTCCACTAGTACCCACTTATGTCATCATCAAAAAAACATGAAGCGCAAGTGCACGCAGAGAGAGATGAATCCAAAATTAACACAAAGCTTATGCCTGTCATAATGCATTTATTTACATTTAATGCCAAACTTCCAATAATACAATATAACATAAAATGGAAACATACTTTAAAACAAGAAATAAAAACATAAAAACATAGTAAACCAATTGAAGGAGGAGGTAAAATCAAATACAAGAAAAATCATAGTTAGTCTATATTGTGCAAAATTCAAATGTCCATATTTGTGATTTACCTAGCCAAGGATATCCTCTGACAATAGAGTAAGGGGACGGCTCAATGTAAAATCAAGAGCATAGTGGTGTCAAGTTGTAACCGACATCAAGTTGTGTAATATAGCATACGACAAGATGAACACAACAAAAATAAAGACATGTCTATTTATTACTCATATAATGTCCGACTTTTTTTTTTTTTTGAAAAACTAGTGACTGACATTGACGAAACGTACAATCGAATGGAAGGAGACAGGTTTTCGTTCCCATACAAGCCATACTAGTCTTGTAACGTATCTGGCCAAAAAGAGAGAGAAGTAATTCACACAGCTAACTATGGAGCTCTTCATGGGCGCTTTGTAACTGTTCATTGACGCTTGAAATAAAAGGATACAGGTTTTCGTTCCCATAAAAGACTTGCTAGTTTCATGGTTAGAAGACTCTTTGTAACTGTTCTCCTTCTTCTTCTTTTTTTTGTTCTTCAAGTAGTTCTCCTTTTCTTTTTGAGCATCAGCGTTAATGCATATCTTGCGCCAAACAACTCTTTGGTCGTCACACTATATCCAGTCTCCACCACAAGATTCAGAAGTTTGGCAGAACAATTTAATTTCCCGAACTACAGTCTACTGATCTAGCCTGTACAATATTACTGCCGGTTCTAAATCGTATAGTATTGCTAGAAATCGACCATGGGCGCTCGTGCTGACGGGCACTCATATTGCAGCCCACTGTGTGAAAATTTTAATGCATGTCCTCAGACGGTCATTTGCATGCGTCCACTTGTAGATGAGTCCTTATCTTCTCCTTTCAAATTTCTTTTATAATAATATTTCCCATTACGTCGATCTGAAAGATAAATGAATACAGATGTGATCGCATCATCTATTGCACAGTACGTACTAGTGCATCGATTTTGTAATAATACATAATTCGATAGCTACTCTGATCTGTAGTCGTTGTGCATGTGTGGATTTCTGAAGTTGCATTGTCAGACAAGATACTCTTATTCTAATTCAGATTGCAGACCATGCCCTCCTCACTCCTCTCTTGTTTAACATCCATTTACTGGATGGATGGATCAATCAACTGCTCTGAATCTGAAGCCTGCTCTTCCCACCAAATATCTTGTTCAGTATCGCGGCCAGTCGGACGCCCCCTTGAGCAATCCTCTTCTGAACCACCGGCAGCGCAGCGAAGAAGTAGTCATCTGCAGTCCAATTCCAACAGGATAGCATCACATTCAATTCGCATATCTCTGAAGCTTCTAAAATCTAAGGGAAACTACAGTCGAATCATCAGATTCAGAAAACTGATCCGTCTAGTCTATGTTTGCTGAGAACCTACCTTCCAAGGTGGAGTCCTGCTCGACACCCTCGTACGCCGTGCATGCCAGCTTCGCGCTCTCTGCAGCGTACCTGCATTTATTTTGTTTTTAGCAGCACTTAAGCCTCTGAAGATTAAGCTGCTTACTTCTGAAGAACAAGAGCTATATCTATTTGGCTGCTTCATGCAGTGCAGGTCACTTTTATCTCTCTCCAATACTTTGTAATAACTGACTGTGTACATCCCTAGATGTAGAGGCCAGATTTTTTTTATCCATTATCTAAAAAAAATACAATGCAGGTCACGAGCTTACTTCTCAGCGCAAGTCTTGGTCCGGCTACGGCACGTCTCCCACTGCTTCTCTTCGTTAGCCCACTCCTCCTGAACGACGAGATCAGCAGAATAAACATTGCTACTTACAATATAGAGTACTAAGCCCTTGTTTAGTTCGTGCGCAAGTTGTAAGTTTTTCCACTCTCTCTCCATCACATCAATTTCTACCCACATGAAATAACTAATTATATAGTTTTGTTGTAAATCACGAGACAAATCTTTTAAACCTAGTTGGACCACGATTGGACAATATTTGCCAAATACAAACGAAATTGCTGCAGTTGCTCAGATTGTAGAAACTTTCAATCTGAACAAGGCCTAACAAGGCAAAAGCAGCCTGAACCAGATCTGTCTTTACCGTGATGTTCTGCTGGATGGCCTGTATCATGGTGTTCTGATCGTTGTCGTAGAAGTCCTTCATGGCCGTCTCGATGACGTTCACATCCCATACCTGAAGAACCAGCACGAGGTTGGTTACAGTGTCCTATATAATATATATTCAGTGAGATCTTTGGTTGAGTTTGTGAAGCTGCTATAAGCGTACGTGGTGAAGGTTGCTCTGCCTTCGGTACCAATGGACTTTGATGGTGTTGCCGCCGAGGTCGTCGGTGTGGCCGCAGTGGAGCGGCTGGTGCACGTCGCCGACGAAGTGCGCCAGGAACATCAAGCTCTCCGTCGGATCAACTGGTAGCGCGCGGTTCAGTTGAGGCAATGGCCGGACGAGGTCAAAGTCATATGATTACGATGCATGGTATACACACTAGGATGGTTATGCTTAATTTTTACTACGATTGGTTCTTACATGGACTTGATGAGTCTTTGAGAGCCGCGGTGTAGTTGTTGATGGCTCCAACCACGCACATGTCCTTCTCTCCTTTGGTGTTGTGGCAGTCTCCTGCTCAAAAGCAGCAAGCAAGCAGAGTGTTTCCATCAGGCCTCGTCTAGCTAACAAGCAAGTTCCATGCACTACGTTCTTCCAACAATAATAAAAAGATAGATATGCTCTGAACTTTTTGGGCAGTTTGTACTGGCACTAGGAGTCTTCACCTACCTTTCTTCACCAACCATAATAAGATAGATAAGCTCTGGACTAAAGAAAAAGCTTAAGTTCTGTGAAACGGTACACGAAACCTGCATGCGTTCGTTACAACCTTCACATTGTATAGTGGTAGTAGTATACCGTTTCTGCTACCAACCAAACAGGCTAACCTTGCAGAAGGGACTTGGTATGCACTTATGCTTTCATTACCATCTGTGGCGTTGACGCAAGCCTAACTTCCTTGCCCAACCAGACAAGCAAGCAAAGCAAGGAGATGTCGTATGCTCCGACGCGTTTTATCTCTCTTTCTCTCTCCCATGATTATTGGCAGTTAGTTGTTGAGGCCGAATGATACTAGATATATTCCCTTGAGATTCTATCTATATCCTACAAATGATGGAAACTTGTTGCCGCCCAACACCTCTGCCGAATTGCCGTCTCTGAACCTTGAACTCTAACGACCACAAGCACTTTGGCTTGGCAGACACCGGTTGCTTCTCCTCTATCTAGAGACTGTAAGACATAAGGCATGACAGCGACGTGCCATCCATCTTAGTATCTGACCATCTCTAGCTACTCGCTTCAATGTCTTTCTTTAAGCAAAGTTCGCACTAATGGTCGACCACGACATGGATTACAGATAATAATCAGTCGGGTAGCAAAATTCGCTGTGTGCTAATGGAGAGACGATCTGATGAAACAGCAAGATTCCATGGAACAAACAAACAATGGTAGACTTAGACATCAGAGATTCAGAATCCGGGTCTTACGGGCGTAGTCGAACTCGCAGTCCCCCGGCGTGTCGGCGAAGTGCAGGGGGCTGGACCAGCGGTACCTGAACCTCTGCGTGTCCGCCCACGAGCACGTCTCCGCCAGGTCGCCGCCGGCCCACCCCGGCAGCAAGCCCTTCACCGCCGTCGAGGCCTCTTCCGTCAGAAAGCTCTGCAGAATTATCAGTTCATCAGTCCACGGTTACAAAGCAGCCTTGAAACCAAGCTTCTCCCAACGGCCTTGCTTCGTGCTAGACTGCTAGCTAGATTGAATTCCAGCTAGGTAAGTTCAGTTACCTCAGCGATCTTGCACACCATGTAGTGGCCCTCTTTGCCCCAAGCGTTGGCGGCCGGAGCTCTCGCCGCCACCGCGACGAGCAGGACGTGAAGCAGCAGGAGCACGCCCATCGTTCGCTTCGATCTCTTTCTCTCTTGTGTGTTGCGATGGGACTCTCCTGTTCTCACCTCAACCACCTTTGATCTGGTCTCGTGATGGTACTGTTCTCTGCTCCTCTATTTATACATGGATCGGATGCATGTCACTTTCAATGGAATTAACTATATGGCGTGCACCCAATGAGCATCAGTATTCAATATGTTATTAATGGATATATATATATATATATATATATATATATATATATATATATAATGATAGAGATAAGCATATTTCATTTTCTTAAATCAGATGTGTGTCAGTTTTTCTCATGTGCAGTTCCTTCATGTCCAGTTGTCCACACGACGACGACTCTCCCAGCCCCCCAACCACCGGCGTGTTTTCCGATCGCTGCACGAGTAGGTGATCCAGTTGTGGGACCCGTTCAATTTTGATGTCGTTTTCATCACATAGATACAGCGAGCACTGACTTTGAGGGCTTTAGAACGAATTTAGGAAGCATGGAACGCTACAAATTAACAGATGTAATTCGCATGCTTACATCGTTTCAAGTACATTTGTTTGTATCATCAGCGTGTTTGGCTGCCATCAGCCCATCTCTCGTTCTATACAAACAAGCACAGTTTGCACGTTAACTTTGCCAGTCAGTCAAATGTACTCGAATTCAGATTTGGATAGGAACACGTACTGGTACATTCAACAAGTACGTACATAGGGTTGATGGGCCGGACAGCCGGCCTACCATATCCCCGTCTGTCTGTACTGGAGTCCTGTAATAGTGAAGGAGATGTCAATTTGCAGTTTTGCACGCTATTTTAGTTTTAGTTTGGGCCTTTGGGTTTGCGGTCCAGTTTACTGCACAGATCACTTGTGGCATGCAGGTTCTGCATTCGAACCCATACCTGGAAGAAATGTGCAAGGATAAAGCTGTCTAGAAATTATCTTGCATGTACCCTTTCTTGAGAACGTTACTCGTAAGAAACACCAGCAAAGTGATATTAAAAACCAACCAAGGGGTTACAAGAGAGTTCACAAAGAAACACCAGAAAAACAGATGGGGTGGGCCCGGTTGGGGGGGGTGGGGTTCGTCGTTGTGTGTGATTACACACTGAGGTTACATTGTCAGACAAGATACTCTTATTCCAATTCAGATTGCAGACCATGCCCTCCCCACTCCTCTCTTGTTTAATTAACATCATCTATTGGATGGAATGATGGATCAATCAACTGCTCTGAACCTGAAGCCTTCTCTTCCCACCAAATATCTTGTTCAGTATCCCGGCCAGCCGGACACCCCCTTGAGCAATCCTCTTCTGAACCACCGGCAGCGCAGCGAAGTAGTAGTCATCTGCAGTTCAGTTCCAAGAGGATATAGCATCGCATTCGCATATCTATCTATCAAGCTTCTAAATTGATCCGTCTAATCTATGTTGAGAATGAAGTGAGAACCTACCTTCTAAGGTGGAGTCCTGCTCGACACCCTCGTACGCCGTGCATGCCAGCTGCGCGCTCTCTGTAGCGTACCTGCATTTATTTTCAGCACTTCAGCCTCTGATGAAGAGTTCAGTTTACTTCTGAATGAAGAACAAGAACCAAACGGCTTCATCATGCAGATCATGAGCTTACTTGTCAGCGCAAGTCTTTGTCCGGCTACGGCACGCCCCCCATTGCTTCTCTTCATTATCCCACTCAGACCATCCGCACTCTTCGTCCTCTATATCCACCCTCTAAACGGAATATTCGATCCTAGTCATCAAAATTTTCTCCTCTACGTCACTTTCTCCCGCACTCATACATCCTCTATATTCATCCTTTATAGCAGTGGGACCCACATGTCATACTATACTTTTTCTCCCCCACTCTCTCTCTCTCTCCTCTGTCTCCCTTTTCTCTCTCATCTATCTCTTCCCCACTGCCGACGCCGCGGTTCCGCCCAGCGTGCCTGCGCCCTCGCTCCGCCGGGAGACCAGCCAGCCGCGCCCGCCCTTGAGCACGGCGGCCGCGCGGCTCGGGCGCGGCGGCGCGGCGCGGCGGCTCCGGCGCGGCGGCCGCGGAGCTCCCTTCCCGGCATCCCTCCCCGCCGGAGGAGCGGCATCCCTCCGCTGCTTCCCCGCGCTGCCCTGCTCTGCTCTGCTTTCCCCGGCGGCGTCCCTCCCTGCTCTGCTCGCGGCCAAGGCGACAGGAGCGGCGTCCGCGGCCAAGGCGACTGGAGCGGCGTCCGCGGCCAAGGGAGCGGGCTCCTCCGTCCGCGAGCGCCGGTGGGAGCGCGTCCCCGGCGGCTGAGCTCGCGCGGCCGCGGGCGAGCTCGCGCGGGCCGGCGAGCTTGCGCGGCGGCGGGCGAGCGCGCGCCGCTCGGGCGCGGTGGATTCGAGCCGCGCGACGGCGTGCGCACGGCCTCGGCCCGCGCGACGGCGCCGGCGGAGCTCCGACTCGCGCACCCACGGCCCCATCTCTCTCTCTCCCTTTTTCTCTCGCCCAGGCCGCGCGCTGGACGCGGTGGCGCGGCGGCGGCGGCCCAGGCCGCGCGCGCTGGACGCGGTGGCGCGGCGGCGGCAGCCCAGGCCCGCGCGTCGGCAGCGCTCGCCGCGCCACGCCCGGCGAGGCTCGCGGCCGGCGGCACGGCCCGGCGGCGTTCGCCCGCGCCACGCGCGGCGGGTCTCGCGGCCGGCGGCACGGCCCGGCGGCGCTCGCTTCTCTCCTCCGGCGCGCGGTCCCTTCTCTCTCTCCCCCGCGTGGGGCCCGCGCCACGCAGGCGCTCCCCGGACGAGCGCTATCGCGCCAAACTTGCCGTGCGGTGCGCGGGATTCCGGATGTCGCCGAGCCTTCCCGGACGCCGCTGCGAGCTTTTTTTCCGGTATGCTGCTGACGCGGCCGTTTCCGGACGTGGTCTGCGGACGCAGTGCAGATGGTCTCATCCTGGACGACGACCACAACAGCTCAATCAATCAACAGTGCTTTAATTAATTGC
The DNA here is from genome assembly GCA_015844335.1 of Chrysopogon serrulatus. Lineage (NCBI taxonomy): Eukaryota > Viridiplantae > Streptophyta > Magnoliopsida > Poales > Poaceae > Chrysopogon > Chrysopogon serrulatus. The sequence continues at coordinate 224,776 of JADLZL010002645.1, forward strand.
GAGTACTACTAATAAGCAAGGCAAATAAAAGCAGCCTGAACCTGAACCAGCTCTGTCCTTACCGTGATGTTGCGCTGGATGGCCTGGATCATGGTGCTCAGATCGTCGTCGTAAAAGTCCTTCATGGCCGTCTGGATGACGTCCACATCCCATACCTGAAGAACCAGGAAGACAGTAAGATGCCATGTCATCCCAATTCCCAAGATGATTGAAAGCTAGGCGTAGTGTTTGCATGGCTGAGTTATTAAGCGTACGTACGTGGTGAAGGTTGCTCTTCCTTCGGTACCAGTGAACAACGATGCTGTTGCCGCCGAAGTCGTCGGTGTGGCCGCAGTGGAGTGGCTGGTGCACGTCGCCGACGAAGTGCGCCAGGAACATCAAGCTCTCCGTCGGATCAACTGGTTGCGCGCGCGGTGATCAGGCAATATGGCAATGAGGTCAAAACTAAGCATATGTATCATGCATGGTACGATTGGTGCTTACATAGGCTTGATGAGTCTTTGAGCGCCGCGGTGTAGTTATTAAACATCAGTTCTTATTCAGTATGTTAAACGATAGCATAGAGATACGAATCTTTCATTTGCTTAAACTAAACTTCCTCCAACAGATGTGTGTCGGCTACTCAGTTTTTCTCATGTGCAGTGTTTAACTAATAACCATTTGCTGTTCTTTCACCTTCATGTCCAGTCCAGCTATCCACACGACGACGGATCTCAGGCCCCCAACCACCGGCCTGGTCTGATCGCTGCACGAGTAGTGATCCAGTTGTAAGATCATCCAATTCCGTTGTCGTTTTCATCACATTAATAGAACAGGCCGGAGGACTTTATAACAAATTTATGAAGCATCGCTGATGGTAAAAGCAGGTGTATTCGCATGCTCACATCGTTCTTAACTAGTCTGACGAGTGATTGCGGTCAAAACACGCACAATTTGCACGTTAATTAACTTCAGTGTCAGCCAAACATTGGCGAGTCGAGACGACTCCCTATTTTGATATTTTAGCAAAATAGAAAAAAAAAAAAAGTGCCCTCCAACAATTTGATAAAAGAGCTCCTAAAAATAAAAAAAATTATCAAATATTCTCTCTAAGGCCTTGTTTGGCTGCATACAAATACACCTCAATCCATACGATTTGGAAGAGATTAAGGTGTATTTTAGTTCAAATTTCACCTCAATCCCTTCTAAACCGTATGGATTGAGGTGTATTTGTGTGCAGCCAAACGAGTCCTAACTTGTAAGTTTGTGTAGTTGAGAGAAATTCCTTATGTGCTTCATATCCAACATTTTTCTTGGGAGATTGGAGTAAATTAGTACATAAGTAAACTAAGAAAACAAAGGATTCAAATTGAGAAAACGATAAGAGACAAAAAAAAAGGGGTTAAAAAGCTTGGTTAGTAAGAAATAATTGGGGTTCCCAAGAAAAATCATTTAGAAAGCTATTAAATGAGACTATTGGAGAATGATAAAATTTAAAGTTGCCATTTCTTGTGTTAACATGCTAGATCTATTAGTTGAGCAAGTAAACTATAACAAACTCTTGGAGATGTTCTAAACCTTCCAATCCCTGTGGTCTGCAGCACTGCAAATCTGATCTATATATATCCATCTCCCTGCAATATATATAGCCTAGCCGAATTATATAATTTTTCCTCATAACATGCTCCTATGAGGCCACTTCTTTTCATCCCACTTGAACAGTTGAACCCATATCACGGTCCTCCAACCATTTTGCTTCGTCTCACATAAGGTCTGATTTTTGTCCTCAAACATCAAACCAGACATTTACCTTCTCTAACTTTCAAAACTAAATTATCTTTCTGTTCCAGTTTGGAGTGGTTTTGAAAGTGGATTTATCGTTTTTAACTAGAAAAACTCAATAAATACTTAATAAGGGGTTTAAACAACAAAAAAAAAATCTTTAAGCTTTTACATTTTTTAAAAAAAGTAAAGATAGAATGGGATATGCCAAATCCAACTAAAGTATTTAGAGTTCAAAAAATATGTATAGTTGCTTAAAAACTAAATATAGCTATGAGGAAATGGAAAATATCTAAAAATATATAAAATTGCTAAAATATTCTAATTGATGTATCAACATGTTTTCAAAACTTATTGCAATAAAATTATAATAAGGTGATTATACATGCAGTATATTCCTTCTTCTCAACCATGATGCTTTAGGGACTTAAAAATTGTTCACATGGACTGGATGCACCAAATGAGCATCAGTATTCAATCAGTATGTCAATTGATAGGATAGAGATAAACATCTTTTATTTGCTTAAACTAAACTTCCTCCAGCAGAGGGTGTTGTGAGTGTGTCAGTTTTTCTCACGTGCAGTGCTTAAACCAACAACGTGTTGTTCCTTCGTGTCCAGCTGTCCACGCGACGACGGCTCCCAGGTCCCGTGGGTTTCTGAATGCTGCAAACGAGTGGTCCGGTCCGGTTGTAGGATCAATTTGGATCTCGTTTTCATCGCATTAATAGATAAGGCATTGACTTCAAGTTCTTAAGAACGGAATTTAGGAGAAGCATAGTTGATGTTACAAACAGGTGTATTCGCATGCTCGCATCGTTTTATAAGTAATCTGACAAGTGATGGCGGCCAAACACAAACAGTTTGCAAGTCAACTTCAGTGGCGCCCAATCAATCAGATGTACTGCCAATTCTGATTGAATAGGAAGAAAAACGCACTCGCTAGGAGCTGGGCTTACCCGGACATCACTTGGACTCATTTCAAACAAAAAACAATGAACCAAGACAAAAATTAAAAAAAAAAAAACAAATAGCCAGTACAATCCATATCTGGTTCCAAATTTTTTGAGGGAAAAAACATGACGCGGCTACCGGCTAGTAGCTGGGCTTACCCGGATCCGAGTCGGACATAGGCACGGAGGTTCGATTCCAGCAAGGAATACATCGTCGTCCACCTGTCCACGTAAAACCGGGTCCGAGTCAGACATATCCACGTACGGTTTGAGTCTTCCCGATGCATACGAATAGGCGACAGATTCTAAATATACCCTGCCTGGCCCACGCACGATCAGGAGCAACGAACCGAGACGCTCAGCGCGTGATCGCAGGCGGCGGCGTCGACCTCGATCGACATGGCCGCCGTTCCATGGACTGACCTGCCGCCGGAGTTGTGCGGCCTCGTCATGGATCGCCTCGACGCGTTCAGCGTCCTCCGCTTTCCGGCCGTCTGCAAGTCCTGGGCGGCCGCGTACAAGGCGGATCCTCGTCGGTTGCGGTCCGGCGCACTGACACTGCTCACATCACCCCTCGACGGCGGCGCGGACACCTTCGCGCTGCACGACGTGTCCACTGGCAGATCCTTCCACGCTGCAGCCGAGGGACTGAAGAACAGGTGGTGGGTCGGCGGCAAGGACGACTGGCTCGTGACCACAGACGCCGAGTACAACGTCGAGCTCCTGAACCCAGCCTCCGGCGACTTGGTCCGCTTGCCGTCGTTTAACACCATCCCCGGGGCGACGCTGGAGAAGGACGGTACACTCTGTGTCGCACCGAGGTCTGCCTACCGTTTCCAACATGTGGTGTTGTGCCAGACACCGGCGCACCAGAACGGCTACTTGGCCGTCGCAATGTTCAGCTTCTGCTTGCTGGCGTTCACGGCGGCCGGAGACGAGTGCTGGACGGCGTTGGCGAACCACATCGAAGGATGCATTTGCTACGCGGACGCCATCGCGCAGGCCGGGAAGATATTCGCCGTCAGCTGGCGTGGAGACGTCTATTATTGGGACATGGACGGTGGAACCCAAGATCCACAGGTGGTGCGCGTACCGGAGATGCAGATCGACCGATGGCAGCAGCGGAGGTTCAGCCTGGCCACGTCGACCGGCGGCCAGCTTCTGCTGGTGTGCACGCACGGCGACAGGCCCGACGGCAGACGCGTCAGGAGGATGGTCCCCTTCAAGCAGTCCAGCATCCGTGCGCGCGGCGTTTTGCTCCACGAGCTAGACGTTGACAGCGGCGTGTGGCGGCACGTGCCGGACCTCGGCGGCGACTCCGGGCCACGAGGGTCCGCCGCCACCGCCGCCGATCTCCGGGCCAACTGCGTCTACGCCGTGGACGTGTCCGGCTATGATGCAGTCGTCTTTGATATGGAGAAGGGATGCGCCGGTGGTTTTGAACCGCTGGTGCATGCTGGTGTTGATAAGCCGTTCCCGTTGCAAAAACCGATTTGGTTCCGGCCAACAGCCCACTGGTAGGAACTAGTGACCAGTTCTATACAACAAGGTCACCATTCTCCTCCTTTCTGTTGGGAACAGATCTGCAAGTGTCCTTTCTTCTGGTTGCTCACTAGAGTTTGCAAGCACTTGGCTGATCTCAGTATATAGTCTCGGGCAGAAGTTAGGTATGTTGATTGATTTGCACCTTACCATAACTCAAACTTGTGTCGAGACTTTCCAGGGATGCCTAGAGCATTGACCATCAGAGCCATTTTGCCAATGGTTCGCCTCTGTGCCCATAGGGAGCACTTCATATTGGCACAACTATATTACAAGAAACAAAAAGGAGTAAACTGGTAAACGCTTTGAATGAGCAAGAGAAAATAACAGGCAAAATATTTCTTGTAAGAATACATTATGCTAATAAACATTTATTGCAGGTTACTCCCTCCAATCCAAATTATAGTCGTTTTGGTCTTGTGTAAACTTCACTAAATGTGACAGACTCCATAGAAAAATATACCAACATTTACAACACCAAATTAGTATCATTGAATCTACCATGCAATATGCCTTAAGAGTGGACTTATTTGGTATTAGATATTAATTTGTATTTCTATAAATTTAGTTACAGTTAGAAAAGTTTGACTTAGAACAAAGCCTAACTATAACTTGGTACAGAGTAAGCATCTATATGCTCCTCCAGTTCACAGTATTTAATGATTGCTTTCCTCTAAATGGAAATCTTGTATAATGAGGGAAACAAAAGCTAAACCAAACAAAATGAATAATAAAGGTTCATTGAAATAAGGTTTTAACTATTCCTCAAAAATTTGTTGGATTTTTCCATGATGGAACTTCTATAAGTGGAAGAGTACCTCACTATTAACTAGCATCGGTACAGTTTTGCAAAGACCTAAGGGGAAAAACACGGGTAAACTGTTGTAAGTCACATAAGTGACCATGTAATAAAATATGTGTCCTGTAATTACGTTTGTAACGCACGGATATTTTTACTATTTATTGAAAAAAGAGAATTCTGGTGCGGCGTCGGCGTCTGTCCTGCCTCTCACGGTTGCAGCGTCAGAGGTCTTACCTGGGCGGAGGAGGTTCAACCATTGGCGAATGTAGGGGCATGGGCTGTTTCCTAGCCACGACGCCCGAACTTTGAGGATCGGTTGTTGTGCGCTCGGCTCCGGTATGTAGCGGGACTCAACGATGGAGGGCTCTAGTGGGAGGCCAGCGATGGAGGACTTCATTGGGCGGCGCCCAAAACCCTAGTCGCCCCCGCACCCGTGCGAATAACGAAAGAAATCAGTGGGGATCGGGAGAAGAGACACGTATGTGTGGGGTAAAAGTAGAGTGGAGTTTTTATCTAGTGGCAATTGCGAGTAAATAACCTTCAACTTGATGGGGAACTTCATAATAGTTCTGGTGGGGAGCGAGCATGAATCAGTTGAGAGCAGGTCATTTTTTGTTCCACGCCTCCTATAAAAATAAACAAGAATTGCTTCTTGCAGGAAGCTGCGTGATTTTTGCTCCTTTGATAGCGCCTCGCCGAAGCTAGGCGTGAGAGCTCTGCCAAAATGTTTCTTAGTTATTGGAATCTAGACACCAGAAGAGAGTTTCTATACCAAATACATTTCTATTAAAAAAAATGCCCCAACGCCAAAAAAAAAACACCTCACAATCAGCGCATGATAAACTATAACTAATGAAATACGGAGTAGTTCGTCTTAAAAAAAAAAAACTAATGCAATGGTAGGACCGCCGGCCGAATCAACGGCCAGGATTCATCCTGTCAATGGGTTAGAATCCACCTCGCACCCAATCCAATCCATAACAAATTTCCTTTCTTTTTTAATCCACCCTACTCCAAATTATTATAGTTTCAACTCAACTCAATCAATTCAAAAACCAACTAAACCCATGGGTTTGTTAAAGAACCCATGGATTCTACATCGAAACTGGACCCTAGAAATAAAAGCTCACGTTTATACCTTAAAATTTTATCGAAATTAGCTGAAATTTTTAAATGTATTTCACTTGTGCCAGTTAGCACATCAAGATTTACACGTAGGCCCCACATCGAAGCCGGACCTTAGAAATAAAAGCTCGCGTTCATACCTTAAAAGTTTATCGAAATTGATTGAAATTTTTAAATACGTTTTAAAATGCTACGAAGATAATCTATGCCGATTAGCACATTAAGATTTGCACGTGGGCCCTACATCGAAGCTTGAGACTAAAAAAATAAAAGCTCGCGTTCACACCTTAAAATTTTATCGAAATTAGCTGAAATTTTTAAATACGTTTTAAAATGTCATGGAGATAATCTGTGCCAGTTAACACACTAAGATTTTCATGTGGGCTCCATATCAAAGCCGGACCCTACAAATAAAAGCTCGTGTTCACGCCTTAAAATTTTATCGAAATTGATTGAAATTTTTAAATACGTTTCAAAATGTCATAAAGATAATCTGTGCCAGTTAGCACATCAAGATTTATACGTGGGCCCCACATCGAAGTTGGACCCTAAAAATAAAAGCTCACGTTCAGACCTTAAAAAGAATCAAAATCTCAATCCATCTGACTCTTTTTCGTTAAACCCAACCCAACCCAATCCATTAAATAAATTAATCCATTCAAACCCATTATAAGTGTATCTATATAAAAATCCAACCCATAAAATCCATTTCAACCCAAACCATTAGCAAGGTGAGCCGGGATGGTACTCAAAAAAAAAAAAAAATCAACGGCCAGGATAACCCGTGCGCGCACATGTATACATTTGGCGCTACTTTTCCCTTCCGCAGACCCGCACCCATCCGCTCTTCTTCCGCATCCCTCCCTGCCCTGCGGCAAATCTCCGCTCCGCTCGGCCTGTTCCCACTCCCACACGGGCAATTCACTTCTCCCCTTCGCTTTCTCCTCTTCCCAAATCTGTTCTGCCTACCTCAACCGAATCGAGCTTCCTTTGGACAATCGCGACCCAAGCAGTCAGACCGGCGAATCCATGGCCGCCGCCGCCGCCGCCGCCGCTTGGGGAGCTCCGATGTGCGCAATGCCATCGGTGGGCGCCGGGCGCGTGTTCTTGAAAGGTCGCCGTCTAGTCGGACCGGGGGCGCTGTGTCTTTGCAGGGTACGCCGTTGGGTCCTTTGTCTAGGTCGCAGCATGGTTCGTTGCTTTTTTATTCGATTTATTTATTTTGATTTTTTTTCCCGATTCGATTCTTGGACCTTTGGCCGTTTTCTTTTTGCCTTCTCTTTGGCCTCCTATTACCTTTGCAGGATGTACGGATATCGGGTCCCAATTCCGAGTCGGATTATTGTTCTTGCGCTTGTATTCTAACTACTTATATACATGTGGGCTCGCAGGGCATGGTAGAGCAGATCAAAGGCTGTCAGGATTATAAGGTCCAATATATATGAACCAGTCAATCTCCAAACGACGCCGTCCAGTGGCGCCGGAGATCGGCGGTGGCATCATGATTCCAGATGAGGTGCTGCTGTTGGAGATCCTCTTGCGCCTTCCTGCGAAGTCCCTTGTGCGCTTCAAATCTGTCTGCAAAGCATGGTGTGCCACCATAGTCAGCGCTCATTTCATCCGCCTGCACTTGGAGCGTGCAAGAGCCACTAGCTCATCATCCATGGTCGTAGTCCCCCGGAAGTTCCAGCCGGAACCGACGAAGCTGGCCTCTCGGTACGTGCACATCTACAGCTTTCAGCCAGCAGTGCAGAGCAAGGTCGCCAAGCTCATTATGAAGAACAAGCCTCGTCCCAGTGGCATTCCACTATTCACCATCCCCCTGCACTGCGACGGACTAGTTCTGATCCCCAGCCTCACAGGGCACATATTCGTGTGCAACCCGGCCACCAAGGAGTTTGTCGAGTTGCCACCGGGCACCCCGAATGCTTTGTTGAACCAAAGTGTTGCCTTTGGCTTCGATCCTTCAAGTGGTACATATAAGGTGGCTAAGCACTTCTTGCGCTCATACAGTGAAGGGCAAATATATACGAATACGATGTTGGACATGAGGTCTTGACACTAGGCGATGGCAGAGAGACGTTGGAATGGAAAGCCACCATTGATCCACCTTACCCTATCAAGGCCAGGACTCCTATTTGCTTGCCAGGATTCTTCTATTGGAGTGCAGTCCAGTCTGTGGCTGACGCTGACCACGGCAAGCTCGCCACAGATGTTATCCTTCGATTCAGCATGCGTGATGATACGTTCACTGTGCACCCCAATCCTCCATGCAGGAGCTTCCTACTGTGCACCCCAATCCTCCATGCAGGAGCTTCCTAAGTCCCAATGACCTTCTGTGTGAGTTAAGTGGTAAGCTGTGCTATGTCCACTCCCCCTCCTCGTGCGAAGTCTCCATTTGGTTAGCACAAGGTGGTCAAAACATAATAACATGGTCGCTACGTTGCCGTGTCAATCTTCCCGTACCAAGGAATCTTCGTGTTTATGCTTGTGCTTCAGCTGATCAAGATACGGTATTCCTCTCCGTGGATGCCCGGGACCTTTTCAAGTACAACCTCCATGATGGATCTCTTGAAACAATAGTCAATATGCCATATGGCTTGTCATATGACCATGGGGAAGGGGTAAATTTTGTCCATGGTTCTCTCCCTTTTTCGCATTACATGGTGCCATATGTGGAATCTTTGCTGCGGATTGGACCATGCTAGCCAGCTGACTGTTATCTATACAAATAAAAGAAAGGGCATGTTTGAATACATCTTGTATGTTATCAACAGCCCATGGGAAGTCTCCATGGTTAGCACAAGATGGAGAAAACATAAAAACATGGTCTCTGTGTTGTCATGTCAATCTGCCCCAAGGCACCTTCGTGTTTATGCTCGTGCTTCAGTTGATCAAGACATGGTATTCCTCTCCATGGATGCCTAGCATCTTTTCAAGTGCAACCTCCATGATTGATCTCTTGAAACAGTCAGTATGCCATATGGCTTGTCGTATGACCATGGGGAAGGGGTAACATTTGTCCATGGTTCACTCTCTTTTTTTGCATTACACGGTGCCATATGTGGAATCTTCTCTGCTTATTGGACCATGCTAGCTAGCTGACTGTATGTTATTAATAACAATAAGATAAAGGGTATGCTTCAATGCGTCTTGTATGTTATCAACAGATGTGGGTATGTTGTAAGCTGTTTGTAAGAAAATTACTATCCTCTTTTTTTCGACAAACAACAATATTACTATTATTAATTCATACTCTCTCTCTCTCTCTCTCTCTCTCTCTCTCTCTCTCTCTCTCTCTCTCTCTCTCCCTCCCTCCCTCCCTCCCTCTCTCTCTCCCCCTCTCTCTCCCTCGCTCCCTCCCTCTCTCTCTCTCTCAATGTTAACACGAACGCTGTAGCACCTGAGTTCCCAGATGTGTTGTCTGATGTGGAATCAGTAGTCCAAGTGGATGCCACTTTTGGAGTGGGATTTACTGCACCCCGAAAATCATGGAGTATATCATTCAATGTATGAAAAAAATGTACTGTGTATTTCAAAGACATAATTAATCTGTACCATGTAATATATAATACATTCATGCTTTCTTATGCAAAGATCATCCTTTGCACTGGGTTGTGGCTAAATGGCTTTGACTGTAGGGTCTACAACACCACAAAAATCATGGACTGTACCTTTCTTAGTAAGAAACTATCTGTTGCTGCTATCTTACAAAAAAAATGCATGATCTCTACCAGCAGTCATTCATGTTTACGCAATAATGTTTGCAGTCATTCATGTTTACATAATAAATTTTGGTTTCATGCAGGGATCATCCTACACAGCAAAATGCAATGAGCCCTTAAAGCCAGCAGTCAGCATGACATTTGAGGATATTGAATCAGCCAGAGAGTTCTACAAAGCCTGTCAGCACAAAGCAAAGAATGGTTTGCATGAATAAATGTTTCTATTGCTTGAGTGAAGGGTTCTGTAAGGCTAAAGATGAGATACAATTTGAACCTGTGTGCAGCGGGAAAAGGAACTGTGAAAAAAAAAATCACTTGATGTGGCTGCCTGGCCGTGGTTGCTATATCAAATTGACAAAGGAAAGTAAGTACATCATAACCACTTTTGTAGAACAGCACACACATGCATTTGTCTCACCTGATAAACATCTCATAAGATCAAATAGAGAAGTTGGTGAAAAGGTGAAGAATACATTGTTTAATTTCCACAGGGCTAGCATTGCTACATCAGATGCATACAGTTTCTTTTGTGTCGGCCTTGGTGGCTTTGAGAATGTTAGATGCACATTGGAAGGATCTACATAATTACCACATGAAGTTAAGGTGCTTGGTAAAGTCATCTAAAGCTCAAATATCATCTAACTGCATTTATGGAAAGAAAAAAATGTATCACCAACTCGGTTGACTAAAAGTCACATGAAAGCACCGTACCCATCGGTAATATTTCTTCATGGCAGGTAGTCTGAGTGTGTCTTTTAACATGTATGGACAAATCATTCATTCATGATGTAATTTTCATCCATTCAGCTCCTTGCCTAACTTAAGCTGGAAAAAAAAAATTCAAGGGTTCCAAGGCTACTGAATCTATGACACACATTCAGATACTTCCATAAAAATGCAATTTTAAGAATTGATAAGATTAATGGAACTGTATCTAAGAGCATTTTTTGTTTAGATTAAAATATTTCACTTATTACATTAGGGCTTAGGCCCATGGATTTCTGTCACTTATTACTACTGAGCAGTACTGCATGTTCAGACTAATTCTCAAAGTCCTTGGTGCTGCAGATTCAGGGACTCAATTATCAATGTGATTGGTAGTGCAGATCGATACCCTTTCTTCAGACAAAACTTCTGGAGCAATGCACTGTGTGTTCCAAAAATTATCTAAGCCTGCAATCACTTAAATAGCCACTTGTCAAATTTTGGAAGTACATGGCATTGCTGAATAGAGAGAATAAATACCTATAGGTAAAATATATATAATTCATATCATAACTGATGATGTAATATTGTGTTAATTACTGGCCAGTTTTTTCTATCCTTTCTTGTGTCAACAACTTGCGTCATACATGCCTGCTATGTTCTGTAGTGTTAAAAATGGTATGAGATGCCCCCCCCAAAAAGGAATATATCAATTAGTTACAAAAAAATTGGTATGAGGATGCCCCAAAAAAAGGAATATATTGGTATGTGCTTCACAAATATTTATGTGGAACCTGGTACAGCAGTAAGGGATGTGAGCACCTATTGTGGAAAACAATATGTTTGGAGAAACCATAGGTCTATCTACCTGCAGTAAGTTCCATTAGTAAACTAATCCAAGCCATGGTCACTTACTGAGGCTTTGACCTACTTGGAGAAATGCAAACAAAGTGCTACCGTAGCAAAATCCAAAGAAGAAACATCTTCAAGCAAATGTGACTGGAATGTCAACAATTTAAATGGCTGCATGTAGTGTTACCAAGCCAAGCACCTGCATGGATCGAGATGGAGGAGCAATGCATTATCAGAGCTAGAAAAAATCCTAGGACATGAACTCCACTTGCATGACCTCCAAGCTGTAACCCCGAAACCAAATCAACACATAACCCTCAACAAAAGTAGATCTAGAGTATTCTCAGCCCTTTTGATTTGGACTGGACACTCGAAATGGGTGGAGCAACTGTCGCCCAGATCGGAGCTAGTGAGCTAGGGCGTGATTGGTTCTCTTGGCTAGGCAGCTAGATGCAGACTCGAAAATTGTAGTGGTAGTTCGTTCCTCAGCCTATGCATAGCAGCATAGGGTAGCGCGTGCTCAATCCTCAGCTCATGTTCGATGAAATGCTCCAGTTCAGTGGTCTACTGGGTGCCTCTAGTTACATTGGCATGTTCGACCGGATTTCTTGTCCAGAGTAGCGTGCTCCTGTTGTTGGCGGACTAGCAGCTGCCTGCTAGTTGGATGTTCTATTAATTTTTTTTGAACAGCAGTTGGATGTTGTATTTAGGATAGTGCTGTGGTTAGTCGAAAACAAATGCTGCAGATGGCCGTACCAGTTTCTTTAAGTCCAACTGTACCAGTTTATTTTACATTACGTAAGGAAGATGGCTTGTATCATTCTACATACTTGTTAGCATTTGCTGCCCTTATTGGTCCTGTGTTGTCTTTCGGTTCCTTTTTCTGAACAGGGGTACAAAGATGAACTTATGGAAGTCCAGGAAGAGTAAACTGCACCGCTGAGCTCAAGAAGCATGAAGCCCTTGGATTGCACATTATGGATATTAAGAAAGGCTAACCACTCCAGTCATGTCTGCAAGTTTGAACAGTCTCTTGGTCTTATGAGACTGAATTATGCCATCGCTAGTCATTTACTTACCTTCTTGATGTCAAGAGAAATGAGTATTGTTCATGTGCAGATAATGAGCGATTAAGAAGAGTGTACACAGAAACTTTGTTCATGTTTACCAACCTATATTTACTATGTGCATTTATAAGGCGGTAAAAATGTAGCAGTCATGCCTTCAAAAAAAAAATGTAGCAGTCGATGATGTCACAACTAATTTAATTGGCATATTTCAAGGCTCACATAGTACCGTTTTCACCTATGGTCTGAGTTATTGAGAACAGAGGGTCTTCATTCCATGGGAGCAGTTTCAACTGACGCATACGGGTTGTTGATTGCCTAATGCTTCTGTAGTTTGGTTCTTGAATTGATTTTTTTTGGTTTATTTGCTAGAAATGTGGAGCCAGTTCAAGAATATGCATTATTATGGGATTTCAATGTTCTCGATATCTGTTCAAGGACGTTGTGATGTCTAGGAATGTGTGGGGTTGTTTTATCATATGATATGTGCTTCAGTTTAAAGCAGAGCCTATACTTCAAATGCGGCTACATCAACTTTTGCTATACACTATGATATCATCCTTGGTTTAAAAGCTTTTTTGCTTTGCTTTAGGTGTGCCTCAGGCAGAGCTAGGTTTTCTTCCAGTACAGATCCAGGTATCATATAATTATTTATGCAGGGAAAATGGAGTTAAAGACGTCACTCCAGACTCCATTCAAGCAACAATCACAGTGCAGGTAGTTAGATTTTGTGAGAACATTAACATTGAAACTCCACCGCAGCCAGTTTGGATTCATCTGGTACTACTACTAGATCAAGCTCCTGTTTGGGACTAGATCCTGTTAGATGTTTTGGGCCATGGGCCAAACAATTCCATATAAATCCCAAAGGCCCACTCACACATGCATGTATATATGGAAAGGTGGGGGACTTTAGTCCCACCTTGCTACTTCAAGAGAAGTGAGGCCAACTTAAATAGTTGAGCTATCTCACTCTTGTTGAAGCTATGGATGAGGAGAGGGAAAAGGAAGAACCACAGCGCCAAGCGCTTCGCTCGCCTCGCCTCGCCTCGCCGGGCCGGGGCCAATGGGCGCGCGCACACGACATGCGCGTGAATGGTCCGGCGATTTCGGGCCTCCGCCCTTGCGGGTGTGCGGCCTCCTTTTGTCACTTGATATTTTTTGCATGCATGGAGAAAATTGCGCTGGCCTATTTGGTAAGCAATTATTCTCACGTTATGGTAAGTGTACAAGCGGAAGGACAATTACCGTAACGCTGTGATTAAGCGGCTAATCGCTTTCCTTAGCTGCGACGCGTGTATAAATAAAGGGGCGAGGCGTCGTCCTCAATACGAAGAATTCATCTCTTCCGTTCCACGGTCTTTGCGCTGCCGCTGTCCTCCCCATCCCGTCGCCCGGCGTGCCGCCGGTGCGGGGAGAGCAGGCTCAAGCCTACGTCTCCCTCGCCCCCCGCGCGGGGTAGGGGGGGCGTATCGGAGTTTTTGGGAAGCGCCCGTCGCGGCTGCTTTCATTTGGACGTCTTCTTCCCTCTCGCCCGCCCGCCGCCGATCCCGATCTCCGTCGACGGTCCGCTACGTCTTCGTCTTCGCCTTCCTCTACGCGCCCGATATTCCCAATTGTAATGATGTCTTGTCTTTCTTTTTGTTGTTTTTCGTTTCTCTTCTGGTCGTTCGCACTAGATAGAGTGGTTATGCCTCGGATCTTAGTCTTTGGTGTTAAATCATATTCATGTTGTTGGTCTTTTCATTATTGTCGGAATTATTTTATGCATCGCTAAATTGCTTTTATTTCCAACAATCCAAAAACCCGATAGGCATTTAGCGATGACTAAGGGATATACTGATGCGATGAAACCGGAGAAATTCGCTGGTGTGAATTTTAAGAGGTGGCAGACGAGGGCTCGGTTGTGGCCGATCGCTATGGGCGTGTTTTGGGTCGTGGGTAATCCTCCCGCACTACCTCTCGGATCCGAGAAAGAGGTGCGGGAGTTTATCGCGGCTACGACGATTTTCGTCGGATGCGTCTTGAGCGTTCTCTCGACCGGTGTGTGATGTTTACATGAACATCAAGAGTGCCGCTGAACTGTGGGAGGCACTTGAACACAAGTTCGGTCTTTGCAGATGCCGGGCACGAAGCCGTATGTGATGGAGAAGTACCACGACTACAAAATGGTTGAAAACCGTTCGGTCGTGGAACGTGCTCATGAGTTCCAACTTATTGTGAGGGAACTCGAACAGCTCGGACATGTTTTGCCCGGATAAGTTTGTGGCCGGTGGCATTATTGCCAAGTTGCCTCCGCCTTGGAGGAACTTTGCCACGACTCCGAAACATAAAAGACGTAAGATCTCCGTTGAGGATCCGTTGGCTGGTCTTGATGTTGAAGAGAAGGCTCGGGCAAATGATGCTCCACCAAAGGCACCTGAACAGTCAGCGCCAATGTGATGCAAAGACGCCGGCAAGAACAAGCGTAAGGTCATTTCGGACTACTCAGTTCAAGAAGAAGAAGAACATGGATGAAGTTGTGTGCTTTGTTTGCGGTGAGACCGACACTTCGCCAAGAAGTGCAAGAACCGCAAGGGCATCAAGAAGAATCGGCGAGGGGCGTAAATCGCCAACGTGACTATTGGCGATCCTAGCGGATCTGGGTATGGTAATTCTTTACCTAGTGTATTTTCGTATGTCAATCTAATGACCGGTGGATAGATACAAGGTGCCAATATTCATGTTTGTACTGATATCTCTATGTTTTCTTCCTACAGGTCGCACGAGGTTCAACCGTCATGATGGGGAACGGCTCGCATGCTTACGTTCTTGGTGTTGGTTCGGTCGATCTGAAGTTCACCGGGAAAGATCGTGCGGCTCAAGAACGTAAAGCATGCGCCCTCAATAAAGAAGAACCTCGTTAGTGGATCCCTCTTGTGTCGAGATGGATTCAAGCCGGTATTTGAGCCGAATAAAGTAGTCATTTCGAGGTATGGCCAATTCATTGGCAAAGGCTATGATTGTGCGGAGGCTTGTTCCGCTTTTCACTCTCCGATTTACGTAATAAAGTTGTGAACCATGTGTGTGATTCAAACAATTCGGTGGGCGATATATGGCATTCACGTTTGTGTCACATTAATTTTGGTTGTATGTCGCGTCTATCCGTTATGAATTTAATTCGAATTTTTCTATAGTCAAAGGCTCTAAATGTCAAGCATGTGTGCAAGCAAAGCAACCTCGTAAGCCACACAAGGCTATAGCGGGAGGTGCACGACAAGTATTAGAGCTCATTCATTCGATCTTTGTGAAATGAATGGTGTGTTGACAAAAGGAGGAAAAAAGATACTTTATGACCTTAATTGATGATGCAACTAAATACTGCTATGTGTTCCTTCTAAAATCTAAAGATGAGGCGTTTGAATGTTTTAAGACTTATAAGGCTGAGGTAGAAAACCAATTAGAAAAGAAAATCAAGCGTGTTAGGTCCGATCGTGGTGGAGAGTATTTTTCCAATGAGTTTGACCTTTTACGTGCGGAGAATGGAATAATTCATGAACGGACACCTCCACATTCGCCTCAATCTAATGGGGTTGCGAAAGAAAGAACCGGACGTTAATGGACTTGGTGAATGCCATGTTAGAAACATCCGGTATGGCTAAAGCATGGTGGGGGGGAGGCTATTTTAACAAACATGTCATGTTCTAAATAGAGTTCCAACTAAAAATAGTGATATTACTCCGTATGAAGGATGGAAAGGTCGGAAACCATCACTCCATTATTTGCGTACTTGGGGGCTGTTTGGCCATGGTTAGCGTACCAATTAATAAGAAACGCAAGCTCGGACCGAGCTTGATTGATTGTATCTTCTTGGGATACGGCGTACCATAGCACGGCGTATAAGTTCTTAGTGATTAAATCAAGCGCCCAGATGTTATAGTTGGTTCACTCTTGGAGTCACGGGATGTTACTTTCTTTGAGAATATTTTTCGATGAATGTTGCTTGTTCTTTTTACCGAGTTCGTCTAATGAAGTTATTCTGAACCCACACCCTCTCTTGAACCAATCATAGAACCACTTGGTAATGAGGAGGATGACAAGTGTTGTAGCTCCTCAGAAGGAGTAAGAGACAAAGGATTGCAAAATCCTTTGGTGATGACTTCTTTGTGTATCTCATAGATGATACTCCCACAACCATTGCGAGAGGCATATGCATCACCGGATGCCGATTCTTTGGAAGGATGCGGTCCGTAGTGAGATGGACTCCATCACTTTGCAAATGGAACATGGGAAGTAGTAGACAAACCCAGTGGGTTACAGGCCGATTGGCTGTAAATGGGTATTTAAGAAGAAGCTTAGGGGCGGTACTATTGAAAAGTACAAGGCAAGGCTTATTGCTAAAGGTTTTACACAAAAGGAAGACGAGGATTTCTTTGACACCTACTCACCTGTTGCGGATTAACTACAATCCAAAGTGCTATTATCCTTGGTCGCTTCCTATGGTCTTCTTGTCCACCGGATGGACGTGAAGACGGCTTTCCTTAATGGAGAGCTAGAGGAAGAAATTTACATGAACCGGCCCGATGGATTTATAGCGAGAAGGACAAGAGGGCAAGGTGTGCAAAAGGTTACTCAAATCTTTGTATGGCCTAAAGCGGGCACCTAAGCAGTGGCATGAGAAGTTTGAGCAGACTTTGACTTCTCTTTGGTTTTTGCGATAAATGAAGCCGACACTTGTGTGTACTACCGTTATGGTGGGGGCAAAGGAGTAATCCCTGTGTTTGTATGTGGACGACATACTAATTTTTGGGACAAGTATCGATGAGATTAATGACGTAAAGTCATTCTTATCCCAAAATTTTGACATGAAAGATTTGGGAGTAGCCGATGTGATTCTCAATATTAAAGTTAACAAGGGTGAGAATGGGATTACTCTTTTGCAATCTCATTATGTGGAAAAGGTTTTGAGCCGCTTTGGCTATATGAATTGCAAACCTTCTCCAACACCCTATGATCCTAGCCTAATACTTCGAAAGAATAAGAGGCTAGGAAAGGATCATCCGAGATACTCCTGCATTATTGGCTCATTGATGTATCTAGCTAAGCGCAACCCCCATACGATATCTCATTTCTTTGTAAGCAAGTTGAGTAGATTTTCCTCTAATCCGGGAACCGATCATTGGCAGGGGGTATTGATCGTGTAATGCGCTATCTAAAAGGCACAATGAGTTATGGAATTCACTATTCAGGGTACCCAGGAGTACTTGAAGGATATAGTGATTCAAACTGGATTTCAGAAGCTGACGAGTTAAAGGCCACTAGTGGATACATATTCACTTTGGGTGGTGGCGCTGTCTCTTGGAGATCTTGTAAGCAGACAATACTTACAAAATCTACAATGGAGGCAGAGCTCACAGCTCTGGATACAGCCTCTAGTGAGGCTGAATGGTTAAGAGAAATGTTGATGGACTTACCTATGGCGGAAAAACCAATTCCTGCTATTCTCATAAACTGTGATAATCAAACAGTGATCACAAAGGTGAAGAATAGTCAGGATAATGGAAAGAAGTCCAGCAAACATATAAAGCGTAGGATCAAGTCATCGAGGAAATTGAGGAGCTCGAGAGTAATAGGCGTGGAATATATCCGGGCGACTAAGAACCGGGCAGATCCCTTCACCAAGGGACTATCACGCCACGGTGATTGACAATGCATCGAAGGAGATGGGATTGAGACCCATGTGAGTTAACCTCGGTAGTAACCCAACCTATGTGATCGGAGATCCCGTGAATTAGGACACAGGAAGAACAAGCCGTTGGTTAACGAGGAGAGTACAACCTTTTCCTTTAACCCACTCCGTTGGAGATGCGGTACTCTCATTTCGTAAAGGCGGGTTGACTTTGTCTTAATGTGTTCTGAGGCTTTATAGCGAGATCTTGTCCCCTGTAGTATCCCCTGTAAGAACACACCTATGTGAGCCCAACTGTTAGTCGCAGTTTATAAGAATTGGGTATTCTTTAATAAGCTCATGAAGTGAGTTGGGAGTATGACTTATACGCTCCACTGCGGGGTTGGCGATGGCAGCCTAGTATCGATCAAGACTTCAAGTGAAGCCTATTCGCACTAAAGCGCCAATTCAAGGCCTAGTCCATTTGTGCGATTTGCGGATGGGCCTATCTTGATGTTCTAGGTGGATGTTCAACCTTAACCGGTCTCCACTGAATAGCTGGTATATTAACAGTACTGTGGTACAGGGAGTATGACTCGCGTGCCCTTGGGATGTGGTGGGGGATTGTTAGATGTTTTGGGCCATGGGCCAAACAATTCCATATAAATCCCAAAGGCCCACTCACACATGCATGTATATATGGAAAGGTGGGGGACTTTAGTCCCACCTTGCTACTTCAAGAGAAGTGAGGCCAACTTAAATAGTTGAGCTATCTCACTCTTGTTGAAGCTATGGATGAGGAGAGGGAAAAGGAAGAACCACACGCGCGCGCCGCTCGCTCGCCTCGCCTCGCCTCGCCTGGGCGGGGCGGGGCCAATGGGCGCGCCACGCCACGACATCTTGGCGTGAATGGTCCGGCGATTTCGGGCCTCCGCCCTTTCGGGTGCGCGGCCTCCTTTTGTCACTTGATATTTTTTGCATGCATGATATTTTTTGCATGCATGGAGAAAATTGCGCTGGCCTATTTGGTAAGCAATTATTCTCACGTTATGGTAAGTGTACAAACGGAAGGACAATTACCGTAACGCTGTGATTAAGCGGCTAATCGCTTTCCTTAGCTGCGACGCGTGTATAAATAAGGGACGAGACGTCGTCCTCAATACAGAGAATTCATCTCTTCCCGTTCCACAGTGTTGCGCTGCCGCTGTCCTCCCCATCCCGTCGCCGACGTGCCATCGGTGCCGGGAGAGCAGGCTCCGAAGCCTACGTCTCCTCGCGTCCCCGCGGGGTAGGGGGGCGTATCGGGTTTTGGGAAGCGCCGTCGCGCCTTTCGCTGGGCGTCTTCTTCCCTACGCCGCCGCCGCCGATCCCGATCTCCGTCGACGGTCTGCTACGTCTTCGTCTTCGCCTTCCTCTACGCGCCGATATTCCCACTTTGTAATGATGTCTTGTCTTTCTTTGTTGTTGTTTCGTTTTCTCTTACGTCGTTCGCACTAGATAGAGTGGTTATGCCTCGGATCTTAGTCTTTGGTGTTAAATCATATTCATGTTGTTGGTCTTTTCATTATTGTCGGAATTATTTTATGCATCGCTAAATTGCTTTTATTTCCAACAGATCCACCTGAGTAGCTCCACCGTGGATCTTGGATCCACTATAGTTGAAAAAGTATTTATCCTTTATAAAGCACCTCATGTCCTTCCTACTAAGTTCAAAGATCCTTTGTATGCCAGTCTAATGTTTCTAAATATAATGTATAGAGAAAAAGGCAGTGGTTCCTCTGTGGGATCAACAGTCTCATGCCTTAGATGTTGAGAAGTATATGCAGATGGCATCTAAAGGGCCAGTTGTCATCCTTTTTGCTGAAATGCCAGCTAAACAATTTGAAGGTGTGCTATGTTATGCCCCTTGAATCTTCCCTATGCACAGCCTATTCTCTTTAGGGATTTCAGTTACTATTCACTTCCCCATATTGTTGACCGTAGGTAACCTCTCGCTTCAAGGTTCCTTCGTATGCATTACATGGCCATATACAGTTTCCATGTTGACTGCTCTGATCGATGCCTCTACACTTTGAAAGTGATTTAGCTTCATATACCCAGGATAGTATTGCAAATACACACATGCTATGATATTATTGAGCATGCTCCCCCTGCAACACCTTTGGTTCTATAAGCATGCCCACATGGCATGGTCCAGCACCATCTCAGATTGAACCAAAGACGATCATGGTTGCTGAACTCGCTAAATCCAATAACCCACCCCTTATCTATTTAAACTATAAAGTTTTTGTATTTGTTCTCTTCTGAAACTGACATAATATCTATTGTTGCTCATAATGCAGTCTAACAGATATGTAGTAACAGTCAAGATAAAAAGTACCGTGTCTAATCAAACATGATGGTACTTGGCTTGAACTGTCACTGGGTTTAAGAAAACATTAAAGTCACTTAGCATCCTTACTGCTCAGGTAGCACCCTAAGTATATGGAAAGACCTGGTATAGTTTACAAAAACATAGAACTATATTTGTAAGGGCAGTGACATGTAACATCCCAGGTTTTCCAAACACCCAAAATCTAAACTTTTTAAAATTTTTCTTGCAATGTGTGAGTCATGTAGTCACTAGGTCAGACGAAGGTCACCCGTGAGAGAACTGCTAGCAAAACGATGCATACATATAGTTTTGTTTGCAAGAGAGTGCCTGTATTTTTTGAGTTGGAGTTGGGTTCGAGTCTCGACAGAGTTTGGAGTGCACATATCTGTAGTAAATCCCCTTGAGTCACCAAACAGAAAAAAATTCCTTTTCCCTTTATTCCAAAATTCCTCAAACTTCCTTTTGTTCTTTTTCTCAACCTCTTCTCGAATCAATGCCTAGTTTGGCATTGAACCCCTCTCATACTCCCCTCCTATTTATCCCACTTCTATATTCGACTCGAGGGAAAACTCTCCCTCTTTGAATCTCTCGACCTCCTTTATCTTTTTTTTTTTTTCTTTTCTCTAAAAATTCCCTTTGAATTCCTCATGAATCCATTTAAACCCCCTCTCGAATATTCAACTCCTTTTTAAAATCCATAAATAAAAATGGAAAAAACCTCCACATTACCTCTTGGGCGGCGGCCCACCGTACTTCCCCCTCCTCCTTCCACCAGCCGGCCCAGGCCACCTCCACCCTTCCTCTTAACACCGCAGGCCCGCGTAGGCAAGCAGGCCCAACCGGCCTTCTCCCTTCCCCACCCCGCGAGGCCCATGCGCAGGGGCCAGCTGCGGCCCAACTTCGCGCCCCTGCCCTGAAACCCTAGGAGCAAAAACGCTCCCGAGGCGGGTGCCGCCGCCGCCGCTTCGCGGTGTGGCGCGTTGCGCTGCCTCGGCGACCGTACGCGCCCGCCCCGATCCACCGCCGCGTGTCCCAGCTGTGCTTACGGGGACGCCGGAGATGTTCGGCTCCGCCTCGGCAACCCTAGCGCGGGTATAAAGCATTTGCGGCCCGCCTCCATCTTCCTCTTCCTCCATTTCCCAAGGGCGGCCGCCATCTTCCCTGCTCCCCTCCGCCCTCCGCTTTGCGCCTGGCCGCACCGCCGCCGTTACCCACACCGCGCCGCCGCCGCCTCCTCCTCCTTCCGGCTTGCCACGCGCCCGGCCGTGCCGAGCTAGCCGCCGCCACCCGGGCCTCCTCCCTCTTTGCTTCTCCACCTGCCGAGCACTCCCCTCGCCATCGCGTCACGCGCGCTCCCGGACGACCCTCGCAGCTGGCCGCGATGAGCACCGCTTGTCTCTCCTGCCGGTTGTGCTCTCCCTGCGCCACGAGCCGCATCGACCCACGACGTTCGTGCCGTGCTGCCACTCTCCCTACGCGCCGCCGGGCTTGGCGTGCACCAGCGCCCTCGCGACAGCGTCGCCAATCGGAGCACCTCGGCGCTGCCTTGCTGCCTCGCCGTCGAAGCCAGAAGCGCGCCTCCCGCCTCGCGCGCGCCTCCTGCCGGCGGCGCGCGGCTCACCGACGCCCAGCGTCCTCGCTAGGCGCCGCCACGCCGCACCGGCCGGGCTGCGGCCGACGGCCACGATGCGGCTGCGTCCTGCCGTCCTCGCCATGAGCTGCGCGATGCCGCCGCGGCCACGGCGTCCTGCCCACGCCAAGCCGCTGGCGTGCCTCGTCTGCCCAGCAGTTTTGCGCCGTGCCGCGGTTAGTAGCACCTCTTTGTCCGGCTCGCCAACGCCGTGTCGCTGCTCCACAACACCCACTGCCTCGCTGGACCTCGCCCTCCACCGTTGGTGAGACTCCAGTGACCAAAACCCCTCTTTTCCCTTTTCCACCAACGCCATGCCTGAGGCCGGCCTTCGTGCCGCTGTTCCCCGGGCTGCGGGGAAGCTACGGCCTTGCTACACCGCTTGTCGGAGCTCCGCCGCCCTCGGCCATGCCCGGCCAGCATCCAGCCCCCTGCCGCCCGGTCGTAGCCAGTCCCGGCCAGGCGTGCCGCTCCTGGCCACCCTCAGCTAGCCGTGGCCTGCTCCGGCTGGCCGCAGCTGGCTGCCGCTGGCCAGAGCTAGCTGCAGGCTGGCCACAGCCCGGCCGGAGGTGGCCAAGCGTGGCTATAGCGGCCCGCGACTGGCTGCCCTCCATACGCTTCGGCATGGCTCCGTGAAGCCTTGACCGGCTTCGCCTTCTTCCCCGCCAAGGTCGAACCCCGAAACCCCCCGCCGACGCCATCCTCGGCGTCGGCAAAGCCCTTTGTTTTTCATACCTTATACACACTTGTCGCACTTTATCATATCTATGTCAATACATGCCTGCACTGTGCCGTGCCTTCGCTACGGTCTACCTCGTTGTCGCTATGGTGTTGTGCTACTCCATGTCGGTGTCCTTATGCTGTGAGTCTGGTGTACTTGTGTAATGTTGTCCTTATGTGTTGGTTGCTTGTGTCATTTGTATGCGTGAGCCGTGCCTTCGAGCCGGCTAAGGGATCGTTCCTCGCTCGAACGTTCGGTCGTGGGTTCGTCCCCACCGTGATCGCAACGCCGAGTGTAACTCATTCCCTCTCGTGCTTTAGTTGTCTTCGTTGTACCCCGAATGTTAGCTTCTACCTCGACGACCCTAGGGCGTGGTCATGATGTACTCGAACTTGTTACCGATCACGGATCTCACCGTGCCCGCGAGACCTTCGTGACCTAGTCCGGTGGGAGACGAACTAGAAAACGGCGGTCGTGGGGCGGGAGAGCCAACTCGTTTGGGTGAAGCTCATGGCCGCGGGATTGTCTCGCCATGACCATCGGGCTCTACCTCTTTTCTTCTCTTTCTCTTTTGCCCTTTTTCCTAACCTCCTCGTATGCTTGCACCACCTAGACCAGAGCATTCCTCGATTCTCGTGATGACAACCGCATCGCTATGAACCCGAGAAATAGCTTTTTGCCGCTTTAGTTGCACGGAGGTCGTGGTGCCCTATGAGTTGGCGTGGAGTGCGGAACCATCCTTTACATTACTCGCCGATTCTCGCTAATCCAAGTAAGGCGAGGATCGAAGTCATCTTGTTCGGCTCCTTCAATCGGTGACCATTACTATGTCATGTAGATCGAGGCGCCATAGGGCCCAAGCCCCTTCTTTAACTTTTGCGCTTTTTGACGGTGTTCTTTTATTGCTCTTACTATCTTGATTCCCTTCCCGGTTCCCATCGATTGCAATGGCGAGTGGATCAAAGGGAGGTGAATCCCGCCTCTCCTCTCTTTTGGGACATCGTGCTTAGCCCCTTGTATGTTTGTACCTAGCTTAGACCGTAGCATTCCTAAGGATCTCGCGGTGACAACCGTATCGCCGGCCGACCGGGGAATGCCTTAGTGCATTAGTGCACCTTGGTCAAGGTACCGCACGAGCGGATTAGGCACTTGTGATCTCTCGTGCGTCGCTCCTCTCTGATGCCTCGCCTTTTTCAGTGGCATGTGCATTGGAAGGGGTAGACCACCGCTCCCTCTCTTTTCTACCTTCTACCCTCCCCCTCTAGCCCGTTCTATTCGATCCCGTCTTAGCCATGATGATTGGATCAAAGACCGGACTATCTCTTCTAGTTGGCAAAGCTATGGTCTATGTCCTGATCTCGGACCCGCGCGAGTTGACCCGATCGACCGTTGGAAAACCATCCTTATCGGGGATGTGACCGAGGCCGCGACATGGACATGCCCAGCTAACTCTCCTCTCTTCCCCTATTGTGCTACTCTCTTCTCGGCTCCCGACGTTGTTGTGTCGTGCGGATCGAGAGGACCGGTAGCTGCTCCTCTGTTGTTCGTGTTCCAATCTCTTTTGCTACCGCCGCTACCATGACGAGTAAGCCAAGGAGCCTGGAACCAAGCCACAATTCCTCTATTTTATGTTAATTGTTCTTACTTGAAATCCTATATAGTAGTTGTGACTTGTGGGTTAAAGGCCGTAAGGGCCAAACCCTTCTGTTTATATTTCCCTTTTCTCTCTTACTTATGATCCTTCGGTCCCCGCCAATTTCCATGACGTCAGGATCGGAAGGTTGCAACCGTGGTGTTTGTTTAAGACAAGTTAGGATCAAGGCCTCTTCTCTTGGAGCCGTACAGGTCGACATGATTGACCCGGGACGTACTGGCTATTTCGAGGCCTCGATCCGAGCTCATGCTTAGCGGACAACCACTTCTTATTTTGAGCCCAAGGATCAGACACTCTCCGCGAGGGCTAAGTCTTTTAGAGTTTAATTGGAGTTATCTAATTCCTTTTATATCTTATTTTCTTTTTGGGGAGTATTGGATTTTGGTTAGGGATTGATTGCTCTTTGTCTTGTTTGTCGCTATACCGAGGTAGTTGCATCACGATGATGACGGACGGGCCGAAGACCCAAAGGAGGCAGGAAGCACAAGGACAACTGGAGATGGATGACTATGGATTGCTATGAACAGGTGCCACGTCCCACCCAACCTCGTAGAATCCTATTAGACATGCAATATGTAGCTGCTAGTGCTTTACTCTATGCAAATAAATGTGATAGGATGCATGGTAGATTGCTTGATAAGCCATTACCTTGACGCAACCTTTCTCCCCGCACACCCATTTGCTAGAATAGACACTCGCTTACTTCATGCCACTTGCTACACACTTACACTTTACTCATACATGCTTGTGTGTGGCTAAGGCACGTGGTGCCGTAAACTGGATAACTGGGGATAACATAGGAGAGATCTTGGCGTGTGTCTTGGGTGTGTGGTGAGGGTTGTGTCGATCGGGCGGGACCTACGACGAGTCGGGGGACAAGTCTTGCTGGGGGGAGTGTGATCTGGGCACTCCCTATGTGAGAGAGTACCGTGGCGGGTACATGTGATGTGAGTAGATTCCGGGGAGGAGTGTCTTTGTGGGGACGAATCCCCGGAATGGAGGTGCCGTCGAGGCACGGGCGTCGAGCCCCTTGTGAAGATATCCCGCCCGGTCCCTCTAAGGACCGGGTTTGGCGTTCCTAGGGTTCACGGGACCTTTTCGTGCACACCACTCGTCTCGAATGGGCGGGTCCGACTTGACGACTAGCTGGCCCCATCTTTGCTACTACTAGGTTGATAGGTGATAGTGTAGGGGAGGCGGTGCCGAGACCCACACCCTCCCCGAGGCGGCGTGGTATCCATCGGGATCCGGTACCACGTCTCACGGTCTCGGCGTTTGGGTGGATCTCAGGGGTGCCCCAGAGCCGAGTGGTAGAGTGGCATCGGGCCGATTAGGCGGCAGCTTGGTATCGGCCTAGACGAGGCATCGTCGATGATGGCGATCTTGTGGTTCCAGTGTACAAGCTCAAGCTGCAGAGTTACTAAATCTATACGTATAGCCGTGTCCCCGGTATGGACATTCCCGTGAGTACCATACGATCGTTATAGTGAGAGGTGTCCTTCTCTTTTCTCTCCCTGGGTGTTATTGGATTCCGGCTTAGGCCGTTGAGGCAAGGAGGAGCGGGAGTCTTCCTTGCCGACTAGAGAGTGAGTGTGGTGAGATGTGTGGATGTGGATGTGGATGTGGATATGGATGGATGATGGACGTGTGGATGTGATGGGTTAAAGCTTGATGAACTACATTATATTTATATTATGAACTCCGGCATAGGAAAACTACAGACCAAATGTAGGTCTTTTTTTCTCTCTACCCTTGCATTCCACTTACCACATAGCAAAGCAAAGCATAGGGTGGGAGCCAGTGGCCAGTACAAATCGTCTTCGATAGAGTTGAGCAGGTTTGGCACCCGAGGAGGATTACGGACGATGATGGAGCTGGAAGGATTAGGTGGTCTCGTTCCTACACTCAAGTTTGGTTAAGGAGATCAAGTCTATGCCCGCTGATACTCTACCCCAACTCTGATGATTCTCCGTGAAGGAGGAGCCTTCACCCGCTATGACGCTACGTCTACTCTGATGTTGTCTTGTGAGCATATATCGCTAGGATACGTTATACTTAGGTGTGTCTCTAAGTGTTGTAAAACCTTATAACTTGTATCTTTTTGCGATGTATGAACTGTGGTATCAACTGTAAATGATGTACTCTGTGGATTTTCCCTTCGAGAAAATCGCGGGTCGTTTCATGACATTTTGCGTATAATGTAGAACAGAAAGATATACCTAATGTGCAGTCTATCTTTCCAGCCCTGTCGCGAAGAACATCAAAACTGACTGGCCTACATGCGTATATGAGAAATGTGTCTGACACCAACCTGGCCTCATTTATGTTGGTGGGAGCTGTGAACGTGAACCTCATCATGTATGCGTGGTCGACTGGGCGGAATTTTTGTCGACCATTCAACAAGTCCTGAAAGTACTTCATTTTGTACACTGAGTCTTCTTTTACCTGTTTTTTAAGTGCTGCACCCATCACTCAAGGACGAGCTGCCACTGCATTTCAATCACAGGATCAAGAACGTTACAGGATAGTCAACATAGTATAGGTACATAGTTAAAATCTATAACCATGGGAGTATTGCTGGCCTCCCAAAACGCATATGTGTGTATGTGTTTTTTTTCTTTACTACTCCTTTCATCCTATAAAGAAGAGTGTTGTTCTCACTTCGTGAGAAGCTAAATATTTTTAACTCGACTAAATATGTAAAAGATACTACTAATATTTTTATGTATAATAATTAATAAATATTATTAGATTAATATTGTTATATTTTCATAATTTATTTAGAGATACAAATATTGCTAATATTTTTTATAAAAAAACTTAGTCAAACTTAAGAAAATTTGGTTAGCACAGCACTATATCTGTCTTCCCTTTTAGTATAGAGGAGGTAGCATGCATACAAATAGCTACCAGTCAAGTGAACTTGTGTTTATTTGTTTCTTTATTATTCTATGTATCGAGTGCTTAAAGTAGTGTAAGCTACATATTCTTACAAATGCTAAATTAGGTCTAATGTATTGCATCTCTTCTACTTTACTCTCTCTTCTTTGCACCTCTTTAGATTATATGCCAGAGCTGGGCGGTTGTGTGCATAAAAGTCTGAGATCTCTGCAATGGAATAAACCCCCCTTTCATTAAGTTTTGCAAACCTTTTTGTTTTACGGAACAACAGCAAGAACACATACAAACTAAAATCGCATAGCGCGCTTTATTTATCTAGTATATGTATATTCAAGGCCAGTTACCTATTCATCTAACAAAATCAAGTCAAGTCACAATTTTTTTTTTAAGGAAAAGTTAAGCCACATTAGTTGTGGTGGAGTATCATTGTTGATGCATTCACAGAACCTGACCACATGAATATATAATATGGTAATAGTTTAGTACAAAGTTTTTGCCATAGCTTTATATCTATGATTTTCTCTAATTAATTAAAATAATCTATAACTGTAGCTTCTATAATTATTTTTTGGACTAAAGCATACTATATTATATGTTTATTGTATATAAATACTCATGTGGAGTCCAACGAAATTAGATTTTCCTTTTATGATTTTTCTATAATTTACTATAATTTTTAAAGTTTTAGCCAAAATAAATAAAAAAGGAAAAGACTAGCAAAAACTTTGTACTAAAACATATAATATTATATAGCACAGATCTACTCATGTGGAGTCCCACATAATTAGATTTTCTATTTTATAATTTTTATGTGATTTACTATAGTTTTCAATGTTTTAGCTAAAAATAAAAAAGAAAAAATAAACTACTGTTACTGTAGCAAAACTGCATTCAAAAACCACTCAGAGAGATAGAATATACATTTTGAAAAGTTAAGGGAGTTGATTTATTTAATTTTAGAGTTTAGAGAGGAAAAGCGAGGTTTTATGAAAGTTAGACAGAAAAATTAGACTTTTTGGTAGAAAAAAATAAAAAACATATATATAGGGGAAGAAAAAGCTACCCGGGGGCAGCGGCAGTTGGGCGGGCCCATTACGTCAGTCATCGACCAACCAGCCGCGCGGCGTCACTCCAATCCCCACGCCCCGCGGCGCCTCCGTTCGCCGCGCCATGGCGGGGTGGATCTCCTCCAAGCTCAAAGCAGCCGAGACGCTCCTCCACCAGGTAAGCCAGCAGCTCTCTTCGTCCTCGCCGCGACGCCGCCCCATCCCCTCCTGAGTCCTCTCCTCACCTCACTTCAGCTCTTCTGACTCCTCACTTCTCTTGCGTTTCAGATCGATCAGCAGGCGGCGGAATCCCTCGGCAAGTCCCCCTCCGCCTCCGACCTCGCCGCGCTGCATGCCACAACATCTCGCTCCGCGGATGACCTCCTCGACGTGCCGCCCCCGCGTAGGCCGCCGCCATCCGGCCCGCCTCCCTCCCTCGGCCTCCGTCTCGCACCGAAGCGCCCCTCCCTGCCTTCACCAGGGCCCCGCCGCTCCGCCTCCGCGGCTGCGATGCTCGCGGTGCAGGATCAAGCCGGTGGTGAGCCAGCGGTGGAGGTGGTGCCCGAGGTGAAGCCAGAAGCGGATCGAGGGGATCGCGAGGACGGCAAGGGTGTCGCGTCCGAGAGCGGGAGCGATGAGGACTCCGATGGATCAGGGAGCGACGACTCGGAGGATTCCGAGGAGGAGAGGCGGAGGGAGGAGGAGAGGACACGGCGGCGGGCTGAGCGGCTTGCGGCCATGGCTGCACGCGCTATTGCTGAGCGCGAAGAGGCTGTTGCGAGGCTCGAGGGGGAGAAGGCCGGGCTTGAGAAGCTGCTCGCCGAGCGTGAGAAGGAGCAGGCGCAGGAGGTGAGGCTGCTTCATGGCTATTTTGTGTTGCCTGAGACTTAGAGGTTGCTTAACGTGATGACATTAATATATAATGCTCTGAACAGAGCGAGAGAAACTTCTACTATAGCATGCATGATGTTAAATCTTTTTTGTGATTTACATTGTCATGCAGTTAGTGCCGCATTGGTGCATTGTACTCCCTCCATTCCAAATTATAGGTCATACAGAGTTTTTAACTTATAAGTCTATCTAGGTGCATAAGTACCTAGAAAAGCCAAAACGACCAATAATTTGTGACGGAGTGAGTATGTATTTTGTTTATGCAAAAATATATTCTGTTTAGATTTTTTTTTTTTTTTTTTTTTTTTTGCAATATTGCATTTGAGCACAAAATCTTGCACATATTTCACTGGTTATGGAACTGTAAGTTGGTCCCAAGTACCTATAAGGCAGAGTCAAGTATTGATATGCAAAAACATTTCTATACATAACTTATCCTGGTGAGATGGTTTCTAGAAAGTGTTGATTCCTTATCAGCTTTTTGTTCAACATGTTTCAGGCTTCAGAGTTGCAGACTAGTATGATCGAAACAATGGAAGCAGTGGAAATAGAGAAACAGAAACATCACAGCACTAGAATGGAAGCCCTTGCACGTTTGGCTAGACTTGAGGTATAGCCCAGTCTACAAACGACCCCCATCCAACCTTCACTAGTATTAGCAATGCTCTTAAAGACGGTTTTCACAGGTTACAAACGGAGAACTTGCAAAGTCACTTGCCAGGGAACAATGGAATCTGGAAGTTCAAGTATGTTTTCTTTTTTCCTCCCTCTTTGTGTGTTGCACTTTTAGGCTTAAGATAAGAAACAATGGAGAATCTACAGACTGCCCTGAGTCAACAGCAGATGTAGAGGCAAACTATAGATGTGACTATGCATGGATAGTTGAACATAGGATTTTTATCCTTCCCTTCAAGTTTGAGAACTCTAGCATTTTTGAGAGCGTGCACCTTAACATGTGGTCCAAAATTCTATGACTAGACAAAGTTGATACATTCTGGCATTGAAATAATGGGATAGTCTAGAGTGACCATGTTCTGGAGTTTTGTACACAAATGTAATTAACTATATTTTGTTGCCTTCCTATTGCTGGAGTCCTATATTTTAACATAATATAACTGTTAGTGATGAGTTGAATGTGATTCATACTTTATAGTTGTTTCACAAGTTATACGATGCTCTTTATCATTAAGCTGAAAACTTTTTATTCTTGATATTTGAATAGGTTGATCAAGTGGCGCAGCTTCGAGAGGAAGTTGAACTGAAGAAACTTGCTCAAGATAGTGAGTTGACCATGGCCTTTCTTTTGGGGCTCTGGTTTAGAGTTTATTTTGTGTTTTAAGCATTCTTATTTCATTCTTAGGCCAATAGTATATTAAGCTGACTTAATTTTGTTTCCTTCTTGAACTGATTTAAGTATGACATGGCATTCTTTTTGGTCTCAACTAATAGCACTGTTTTTTGGTATGTGACCTTCGCTATCATTCCATGAACAAGAATACAGAAGAAAACTAGCAAAGATACAAAAGATAAGTGCCCCTCCGGTTGATGAAGTAAGCAATCAACTTACACTTGCCAATTGCTTTTCATTCCACACAACTGATATAATATTTTCTTGAGCCTTTTTGAGTTTATCTATTTGTAATATGAGTTAACTTTTGTCTAGATAGAATCTTTGAGAAGGTTCAAGCTGGAGGAGGAAATTATTGATGCAGACTACTCTCTGACATGTGACAGAATTGTGAGCTTGAAGGACAAGGTAGGTTATGACTGATCGCCTGTAGTAATTAATTCTTATTTACAAATTATAGTCTTGATTCAGGAATTCGTTTAATAACTATAAGCTCTATTAGATCTTATTAGTATTACTCTGGCTTATTTATCTCCCATATATCATAGTGTTTTGGCCATTGTACTGTGGTATAACATTAAAGTGAGGTTCAGTTGTCTCACTGTTTTAAACTTCTCCCTTTTGACTTGTTTGGAATACCCATGTGCCTTTTTTTATTTTTGCCTAATACAATACAACCTGGAAGCAAGCTGTGATGTGGGGCTGACAGTACAGCTGCTGGACTCAGACACGAGTCGTGCCAGGGGCTCTCCCAAGAGCACGCACTGGCAGTTGGAAACCGAGAGGTCTAGGCGGCTGTGATCAAAGGCAATTAATTGATGGTTGGGACTTAGGAGTAATGAGAGGTTGAGAATCAAGGAGCTATGCTCCTATTTATATCTTATAACCAGCTTATGAGGGATAAAGCAACAACAAACCTATTACTAATCTCCCTGTTCTCTCTTATTCTCATCCCCTCCACCATAGGGCGCTCAGGGGATCAACCCCACGCCATTACCAACTCGAGCTATGAGCTTCTTAGTCGAGGGCCAGCAGCCTTAGGCACTAACGCCCTTGACAGCATCCAACTGAAGTTATACCTGAAAGAAAACGAATTATGCATGTGTTGTAATTTCTTGAATATTTTATACCTAGGTTCTGGTGCTGTTAGGTTGAGTGTCACTTGTGCTAGAAATTTGAATAATTTATGTTCTGTGATGCAGCTTATAATTATGTTAACCAATTATCTTGATTTGGTCCATGTGTTTTTTGTCAAACAGGCAAGGAAGATTGAAGAAAGCATTGAGCTGACTAGAAGAGACATGGTTCATCCTACAGAGGTGGAAATTGAGCTCAAGAAGAGGCTTGATCAACTAACTGATCGGTTGATTCAGAAACAAATGCAGGTTCATTCCTTATGTGGCTCTTTTGTCATATCACATCCTGTTTGTTTTCTGTTTTACAGCACCTCTTGGGATTTTGTTACCTGTTTTGTTTCGGGCCAGCATGGGTTTTACAGTAAAAAACATGATTAGGTCATTGTATTGAGAACCCTTCCCTATTTTCATTGGTACTATAGATGGAGTTAGGGAACATAGAACATCATCAAGATTTGGAAAGAGAAACACTCGAAATGAATAATAAATAATGACCTAACTCATAAAAGATGGTTACCCGTCTGAGGATAAATGCTTTTATTCACATAGTGATACTGGCTCTTGGTATCTATTGGCTACACCAGCACAGTGCTATCATTCAGAGGTTCAGAATCAAATGTTTCTCTTTTCAGGTTGAGTCCCTGTCTTCAGAGAAGGCAGCTCTGTTAATGAGAATCGAGGTATGTATATGTAGACCCACACTGTATATAAGTCATTTTTATAAAATATTCTGACCCGTCCTAGTAAATGTACCCATGTAAATGTGCATACAACAAAAATAATATTGTCCGCCATCTACAGGCAGTCACGAGGTTGCTCGACAATACTGCCTCATCATCAACTTCTTCAAGCTCATCAAGATTGGACATTGAATCTGGTGCATGGCAACAATCACATTCACCAAAACTAGGTGACAGGATACGGGCTGGACAGCAGCAACTTGGATCTGCAATCCGACAGCTCGATTCGATCTTCTCAGCCGGGCATATCTTCTTGAGGCGGAATCCCAAGGCGCAGGTTTGGGCCTTGGTGTACCTGGTATGCCTCCACTTATGGGTACTGTACATACTAACATCACACCCAACAGTGTCGGAAACTCTCCCTGGGGCTACCTTTTCTTTGGAGACATTAAACAAGACTAGCACTTGATGTTTTTTTTTCCTGGCATGTTCTGATGCCATACAGAGTCTATTCTAGCTGTGTACATGAGGCACCATACCTTCTTTTCTGGTTGAGAAATATCATAGGATAGAATGCCTCCTGCATTTTGCTTTAATTGATACATGTCCCTATCCCCAATCAAAGTGTAACAGTGGCTGGTTGCATACATGAAGTTGACTTTTGACAAGTGAAGGTTCGCATGTGTGTCGTGCTGATATACATACTCTTGTCCTCCCAATTAGGCGTTTTTGCCAAAAAGAAAAGAGCCTGGAATAACGGTTTCAAACATAAGCTCGAATTGCTTCTGAATGTTTATTTTACACACATTCTATTCAATCGTGGAAAAAAAATTAAATATTTTTTTTTGAAAAAATGGCAGGAGCTCTGCCTTTCAATTAAGCAAGGAAAGCAAATAGGTAGTTTATGTACACCACAGCCCCGCCTCAGCGGCCACACGAGCTGTCACAAACAAGAAGCATAAAAGCCAAGACAACACCCCCGACTAGCCATTACCCCTGCCTACAAAGAGAGCCCGCCCTTTGCCCTTTTGAACTGGGCGACATCTTCTTTGATTCTGAATTCAATTCGGAACACATACTCGTTGGCGTTATTGAAAATTCTCCGATTCCTTTCCTTCCAAATATTCCACTTGTACATATCAATCCATCAGCGAAAGATCAACATTTTACATAACTAAAGATTCGAAGTGTTTTGCATTGCGAATGCTATTTTTTTTTTTACTACAATAGTAATGTCTGCAGCTCTTCTATACTAGTGGCACTTGTGCTCTTGGATGAAGCCGCACTTGGCCGAAACCACATTGGCATTTGCAACGAGTCCCTCATGGCCGGATAAGAGAGGCGAAGATCCCAGTTTAATTCAAAGTCATCTCCTAGCTTCAGATCAAAGATGGCAGCATCACATTTGATCAAGTCTGCGACATAGACACAATCTGCCTGAAGAAGAGAATCTGTGGAGCCATCGCGAGGCACGTGGGCGTGGAAAGGGTAGTTGGCCCCCACGAAGAGGGCGCGACCACCGCCGAGGTTCCCGACGCGTTGCCAGGCGCCAGTGATGGTGTCGAGCTCGTGGAGCAAGACGCGGCGTGGCCAGAAGCTCCACTGGAAATCGAACACTATCCTCCACCAGCGCTCGTCCTTGGCGTGCTCGTCGTCGTTCTTGTCGCCGACCATGCAGACCAGTTGGAGGTCGCCGCTGCTCGACGTGGCCAGGTAAAATACATTCCTGGAATAGTAGTCGAAGTCGATGTCCGGTGGCGGCAAAATTTCGGGCTCCACGGCTGTGCCGCCGCCGTCCATGTCCCAAGAGCAGATGTTCCCGGATCCGGCCACGGCGAGCACCTTGCCCTTGTGGACAGTGACGTCCGTGTACTTATTGAGATAGTGTAATCCCTCAGGGTTCTCCAATGGCGTCCACCGCTCGTTCCCAGCTGCCGTGAAAGCAACCAGACCTGCGCTGTCACTCGAGGAGAAGAGAGCGACGGCGAGGTAGCCGCTTGGGTGCGCCGGCGTCCGACACAACGTGACCTTCTGGAAACGGTGCGGCAATTTCTCGAAGGAGACACCGGGGCCACGCTGGTCGACCTCCACCACCTCGACACCTGGGATGGTTGCGAAGGACGGCAAGGGGACGCGGACGCCGGTGACGGGGTTCAGGAGCTCGACGCCGCACCTCAAGTCCGTGGTCACCAGCCAGTCGTCCTTGCCGCCGATCCAGGTCCGCTTCTTCAGCCCCTCGGCCTCGCCATGGTAGGACTCGCCGGTGGCGACGTCGTGGAGCCCGAAGATGCCAGGCTCCACGTTGTACTCAACGTCCCAGTCTTCGTCTTCGAGGTCCAGGCTAGACGTGAGCAGCGTCGGCGCGCCTGACGGCAGACGGGGGTGGCGAGTGTTCTTGGAAGCGGCAGCCCAGTTCTTGCAAACCGCTGGGAAGCGGATGACGCCGACGGCGTCTAGGCGGTCCAAGATGAGATTGCATAGCTCGGGCAGGAGGTCGGACCATCGGGCGGTGTCCGCGTCGTTGGAACTTGATGACATTGTTGGTGATACGCCCGGAGACCACCTTCCTGCGAAAACAGTATGGCGAGTACGATTAGTTGGAGGTCACCTCGCTCTGCGAATCTGCGATTGTTGCGGTTAGTCGTGCTCAAGCCAAGGCGAACGGTCACAAGCCTCAACAAACTATTGTGATGGGGGGCATGTACCTAGATTGTGCATTTTTCAATTGCTCCCTAGAGGATTCACAATCATTATATATATCTTCTCTAATCTAATTGACGCTATCACCCTAACATATTATCAGGCCACTGGAATTAATGGATCGGAACACAAACACAGTTGCAGAAAACAAAGTCACAAGCTCGATCGGAGAAGCGCGTACCTTATGTGAAATGAAGACGCAGGCAATAAGCGGACACGGCAGGGCCGTCGTTGGAGGGGAGGAAATCCCTGTGCTGCTGGTCACACGGGCTCACAGGGCATTGGTGTCGAAGGCACGATGCGTCGCAGAGGCGACCGGCGGCCTCTATTCTAGCTCTAGGGCATCTAACAGGAAATATTCAAGCGGGGGCTAGGGAGAGCGCTGCGTGCCTGCGGCGTCGTCGTCGAACGATACGGCGAGGAGCTGAGCTAGCGTCCCGGCGGGGCGGTCCTCCTGCTATTTTTATACAGGGAAGGGGGGCAACAAAAACCAAACGGGTCATCGATTCCAAGCTGGTTTGCAGGCTGCATCCGTAGCGCGTGGGGATCGAATTCGAATTCCTCACCAGCTTCAGCTTGGAATCCGGATCACCATCAGCAGGGCCGAGACGAACGCCACGCTGGACATGCAGACTGTCCAATACATCTTTTGCCGTTTTGAACAAACCGTTTATATTTTCTGAATAAACGAACCCAAAGTCTGAAACATGTTTGATTGAGCTCTTTTTTTCATAATGACCAAAGTCAGGCAAATCGATGGACCTGCTTCTCCGGTAACTCCTGGCTCTCCTACGAGCGAGCTAGCTATCAGCTCGCGAGCTTCTCCAAGACTTTGCCCTCGATCTGCACCAGGCTCAACAGAACAGTCAACAAAGACTGCATGCATGCAACTCAGGGAAAAGCTGCTCTTGCTTGACACTGCCTGCTCTGCCATTTGGCAAGCTAGCTCTCCTTGTGTGAACGTATGACCATGGAAATAAAACTTCGGGTGTAAGTTTACGGTGCAGCAGCAGCATTTCTTGGGAGGTGTGCAGCGTCGTCAAAGCCGTGTCAATGAGGAGATTGCGACAGTGGACAACAAGGCGCGTGTGAACTGTGAAATAAGGAGATTGCAGCATACTATGGGTGTAAGAAGCAAAATCGTATCAGGCAGACGTGCCAAACACAGCCAAATAAAACAATATATGTGACACATGGCGTTATCTCTATTTTTCAATTCAATAAAATACAACCTTTTACAAAAGGATAAAGCAAATTGATAAGCTATCCCTGTTTGCTTCAACTTATCAACCATTGTAACAATGTTTTTCTTTCACAACAAATCAGCCGTTTCAACTTATCAACTAGTTTATAAGTCCTGCCAAAAAAGAGAGAGGTGAAGAAAGAACCTAAATAGTTTAATGGTTGTTGACATTTGGAATAAGAGAATCACGATGTCTGCCTTAGGACTTAGGAGCTTACACATTAGAACTAATAGTTTGCACTCCCCACCCATGAAGGTAAGGCTCGCCTTGCAGGACAAGGTGAGGCAGCAAAACTAGCGAAAGGAACCAAACACGTCCGAAAATATATGTCATATACACGGAAGCGTTTCTTGGGATCTAACAGGATACATGATTGGTTCGGTGTATATGGCCTGGCTTTGCCTGACGCACTTAAATGCTATACGTTTTGATGGCTGGACACTAAATTGGAACTGATCAGTGGGATGCTTTTGGTGCTGCCTAGCCCTCTTAATAAGAAACGAAAACAAATTCTGGTTTTCGGCAGCATGGTCCGTGGGATGCACATGAGCTGAAAATGCATTTTTGAGATTTCATCGGTCTAGGTGACAACATATTGTTTGGTTCGTCAATAGTAATGCAAATGAAAACAACAAATTAGAGCTGCCGATGTAAAGGGCAAGACATAGGATTTGAAGTAATTTCATTTTCATGTGCGTTACTACTGAAGGAACCAAACAACGCGAAGTTTAAATGCCCCTCATGCGTTTTACTTCTAACAGAACCACCTAGTGTGGGTAGTCCGTTGGCAGGAACCACATGGGCATCTGCAACGGGTCTTCCACGAGCGAGTACGCGAGACGCCGCTTGATGCAACCGTCATCTCCCTCCCGCTTCTTGAGGTCAAAGATGGCCGCGTCGCAGCCGTAGGGCGTGTCGGCGAGGTAGACGCAGTCCGCCGCAAGATCGGCCTCATCCTCGGACGCACGCCCACGCCGCAGCACGGTGACGTAGAACGGGTAGTTCGCCCCCAGGAAGAGCGCGCGATCTCCGCCGAGGTCGGTGACGCGCCGCCACGTGCCGTTGCCGGCGTCGAGCTCGTGGAGAGACATGCCGAGCTCGAGGAAGCTCATCCTGTCGTCGAACACCAGCCTGCTCCAGACGCGACTGTCCCAGCACCTGCCCCGGTACTTGTACATGTCGGCGACGTCGTAGCCATGTACGTAGACCAGCAGAAGCCGCTGGTGGCTGCCGCCGCCGGTTGAAGCGGCCAGGTAGAACGCGCACCGGTCATGGTCATGGCGGCTGATCTCAATCTCTGGTCCCTGCACCACTGCGGGCTCCGCCGTAGCTCCGCCGTCCATGTCCCAGGAGTAGATGCGGCCGAGCTCGTTCACGGCGAACAGCTTCCCGTCGACGATGATGGCGTCCATGTATGAGACATCTGACCGCGAGGCGGCCGCGGGGTCCTTCAGCAACGTCCAGCGGCACTCGGCATTGCCTCCGCCGCCGGCCGCCGCCGTGAACGCCAGCAGGCCTTCCGAGAAGAGCGCAACGGCCAGGTGGCCGTCCGGGTGCTCCGGCGTCCGGCAGAGCGCCACCTTGAGGATCTTGTGGCAGTGACCTCCGGTGCGGACGTGGAGGTAGCCCGGCACCTCGACTCCCGGGATGGTGGCGAAGGACGGCAGGCGAACCCGCGCGCCGGTGACGGGGTTGAGGAGCTCGACGTCGCAGCCGCAGTCCGTGGTCACCAGCCACCCGTCCTTGCCGCCGACCCAGGTCCGGCCCTTGAGCCCCTCGGCCTCACCGAGGAAGGACTTGCCGCCACCGCCGCCGCCGCCGGCAGACACGTCGTGGAGGCCGAACGCGCCCGCGTCGACGTTGGACTCGATCTCGCAGCCGTCGGGGTCGAGGCCGGACGTGAGCAGCGCGGGCGCGCCCGGCCGCAGGCGAGGATTCTGCTCGTAGGCCGCGGACCAGCCCCTGCACACGGCCGGGAAGCGGAGGATGCTGATGGGGTCGAGACGCGCCGTGACGAGGTCGCACAGCTCCGGCAGGAGGTCGGCCCACGGCGGGGCGGTGGCCGCGCTCGAAGCCGGAGACATTACTTGCGTGGTCACCGGCCGTTCAGCGTTCACGACGGTGAGGAATTCTTGGACCTACGCCATTGCCCGTGTGATGGCAGAATACACATGCATGTACTAGACTCGTACCTGGGTCGTCAAACACAGAATCCGGATCGGAATTGACGACGACCGAGCACGAGGAGAGGAGGACGCACTACAACGACAAAGGATGAAGCCGACCGAGCTCGATCGACGGCACGATTCAGCGGTGCCCCAGTCAAACTTGTCTTTGTAGCATAGCATTAGCGTTGGAACTCGAACTGCAAGACGCAGAGTGGCATGATTCAGGCCCGCCCAGTTCACGCCTAAACTTGGCCCTCACGTCTTTGCAGCGGCTACCGGGCTGCTAAGTAACCAGTTTCATGCCTGGCCTGACAGTAAACCATTCTGATACCGCATGCAATGAACAGACGCGGTTCGATACAAGTGACAGCCGTCTCTGACGCGATTAGAGGAGAGGTTTTTTTTTTTTTTTTTTTTTTTTTTTTAGAGGGGTAGAGGAGAGCTTTTTTTGCCATCAAAGGCTTCAAATGCACCGTACCGTAATGGCTTGTTGGACCGAACCAGAATTTGGCTACAGGCTGGACTTTGTAAAAAAGTACAGATCCGGGCCGGACCACTAATGGGCTAAAACGCGGGATATTGATCCATGGACAGCTCAGTTTTTATTTTAAAAAAAATATCCACCTGGCCTATCTCATGTTTACTTGCATCATCCCATTTATATTCCTATGCTGTTTCGAAAAATAGTCGTATATATATGACGCCACATTTTTTTCGCGGAGAGAGAGAGAGAGAGGATATACCGAGTTGGAGGGAGAAGGAAGATGGAGAGTAGGGTCGATGGAGAGAAAAAGATAGAGAGGATGGAGAGAGTAGAGAGAGGATATATGTTAGAGTCTGAGGGAGAAGGAAAAAAGGAAGCAATTGTCTCTAATTCTAGTTCAACAAATTTGACAATGAAATTTGAAATCCGAAAGCTTGTTGCACTGTCCGTTGATGTTGGTACCCAACAATAACAACTATCGCTGCCAGTTTGGTGCTAGAACCCGATAATGATATTTATGAGATTTTTTTACAATGCTTGCGGAGAATTTCGACGGCTCACATCGACCGATTCGACATTAATGAGGAGCTGCTGGTCACCCGAACGATGACGGCGACACCCCGCTGCACCTGGCGGCCAAGGCGGGCAAGGTGGAGGTGGGCAGGCTGCTCGTCGGCGGCGGCGCGCGCGCCTGGAGATCAAGAAGAGCCCTCTGATCATGACCAACAAGGTGGGCAACAGCAACACCACGCTGCGCGAGGCGGTGCAGCATCGCAGGGGCGCCGTGGCGGTGGTTCTCATGGACGCCGACCCCAACCGCCGCCAGCCGGCCACGACCTCAACGAGCGGATGGAGTCCCCGCTGCACATGGCCACCCGCGAGTGCCTCGTCCAGGTCGTCCAGAAGATCGTCAGCTACCCCTGGGTCGGCCAGTTCTTAGCGGCACTGCTCTGCACCAGGCCGTGCTGGGCACCCATCACCATAATGTTTGTCTCTATCTTTCTCCCGCCCAGTCGTACAACAATCATGAACAATCGCGTGTTCATTCACAAAGATCAAGCCACAGCACCCTGCCCAGTCGCAGGTTTCTTCATTCTTCAAGAAACTCAAGCTTTGCAAATGAGCAATGAACATCTATTGAGGCTGATGATTGCCTTAGTGAAAAGACCAACATACCCTTTAGTAATATAATTAATATTTGAGGAAGGCAATGGAAGGCAATAGAAAGCAATTTCAATTATTGTAAAAGACCTCCCGGTGCTTGTTTAAGACCGCTAAGGGTAGTTATTTTTATTAGAAACCGACAGTGTTACCCTATGACCGTCAGTTATAAATTATCCAACAGCGATAGAGATGACAATGATAATAGATTCTGTAGCAGTGGATATATATACGAAGTAAGACTCATCAAGTAATAACAAATAAGCACACCACCTTAAGCATTTGTTCTCAATAGACAAATGC
This sequence comes from Chrysopogon serrulatus, assembly GCA_015844335.1. Classification (NCBI taxonomy): domain Eukaryota; kingdom Viridiplantae; phylum Streptophyta; class Magnoliopsida; order Poales; family Poaceae; genus Chrysopogon; species Chrysopogon serrulatus. The sequence goes on from JADLZL010002645.1 coordinate 265,395, forward strand.
ATGTACCGAATGAAGGAGGAAAATGGACCAAAGTTTTGGCGGAAAACGGCAGCCTAGCAAGCTAGGTAGCCGCAAGTGGCACACCTGGTGCTGGTGATTACAAAGCCTAGACCAAGACGTGAACCAAAATGGTCGGAAAGCAAGAACAAGGTGGAATAAAAGCGTTGATAGGCGGCGACTCGTGGGAAATCTGCCGCCCTATCTTCAACCTTTGGTGTCTCACCCGTGACTCTACTCCGAAAGGCGAGACGACGATTGAAGCCGACCCGGCGGCAAGTGGCAGCGGCATCTATGGCGCCCCCCGATCCGGCCGTAACCGCCGGCCCTTCACATCTCTCCGGGGAGAGGAGAGGAGCAAGAGGCCAATTCGTGCTGCTGCTCCCGGCGCACTCCGCACAGTCGCTGCACCTGGCCGGCCCTCGTGTGCGTGGCTGCTGTTGTCTGTAGTGTGCTCCGATCCATTCCCGGCCGTGGACTGGCTGGACCACTGAACGAGTGAGCCTGCCACGCTTGAGCTCCGGGCAAAGTTTGGCTCCGGGGTGGTGGTAGTGGCACCACCACCACCTCCACCTGTAGCCCAGTCATTGCAGGCTAGATGGCTCCATGGGCATGCCCGGCTGGCCCATGCATGCTTGCTGGTTGCTTGCAACAGTGACGCGCAGATTCACACTGTGCCAACACGTTTCTGCCTGCAGGTACGACCATACCGCACGATCGAGAAAGAAAGCAAGATTGTAGATAGATAGAAGAGGTCTATTACATGCTTGGAAAACGAGTAGGGAAGTACATTATTAAGGTCTTGTTTAGATGGGGGGAAGAGAGAGATTGAAAAGTCCTGTAGCAGTTCGTTTGTATTTAGTAAATATTGTCCAATCGTGGCCCAACTAGGCTCAAAAGATTCGTCTCGTGATTTACAACCAAACCATGTAATTAGTTATTTTTTTATTAACATTTAATGCTCCATATATAGGATAAAAATTGATGTGATGGAGAGAGATTGAAAAGCCCTGTAGCATTTCGTTTGTATGTGGCAAATATTGTCCAATCGTGGCCCAACTAGGCTCAAAAGATTCGTCTCGTGATGTACAACTAAACTGTGTAATTAGTTATTTTTTATACTTATATTTAATACTCTTTACATGCGGGTACAAATTGATGTGATGGAGAGAGAGTGAAAAAACTTGGAAGTTGGAGGGGGAAGTGAACAAGGCCTAAAGCGCATTGGAGAATCTTTGTGAGCCGCTGCAGACGAGATTGACTTTATTATCATGCACTGATCCTCCTGGTGGACGACCTTGCTTGGTGTTGGTGCTCCAAAGACCAAAGCGGAAGAAGCTCTTTGCGCAAAAGGCAGCTGATCCTGATCGATCGGCGTCTGTTTCCATCGTCTCTCGCTCATCGCTCGGTTTCCGTGGATCAGCTGCTCTAAATATTTCTATTGATTCGCTGCTCGATCGCATGCATTCGGATCAATAATGTTATCTTCCTGGCCGTGTGTTTATCAGTTTATTATCTCATATCACTGATATCTCATATCAATATCATTGACATCTTCAGACCCAAGATGCGATGGAGCACTGGCGCCCACACCACCCACGGACACGCACACACAAACACACACAGTGCCCTCGCTGCCTCCACGTGAAGCAGCTTTGCGCATGCATAAACATCGCTCTCCGTGTATATTCGAATCCTCTCCGTCTGCAACTTTTTCCTTGTGCTCGGATCTTGCCAATGACAACTCAGTACTGTCCTCCAGACTCTCCACCAATGCCATATGCGAACACATGAGCACATCGTGAGTTCGTGACATGCATGTTTTGCGCATAGCAGCAGCACTGGTAGCTCTGGACAAGATTCTGCACAAACACCTAGCTAGCTTGTTCCTGCTTCCTGGGGTGATTCTTGTTCTTTCAGTTCCCCCTTTATGAGATGCAGAGGCTGAGAGGGTGATTCCGGCCGGCTATTAGTTGTAAACTTCTCTTTTAAGTGCTTTCAAATTCAAGATTCAATGGAGATTACTGGGTGAATTAAACGACAAAGAAAAAAAAATCTATATGCTACATATGCTCCGTTGCTCAGACTGGGTTGGCACTAAAGGTAGCGGTAGTAGTAGTTACTAACCCTCTGCCTCTATTATTCTGGCTCTCTACCCCCTGCTAGATGAATTGTGTTTGTGTGTTTTTTTTTTTCAGAAAAACAGTTTACCACTACTAAACTTCTGGTATTCTTAGCTACTCCTGTATACATGTGTGGTAAATAGTAGATTGATTGCACGTTTGGACATTTCACATTAGTAATGGTATATAAGTTTTTAATGAAGCCTCATGTTGTACTTTCTTCTAGTTCTTGGAAACAATTGTCCAAAGTTTGTTGGGCCAAAGCTTTGTTGGTATTTGTTTTATGAGGTGTCTGGCAGCCTGGGTCCAGCGTTGGGAGAGGGATTCAGAGGAAAACTATCCCAATCCTGCTAGGTAGATGATTATGTTCAATGAGTATATCTGTAAATAATCTGACCCTGGAAGTGGAACCTTTTTTAAATATGTTGTGATTTTCTAACAGAGAACTTGCTGCGATTTCGTGGTTTTTAAGCCTCCGATCATGACGACGTTCCAATCTAACATGACTAGGCGCGTGCTTTTTGTTAGAACTAGCTATAGTCATGCAGAGTTTGACAATGCATGGCTGAATGATGCATGCTAGGTCACTTTTTAGATTTTCGTAGCCTTCAGTTTCAAACTTTTTACAGCCTATTTCATAAACATAATCATACATGTTTCCTCCTTATCTAGACTAATATGACCCGCGTGATCTCATCAGTTTGACGAAGTTATCAAACAGACTTTTAACATTGCATTTTCTAACTTCAGGGCAAGATATTGAAAATGTTAGCCTAGCCCTGTTGGTGGAGAATATAAGTACGTATGCACACCTATGCACACCACCCATGCGCAAGCCTTCTTCAACTCAAATTTGGGTATTGTTTTTTTATGACATCAAATAGATACACTATGAAAATATAATTCATGAAAAGTCTAATGTTACTTTCTAGTTGGTATCATAAATGTTCTTATTAAATTTGGTCAAACTTGAAATACTTTAACTCTTCAAGAAAGATAAAATGGCTTATAATTTGGGATGGAGTCTTGCAATAGTCACTGCTCGAGACGTTGATAGTATAGGTGAATGTATTTTTGAAAAAACTAGAGTGCTTACCATTAAAATGTTTATGCAAATATGTTATAATCTTCTGCATCGGAAAATGTAATAATTTTATTATTTTTTTCTCGAAAACGCATAAAGGTTTGCGCTTCATTATATTAAGAAGGGATTTAATGGTTACAAGGGTGGGAGGTCGGGGCTGTTTAGAATTACATGAGGCGTCGCCCCCCTGCCGAGCTGGACCCCCTAGAACGTTTACATGGGCGACTACCGCGGATTAAACAACTAAGCTTCTTAGCACCGGCCGACCCATTCATCGGCCGCGGCGCTTGATGATTTGGAGGAGACCGTGGATTGAGGTGTCCGCGCCTCGGGAAACACCTTGCGTTTCGCTCCTTCCAGATCTCCCAGGCGACAATAGCGAAGAGGGAGTCTGCGCCTCGCCTCTTGTCTCCATGCCATCGCTGTCGCCATCGGTCCCACCAGTCGATCATGGATCCCCCTCCTATCTGTCCCGCGTCCGCTCCGAGCACCACTAGAATGGTCCACCAAATTTGGCGTGAGAAGGAACACGAGGTGAGTATGTGGTCCATTGACTCGGGTTCTTGGTCACATAGGTAACAATTGTCATATGCCTCGAGTCCGTGGCGACGTCTCCTGTCCGCGGTCCAGTGGCGCCTCTGGAGCACTAGCCATAGGAAGATCTTGACCCGCAGGGGCGCCCAGGTCTCCCAGATCCTCGAACAGCCGTGGATGGGCTGTGTGGTCATGTGAAGTGCTCGGTAGGCTGATCTGGAGGAGTACGTCCCGTCGTTGGTCCATCTCCACGGCTGTACTCCTCCGACGACGGGACTAAGCTGTACGTGCGCGACCAGGTCCCAAACTTGTAGATATTCCCGCATCGTAGCTACAGTGACTCCCCCGACGAGCCGGTCTTCGCCGTCACTAAGCTAATGAAGAGCTGTCTGGCGTACATGACACATAATGCAGAGGCAGCGCGTCGTGTGCTTATAATTTTTGCAAAGCGATGCGACGAGACTTGTAGGTGGAGTATAGCACTGGTGATTGGAATAGCAAGAAAGGACAGCGACAGGTCACATAATTGTTGGAGATTCTTCTCGTCTTGATATTGGATGCTAATCCATTTATGGAAGAAGAAAAATGATTGGATTAATCAATATTTGGATTTGCAGGCAAGTGAATGGTTGCGGAGTGTGTTTTGGGTTCAACGTGTAGGTGCTACTGGTGCATGCACATGCCGTTGCGAGTAGTAAGTGAGCAGCGTGCTCGATGGGCTGATTCTTTGTGTGATTAATGCGTAGCGTGTGAGATGGTGTTGCTGCGATCGGCCATCGACACACAGGGTGAAAAATTGGCAAGCTTCAACAAGACCATTATTGGCACAAGAATTTCTACAAGCTGCAGCGGTTGAACTCGCCATGCATGACACAACGAATTGACCTAAGATGACCTCCCTCCGCTGAAAATAATGGTGCGGCCCTGCTACGTAGCAGAGAGGAAAAGATAGGTGGGACTCAGCTCAGCCTTGCGCTCTTTCTCAGTCACTCCGTTAGCTTCGAACGCGCAAATAATTAATCATAGAAAATAAATAAATTTAAAAGAGCTCTAGATATGAAGAAAATAATACGGATGGGTAGAGCATGATTTTAGATAAATTTAGGAAGAAGAATCAATGGAATCAGAGTTCGTACGTGGAAGATATGGATTTTACAAGATGGGCTGTTAATGAATTCCGAAAAATAAAGATAATATTATTGGAGGAGACTAATCACGCTATTTGACCAGCACATGTCATGGGTCTTGTTCCTTGGCGTGAAGAATGGGGTGCTGTGCCATTTAATTTGCATGCATGCATGTGTGAGGCCTGTTGATAGCATGAGAAAAAGAGGGAGCCTTCTGGCTGCATTGTTGACTGATCAATAGATCAGGTAGGAGGTGAATCCAGTTTACATATTTCCATATTGCTGGTGCTTCCTTTGATATCATGTTCATTTGGCTTTGTGGCTAAGGAGCTCTCCCAGAAAGGGACGCCAGCGTGCACGGCACATACTGCAGAGATAGCGCTAATAATTTCTGTGGGATGATTAGCAGGTGAAGTAAGAACATGTGAATTTCTATGGAGTGAGGAATGGGGCGGACATCTTGCCAGTAGATAAGGAGACTTGTGTAGGCGGTGCATCGCAGTTAACTAGCACATGCGAGAATCTTGCAGCTCTACCGCAAGACATTAATGGACGGCATGCAAGCTTCTTCGAGCTGCTGTGGTCGGTCATCGCCGTGCTTGCCATGGCGAAGTAAAAAGCACTACAGCTTGCCGCCAGGTGCTCTGCAAGCGTGCGATGCGGATTGCTCTGCGAGTGTGCTATGAGCGCGATTAGGGAATTAGGAAGAAGATAAATAGCGAGAGATGGAGTTGGAAGATATTTGGACAAGGAATAAATTAGAGCTCAATTTAAAAATTAGTGCAATAAAATTTCAATTTCTCATTTTGCCACATGCAATAATACATAAATATGATGCTCATGACATGGTTTATTGTTTTGTTTACGCGGTACACCGAGGGTGTCACACAGAGCCACCTACACTGTAGCGCGATGCCAGATAGGTGGAGGTCGGGGATGCCCAGTCCCCCTAAGTCCGTCGGCCGGCAAACGGAAGGCCATGCAACCATGCACCTCCCACGCACCGAGCCCTCTGAGCCGGTCCAAAGGAATCTTCGACAGATGGCGTCGATCTCCTCACGTGCCCAAGCTGGCAATCTGTCAGCGATGGCGGCATATATAGGGATTGCCGCGAGTACAGATTTGATCCAAATGAGCCGCCCGCTCCGCGCCATGAGTGGTCCGTGGCACGGCGGTAATCTTCTGGCAACCGAGTCGATGGTAGGCTGGATGCTGGTCTTAGGCACCTTCCTGGAGCTCAGGGGTAGGCCTAGGTAGATTATCGGAAATTCTGAGCACTGGCATCCTAGGATCTCCCTCAAGTCCTATATGTACTCATCCGCTCCAAATATCGGCGTGATGGAGCATTTTGCTAGATTCGTTCGCAGCCCTGACGCGCCCCCAAAAATCTGTAGCAGCTCCTTGATGGCCCCCGCTTCCCGTACGTTTGGGTTCATGAAAAGGATGACGTCGTCCGCGTACAGGCTACAATGATGCCTGACAGCCGGCGCCCCTGTGGGCTGCAGTATCCCCTGTTCAGCGACCGTCGTGAAGAGTCGTGCCAGGATCTCCATGACTATGATGAAGAGCATCAGGGATAGAGAGTCCCCCTGTCGAACCCCCCTGGCATGCTGTATCCATAGCCCGGCCGGCCATTTAGTAGTATTCTGGATGAGGCCGACGACAGCAGTTGGCAACCCAACGCCGCCAGCGGTCGCCAAATGAAAGCCCTAGTTTGGTTTTGACTAATTGATGAAACCTAGGACTAACCCTATTGCTAAGTGTGTAGCATTAGAGAAAGGGGAGGTCCAAGCCAAGTGGTGGAATGGTGATCAAGGTGATGGTGGAGACCAAAGATGATCAAGTGCCACCCTTGGAGATGAAGGAAGATGAGGAACAAGATGGAATGCTAGAGGCAAAGGTATATGCTAGGGCATTTCCATTTTACCGGCCATAGGTGAGTAGAGAAGTTGATGGCCGGATTTAGGATTGATAACCGTACTATTAAGAGGGGCGATGTCGCACAATATCGGTTATCTAAGTGCCACTAGGTGAGCAATGACTTTGCATATGCATTAAGGATCTAGTGAGCAAACAATCTCTTGCAAAATTCATTTGAAAAGGCTAACACACGTGCACAAGTGGAGAGACACTTTTGTGTTGGCACATGAGAACAAGGGTTGATGGGGTTCGGGTGTAAAACCCTCCCGCCAATTGTAGCATTTGTTTAGTCACGAACACACGTACATGCTATACCAAACCTAGACCAAATGTGTGCAACTAGACTGATAACTACATATAGATCAGTAGTATGCATCCTTCTAGAGATCACTGAAACCATGTATAGCTCAGCCGGTAACATCATAATTCCTTTGTGATTTCACGTGATAGAGATTGCAGACTTATTGTTGGGAACAAGTCCTAGTGAGAGATGCAAGTGCGATTCCTTGGAATTGAACTGGCACCGGCAGCGAGCACATCGGCAAATGTATGCGATTTAGAGGTAAATTGGATCTAACAGTTATTGTTGTCAAGTCTACAAAATCTATGGCGATATGGTTTGTTAGAATTAGCATGCATGGAGCCTCTAATTAAACGTCGTCTCTTATTAGTAATAGTGACATTAATTCTCAATGTTCCAAAGAATTGTATATATCCTTTTGGGGGGCTCAAGCATGATCGGTGTTTTTTAGGGGAACAGGAGGGGTTCCCCTACTGGGATTTCAGTGATAAATTCCCCTAATGTTCGGTGGGTTGTATAGTTTCTAGTTTGACCCTTGGCACGCACCCCTATGCAGCATGTCAGAAACTCAACATACGTGTACGCGTGTAGCATTTCAAACTGCCAAGCGTGAAACACATCAGGCTAGGCCACTAGTGTGTGTGCAGCAATACTTATGACATGGTCATGCTCTGTATATAGGTCAAATGATCAATTATGTGCGTGAATCTTTAATTCTGAGCTGCACATGTAAACACCAAGGAATATATTAGTGCTGCATGGGTCCGGTCCCTACTTTGCCATATATGAGATCATGCAATGGTGATGTTAAATTAAAGCAAGTAAAAGTGGTGGTGTGGATGGTTTGTTTCTCTGCCATCACAATTTACAAGCGATGGATGGTGGTATCAAATCTATGGAATGAAATGGAATCCTGTCCATGAGAAAAAAACTGCCGATTTAGATGTGTGCCTGTGCTTGGCTCCGGCCGTCTAATTATTGGGTTTGGACACCAACCCTACCCCTTGTGTCGCCTCGCCTTTGATTCTCTCTTATTCTATCTCTCCTTTTTCTCTCTCAAGTTGCGTACCACTTTTCTTCTTCTTTTGAAGCTGCTATATAGCGGCCTCTTCCTCTCCTTTATCTACCTTGGACGAATTGGAGGAGGAGCTACCAACAAGGTCATCCATCTTCCTCTTGTATGCTGTAAGCAGCAGTCACCTCTCAGTCAGGCCCATATGGTGGGTATGAGAGGTGCCTACGGCGGCAGCGGCGGCGGCGGCGGTGGTTACAATGACAGCAGCAAGAGCCGGGCGCATGCGGCAGCTCCGGTGACAGAGCAGGAGATTGCGGCGATGGCAGTGCAGCACAAGGTGGCGCCACCGCCGGCGCGGAGCACGGTGAGCAAGATGAAGGCGAGGGTGAAGGAGACCTTCTTCCCCGACGACCCGTTCCGGGCGTTCAAGGGTCAGCCGCTGGGGACCCAGTGGCTCATGGCGGTCAGGTACCTCTTCCCCATCCTGGACTGGATGCCGAGCTACTCCTTCTCGCTCTTCAAGTCCGACCTCATCGCCGGCCTCACCATTGCCAGCCTCGCCATTCCACAGGCAAGCAGAGCATCTTTCCTCTCTTATTCTCCATGCATCTTTCAGGTTAATAATGACCAACTGTTTCTGTGTATTTGCAAGCTTGTTTGCAGCGATTCAGCACTTAATTTGTGGCTTTCAGGCTTTGTGCCAACTCTGTCTTTTCATGCTGTATTAATTAATTATTAATCCCAGCTGCATGCATGCACGCATGCACACATGGTTCTTTGGCTCTGCAGGGAATTAGCTACGCTAAGCTGGCAAGCTTGCCTCCCATAATCGGGCTGTGTACGTATCTGTAACTCTGCTGGCGTCTCTATCTATCTACCTGCAATTTCAAGCTAGTGATGAGCAGAGATCAAGGAGCCATCCATACATGCATCTGCAGATTCCAGCTTCGTGCCGCCGATGGTGTACACCGTGCTGGGGAGCTCCGGGACCTTGCCGTGGGACCCGTGTCGATCGCGTCGCTGATCATGGGGTCCATGCTGCGCCAGGCGGTGAGCCCCAGCGCGGAGCCGGTGCTGTTCCTGCAGCTGGCCTTCACGTCCACGCTGTTCGCAGGGCTGGTGCAGGCGTCGCTGGGCATCCTCCGGCTCGGGTTCGTCATCGATTTCCTATCCAAGGCGACGCTGGTGGGGTTCATGGCCGGCGCCGCCATCATCGTGGCGCTGCAGCAGCTCAAGGCGCTGCTGGGCATCGTCCACTTCACCACCGAGATGGGCATCGTCCCCGTCATGGCCTCCGTCTTCCACCACACAAACGAGGTATATACGCCGCCGTATGCGTGCATGGCTGACCTCGCCGCCGGCCGGCCGTCGCCTTAGCTATAGCTAGCCAACGCATATGCAACTGACTGGGCGTGTGAATTGTATATGCTTTCGCGTGTGCAGTGGTCGTGGCAGACGATTCTCATGGGCGTCTGCTTCCTCGTCTTTCTGCTGTCGGCCAGGCATGTGGTACGTACACATACATACATACACGCCGCCCCATATGTCTGATCTTCCTCATCAACTCGTCAATTAATTGGTACTCACGTACTGTACCGTGCTACGTATATAAATTCCGTCTTGTCGTTTTCTGGTCTGGGACTCTGGGTACGTACGTGGCATTGCTCAGCACCGTTGGCCGCTCTAGATAGTCCACAGTACCAGTAGCATGAGTTTTCGCGTTCGCATGCCTTTCTATCTTCTCGTTTATTTTGCTGTGTCTGTCGCAGTCACACACACTAGTAATGCCTAGGTCCTCATCTACAAGTACTCAGTAGGTAGAAGTGTGGGTACGTGTGGGGCGTGTGGCGTGTGTTTAGCTATATGTAGCTTGGCGACCGTCAGAAAGCTTGAGCCCCGCTACGCTAGCTCCTGAAACGTGAGACCGCAGAAACCCCGGGTACCGAGAACCCCACGGCACAAGGAGATTCTGGGGACAAGGAGTAGTGCGTGGCCCGGGCCTGAGCGATACTCTACATAGCTATGCATGCATGCAGATGCAGATGCAGTCATGGATGAAATGATCGCTCTCTATCGATCTGACTCTGCATTGGAAGGATCTGCGCGTCATTTTTCAGTTCTGGGCCACGGAATCTTGCTGCTGCTGGTCCTGGCACTGCCGCACAGGCAATGGCACGCAGTGCTATCGCCGGCAATATACATACTCCTAGGAGAGTACAGTATGCTTCAAAAGCGCTAATGGTCAAAACTTCGTGTCCAAAACCGGAAAATAATGGAGCTAGCTTATATAGTACGTAGATAGTAGGTCTAGCTAGAGGACCCATTTCCATTTGGACGAGTGTGCTTGTGTTGGTGGATCCAAAGTTTGCTACGCATCGGCGACGTGTACTTTGTAAGCTGCCATGTACTGTGATATAAGCCATGGCATGGCGATACGTAGTGGTCTGTACACGAGTGAACAATGGACGGCAGGTCGGCAATTGAGGTTTACCAATGGAAGCATGTCGGACGTTTCATGTACGTATGTGAGGACAACTAGTATGCCGTATAGACGTGCGAAGAGCCTTCTGACCTCGGTAAACCAAACTATTTCTGAATGATTAATGCTTAACATGTCCAATTCAACCAGCTCTGCAGAGCCCACATGCACGAAATCTCTAGGTGCTGCTGTCACTCTGTCAGGCAGGCCGAGTCACGGGTGCCCGGGCCAAATCTCGTAGTGCCCTCTGTTCTGTAACATGCATGTGTGTCTAGCTGTCAAGTTGGACATAATATCTGCTGATCTGCAGAACTTTGTAGGTGAAATTTTTGCTAGCCAAATATGTTTGTTGTGACCGGGATTTGATCGCTAAACATGCCATCTGCCAGCTTGGAACTGTGTGTTAGCAGAATGCATCTCAGCAGTCTATTGATTATTATTCTGAAATGACTGTGTGGTGTCAGTGAAAAAGTTGAATTCAGAATCTCTTCTCTCTCTCTCTTTTTTTTTTTCAAAAGATCCATTACCGGCTTTCATTGAGAAGAATGGAGTTTGAATACAATATGGTTGATTTCAGAATCTCAGTTACATCCTTGATAAAGTCCATCTGCAGTGACACATTTTCCACATCATCGTCCCTGTATGCAGAGCATAAGATGGCCAAAACTTTTCTGGGTTTCAGCATGCGCGCCCCTGGCATCTGTCATCATCTCGACCCTACTTGTTTACCTCTTCAAAGCTCAGGATCATGGCATTAGCATTGTAAGAACTAAAACATCTGAAAGGAATTTTGTTTTTGCTAGTTGTGTCTTTGCAACAAGGTAACAATCGAGAATTTTTTTTTTTTCTGAATCTTTTCGCTACAGATTGGGCAGCTCAAGTGTGGCCTGAATCGCCCCTCATGGGACAAACTACTGTTTGACACAACATATTTAGGCCTCACCATGAAGACTGGCCTTGTCACTGGAATCATCTCTCTTACGGTATATGGCTTACACATCGTTTTTGTTTTTTAATCAAGCATTGTGCTTTGACAAATCTCTAAGACAGACATATCACATCATACTATTTCTCTAGAATTAAGCAGTTTCGTTGTTTTTCATCCCAAGTATCACTGGCTCATTGCTAATGGAGTGTGGATGTAATTTCACCACTGCAGGAGGGAATAGCAGTTGGTAGAACATTTGCCTCAATTAGGGGCTACCAAGTAGATGGAAACAAAGAAATGATGGCCATAGGGTTGATGAACGTTGTTGGCTCATGTACATCATGCTATGTAACAACAGGTACAGTTTTTTTTTTCAAATAATGTCCCATCTTAGATCAGATTCTTGGTAAATTTCTAGGATCAATACCAAGACAGGGAATGATCATTGGCTTTGTCTTATTTTCCATCAGGAGCATTCTCCCGCTCTGCTGTAAACCACAATGCCGGCTGCAAGACTGCCATGTCCAATGTGATCATGGCACTGACTGTGATGGTCACGCTGCTGTTCCTCATGCCATTGTTTGTGTATACTCCCAATGTTGTCCTTGGAGCCATCATTATCGCTGCGGTTATCGGCCTGATTGATTTGCCTGCTGTTTACCACATCTGGAAGATGGACAAAATGGATTTTCTGGTGTGTGTTTGTGCATTTGCTGGCGTCATCTTCATCTCAGTCCAAGAAGGCCTTGCAATAGCGGTAGGGATACTAGTTGTGCTTCAATGCGCCTGTTCTATCTGTTTGGTACTCACATTTATTTTTATAAAAAATGCAGGTAGGTATATCTATATTTAGGGTATTGATGCAGATCACAAGGCCAAAGATGATGGTTCAAGGGAACATCAAGGGGACTGATATTTACAGGGACCTACATCACTACAAAGGAGGCCCAAAAGAGTTTCTGGGTTCTTGATCTTGGCCATTGAAGCACCAATAAACTTCGCTAACTGTAACTACCTGAATGAAAGGTAACAGCAATTTCCTTACAATTCAGTATGTATTCTAGCAGTTCGCTTTGCATGAGATAAACATAGAAAACAAGTTGACAGATATATCCATTTGCAGGATTAAAAGATGGATAGAGGAAGAATCTTTTGAACAGGATAAACATACTGAACTCCATTTCATAATCTTGGATCTGTCAGGTCAGTGACTTCTTACAGGCTATCTGTTTTTTTTTTTTCTGAAACATGCAGAAGAACTGTGTGTCAATACATTAAGATAGAGAAAACAGAACTACCCAGCATGTTCTATTTTGTGAACTCCATTTTCGTTGAACTATTTTGTGAAATAAAAATTGTGTTTTAGAAAAACAGAGGAAAAGTAGCAGCCACAGATAGTTCTGAATTAGCTTGTCATTATGGAAAAATTGATTTCCTAATTGTCAAGTGCTAGCTAACAGTAACTTTGGAAAGTTTGATTTTAGACCAGAAACAAAGAAAGTGCAATGTCTGGAATGTATTAAAAAATACCTGTGTACAGAGTAGTGTAATACTCTATAATATTCTCTGTTTTTACTAACAAATAATAGAAATTATATTTTCAGCTGTTCCTGCAATTGATACAAGTGGCATAGCATTCCTCATTGACATAAAGAAATCAATAGAGAAACGTGATCTGGAGGTATGCTCTTCAGATTTGAAACTTCAATTATTGCTAAGTGAAAAAGATTTTTGAATGGAAAATTAACTTTTTATTGTGTTGCAGCTTGTGCTTGTCAATCCAACTGGAGAGGTCATGGAGAAAATACAACGAGCAAACGAGGCTCAAAACTATTTTAGGCCAGATTGCTTGTATCTGACCACTGGCCAAGCAGTCGCTTCACTTTCTGCACTTGCCAAGATGACAAAACCCTAAATGGATTGCTAAATTGTCATTGTATTCATCCATTGCACTGTTAAAAATTTCAGTGCAAGATTTTCTGTCATGCATCCAACAGGAGTATATCACAGCTATGTTTGTATCTAGTAGAATTCTTCAGATCCATGTGATGCAAATTCAGTAATAGAATGCAAAATTGTGAAGGATTGGAGTACCGAGTACTCATCAATGTTCGTGTACATGAAAAAAAAAAATGACAGCACAATAGTAGATCTTACATAAATTTTCTTCTGCAGCCACAAATATTAGGTGTTATAAGAGTAGCGACTATATTTGAATTCATCTATTTACACAAAGTTCTTTGTTCTACGAATACCTAGTTAACACTCCATTTTGCAATATGGCACTCGAGAGTACTAGATAACTTACATGATGTATGAAATCAAAGTCATCTTGGAATTTCAGATGATTGTATGAACTCTTTCTCCAAGCTGAAGAGTCTAGTACCTTCACTTCCTTTATTTTCGTTGTATGACTCAACTTTTACGACATTTTGACTCACTCTTGGAACCCGAGAATTGTGATGGGCCTTTGAGCTTTGCACATTTTCCAGTGTTATCTCTACTTGCCTCATTGTGGGCCTTTCTTCTCCTTTTTAAGCTTAAGCATGCCATGGCAAGCCTCGCAACCTCCTTGGCATCTTCGGTCCCACTCTCTTCAACAATTTGTGAATCTAGAATATCTGACAAGCGGTTGTCTCTTATCAGAGACACAAAGTATGATGCTAGGCTTGCACCCTCCGATGAATGAGAAGAGAAAACTGGTTTAACTCTTGTTAGTAGTTCTGCTAAGATGACACCAAAGCTATAAACATCACTCTTTTCTGTGAGTCGGCTAGTATAGTAGTATTCAGGATCAAGATAACCATGAGTTCCTTGGATAGCTGTAAGTACTCCTGTCTCATCTATTGAAATTGATCTTGAAGCTCCAAAATCTGATAACTTTGCTATCAACATATCGGTAAGTAGTATATTCGCAGATTTGATGTCTCTATGGAAAACTGATACAGAAGCGGCGGAGTGTAGATATGCGATTGCTCTTGCAGTTTCCAATGCTATCCTCAATCTATCTTTCCAAGACAAAGGGTTTTCACTTTGGCTGTGAAGATGATACGATAAAGTTCCATTGGATATGAACTCATATACCAACAAAGGAACTTCTGTTTCAAGGCAACAACCGAATAGCTTCACCACGTTCCTATGGTTAGTTTGTGAAAGTATGACGACCTCATTTATAAACTGCTCAATTTCCTTTTGAACTATAATTTTGGACTTCTTGATAGCCACAATACGTTGATCAGATAAGATACCTTTGTAGACCGTGCCATGGCCTCCGCCTCCTAGGATGCGTTTGTGGTCAAAATTATTTGTTGCTTGTTCTAATTCTTCTAAGCTAAAAATCTTCAACCTTTCGGCTATATCTTTATTTGAGGTGATTAACTGTTGGAGAAGCAATCCATGATTTCTCTTGAAAAACTTTTCTCTCATCTTCTTGGCCTTTTGTTCTTTGAGTCTCTTAATGATTTTTCCAACACCAAGAAGTGAAAACAATAGGCCAAAACCAACACTGATTGCTATTATAGTGATTAAACCTGCATAATTCAACCCAAGGATTTACAATACAATACAAGTGGCATACAATAATTTCAAAAGAGTGAATGGACCATGAAAATAGGTTTTCCGGAACACAAGGTCAACTGCTGAAATACACTACATTCTTGTACAACATATTTTGTTTATTTTCCTTTTATCCCTTAATTTGATCTAGATGCCCATACTCAAATAATTCGTATTGAAACTGAAGAAATGCACCACATGATATATTATCCTCGTAGCCATAAGGAAAACCTCTCCTCAAGCAAGAGGAATAAGTCGTATTGTGTACCTGGCAGGCTAGTGATCCTTTTCTTTGACGAACATCGGTATGTCCCTGGCAAATTGATGCAAATTCCATGGCATGGGTAAAGATCTGGTTGTTGGCACTCGTCGATATCTGAAAAAAATATAAAGGATAATGGTTGCTAGGATCAAAAGAAATGTATTTGAGAAATGCAGTTTCACGCCTTGGCATTTATGAATAGGAAAAGATCCAAATTACTACCTTCAAGTATTGCTTATGTCCAGAAAACCCCCTAAACTACCTTCAAGAAAAAAAGAGCGAACTCAGCAGCAAGCAGTACCTTGGCATCCATTAGCAATGTAAGGATTGCCCTCGGATCCTTTCGAGCAGTTGCAGCGTGCCCGCCCAAAATTGCTTCCTGCAACGCCATCTTCAACCATGGTGCTATTCAGGCTTATGCATCTGATTCCAATGCTATTATTGGGGTCATCCGAGCCGAAGAAGATGTCCGAATCACGGCTCCTATCCAGCGACCACTCCAACACCGTCGGAACCACCCACCTGTCGATGGTTCTCTGTGGCTCGCCGGCGAAGTCCAGCTGCAGAACGGTCGCGTTTCTGACGAACCACTCCTGTTCGGCGATGAACAGCGCTCCCAAGCTCGAGATCGAGCTGCCGGAACTCTGGACGGCCAGCTCACTGAGCCGGACTCCGTACGACAGGTCCATGACGGACGCGGCGATGGGCGTCTGGCAGCAGCCAACGCCGGAACACGAGGTGTCGCCCAGTTCGGACCCGTCTGCGCACAGCGCCGCACAGACACTGACGTAGTTGCCCGACCCCGAAGCGGAGCCATCGTCGCCATGGCCAACGACGAGGGTGGCGAGGAAGTTGCAGCCCATGGCCACGAACCGGTTGTGCGTGGTCGACACGAAGAGGCGCCTCGTGTCCACCACGCCCGCGGACCAAGAGCCGTTGAACCGTATGGAGCTCGAGTTGTTATTACCCGGGGCCGGGAGCGGGACGCCCAGCATCTTGGTGTGGATCCGCACTGTGCCATCGGCGAGAGAGATGCCGACGACCTCCACGCCGCCCTCGCCAACGAGGAGCCTCGGTGGCTGGCCCGGCGTCTCGTCGCATGTGAGGTTGAATCCCTCGCGGAAGCAGCCTCGGCGTGTGCCGAAAGGGTAGGGGACAGTTATGTTGCCGCACTTCTCCGGGCAGCCGGGCAACGCCACTGGAGCTGCCGCCACTGCTGTTGCCACTATGTGGAACGCTAGGGCGACGAAGACGACGATCTTTTTTGCTTCCGTGGAAGCAGAACGGCTGGAGGAGAGCAGCTCCATCTTGAACATGCTGCTCCGGTCCTTGGCATGAGGAAAACGCAGCCGGCTGAAGACCTGCTTCTTGTTCGATTAGAAGTCAGAACACCCGCCGTGCCGTATGGAACGGGGCAGCTGAAAGTTCGTCGCGTTCGCACATCATCAGCGCTTGCTAGAGAAGATTAGAATGTGATATGATGACTATTGACTACCTATGAAACAAAACGCGTGCAGCATATAAAACTCTGAAGCAGCTGACTTGCTGCTGTAACGCTCTTCAGCTCAAAAAAAACGCTCTTCAGCCTAGTTGCGTGGAGTCCTGAACTCCTGATCGATGATGAGCGCCGCTCTGAAACCCAAGAGCAAACTACCTCTAACTCTGGCACGTGGGGCTGTTTGAATCGTGTCCTGGTAGGTAGACAACTCGCCGGCCAAGCACTAAGCAATGATCTCAGCTTACTGCCTGCCTGGGGATCGTGCATGGCCACTTGGCCAGGCAGCAGCAGCATCACCTTGGGCCGGACACAACCAGACTTCCAATCACTGCGCTCGGCGATGCCAATGGCACTAACAGAGGACAATATATCGTGTCCTCGAATGGCTTCGTGCGTGGAGTCTTTCATTTCGCGGTTTCAGTTGGAGTTTTGAGGCCACACCATTTTTTGAAGTTTTTTTTTTCTGCTTTTTTTCTTCTGGGTGAGAAGAACAGGGAGGTCCCTTCTTTGTTTCTTCTGGTGCACCTCAACATGTAGCCGGTCCTGTTGTTAGTTTTTTTTTTATCATTTTGACTTTGAGTGATGCATTTTTTTTCTCTTTTTTGCAAAACCGTATGAGATAGGTTGCGCTGCTGTGATTTATCTCTGAATGGCCATCTCCTGGGCAAGAGGCCAAGATTTCCTTCAATTCTATCACAGCATTAAGCCCTGCATCAATTTACAGGCATAAGGAACTCAACACATTCAAGTAGGATAGCTTAGCAGTGCAAAGAAAAGGGAAAATACGACGTGGGTCGTTCGGTCTCGCTTTACTTGTGCCATTTACACATATGAAAGACAGGATACTGGATACATAACAAAATGAACACCATACACCAACTAAGCAGACTATAACCAAGTTCAGTTATTTACTGGTACAACTTATTAGTTATACAATAAGAGGACAACCAGGCATTCAATCACTGCGCTCGGCGATGCCAATGGGCCAATGGCACTTGCAGAGGACAATGTATCGTGTCCTCGAATGGCTGCCAGATGCATAGCTGGTCAGCCTGGTTGTGTGGAGTCTCATTTCACGGTTTCAGTGGGAGTTTTGAGGCCGCACCATTTTCTGAAGATTTTTTTTCTGCCTTTTCTTCTAGGTGAGAAGAACAGGGAGGTCCCTTCCTCTGTTTTTTCTGGTGCATTGCAACATGTAGCCGGTCCTGCTGCTAGTTATTTTTTATCATTTTTATTTTGAGTGGTGCATTTTTTTTTTCTTTTTTACAAAACTGTATAAGAGGATGCTCTGCTGTGATGTGATTTATCTCTGAATGGCCATCTCCTGGGCAAGAGGGGAAGATTTTCTTCGATTCTATTACAGCATTAAGCCTCGCATCAATTTACAGGTATCGAGAATTCACACACTTTCAAGAAGGATAGCACAACAGTGCAAAGAAAGATGAAAAGAAAATATGATATAGGTCGTTCTGTCTCGCTTTGCTTGTGCCATTACACATCTACAAGACAGGTTATTGGATACATAACAAAATGTACACCATACACCAGCTAAGCAGACTATAACCAAGTTCACTTTACTAGTATAACTTATTAGTTCTACATCAACCATAATATTGTGGAGGTGCACAAGGCTATATCTCTAAGTTTATAATTGACACCAAGTTTGCAAAATGGCATTGAAAATTACTAAAATATGATATGAACCCACAAAAGCAATTATCATCTTGGAACTTCAGATGACTGTATGAACTCTTTCTCCAAGCTGTATAGTCTGGTTCCTTCATTGCCTTTGCTTTGATTGTGTGACTGATCTTTAAGAACAATTTGAATTGTCCTTGAAACTCGAGAACTGGAGTGTACCTTCGATCCTAGCACATCTTCAAGTGTTGTCTCAACTTGCCTCATTGTAGGCCTTTCTTCACCTTTTAAGCTTAAGCATGCTTCTGCAAGCTTTGCAACAACCTCAGCATCTTCAGCCCCTCCCTGTTCAACAATTTGTGGGTCTAGAATATCTAACAAGCGACATTCTTTTATCACTGACACGAAGTGTGATGCTAGGCTTTTGCCTTCTGATGAATGTGTAGAGAATACCGGTTTAACCCTTGTTAGTAGCTCTGCTAAGATTACACCAAAGCTGTAGACATCACTCTTCTCAGTGAGTCGACTAGTGTAATAATATTCAGGATCCAGATAACCATGAGTTCCTTGGATGGCAGTCTGTATTCCTGTTTCATCTATTGAAATTGACCTTGAAGCTCCAAAATCTGACACTTTTGCTGCTAAAGTATCGGTAAGAAGTATATTTGCAGATTTGATATCTCTATGGAACACTGATATGGAAGCTGCACAGTGTAGATATGCAATTGCCCTTGCAGTTTCCAATGCAATCCTTAATCTATCATTCCATGACAGAGGATTTTCATACTGTCCATGCAGATGGTAGGATAGGGTTCTATTTGATATGAACTCGTAAACTAGTAAAGGAACTTCAGTCTCAAGACAACAGCCAAAGAGCTTTACCACATTTCTATGGTTAGTCTGCGAAAGTATGACAACCTCATTTATGAACTGATCGATTTCCCTCTGAACCACAATTTTAGACTTCTTGATGGCAACAACACGTTGATCAGATAGGATGCCTTTGTAAACTGTGCCATGACCTCCACCACCAAGGATCCGATTCTGGTCAAACTTGTTGGTTGCTTGCTCTAGTTCTTGAAAGCTAAAAATCTTCATCCTTTCAACTATATCTTTATTTGAAGAGATTAACTGTTGTAGAAGCAGCCCATGGTTTCTCTTGAAAAACTTTTGTCTAAGGAGTTTTGCCCTTCTTTTCTTGAGTTTATTGATGATGTTGGCAATACCCAGAATTGAAAATAGTAGGCCAAAACCAGCACCTATTGCTATTATAGCAATTAAACCTACGGAAAATAAACTCAAGGGTCAAGGATTATAGTAAACTAGCTAGATGCAGCGTTTGACATCCATTTCAAAACTTTTCAAGTCTCTTAAACGTGTAGAAAAAATGTACGTGTATAAAAAATTGTTTCTTAGGGCCGTCATCTTATTGGTCATGGTCACATGATTTACTTCTGAAGTGTATTAAATTCTTGTGAAAATACTTCTATTTTTGCACTTAACTTGAGTTGTATCACATGTTTAAACTCCATAATAGCATCAGAGAAAACTAATTTGGAAAATGAAAAATATAGTAGTAGTGGTATTTAGAGATGAACTACTCAACATGACGGGTTATCCTCAAAACAATGAAGGAGAACCTTTAGTCCAAACGAGTAGTAGTTTGTACCAGGAAGGCTCCTGATGCTTTTCTTTGATGAGCATCGGTATGTCCCAGGTACATTGATGCAGGTTCCATGACATGGGTAAATATCTGGTAGCTGGCACTCGTCGATATCTAAAGGAGGAAAAAAGAACAGCAGCATCAAGATGAAGCACTTCACATCAATTTAGCTTCTTGGAAAGTAGAGCTGAAACCTGTACATAAACTTCTATTCCTCTCTTAATTGAAAGGCAGACTTCTGCCATTGCTTTTAGAAAAAAAAAAAGTAGAGCTGAAACTTGAAAACATATATAGAAACAATAAATATCTAAACTAATTCTAGCAAGGTAAGAACCTCGTCCATCTGTATAACTTAGACATGTTTCGGGAGAAAGTGCATAACTTGGACTGGACTTGCAGTGATTCGGGAAAAAGAAAACGATAGAAGTGTACCTTGACATCCATCACTAATGTAGGGATTGCCATCGTATCCGTGGGAACAATTGCACCGTCTTCGGTCGTAATTTCCATCGACAGTATAGGAAAAACTGTTTGAGCTTAGGCATCTGAAATCAGAAGATTGGGGTCCTATAGGGGACAACACAAACAAGCCCGCATCACGTATTAGATCCAACGACCACTCCAGCACCGCTGGAATCATAATCGTGCTGCTGAAATTGCTCGCCATCTTGATCATCTCGGCCTCGTTTCTGCTGAACCAGTCCTGATCAACTATGAAAGCTGCTGCTGCTACATACCCACCAGTCTGCTCTTCTAGATATTTAAGCTGGGTACCGTACGAAGGGAGGTCTGAGCCAAGAGATGCAATGGACGTGCGGCAGCAGCCAACACCGGAGCATGACGATGTGCCACTACTGGGCATCATATCCGCACACACGGCGGCGCAGACGCTGGCGTAGGTAAGCGGGCCAAGGGTGTCGTAGGGGATGAGCTTCGCCAGCACGTTGCACCCGAAGGCCACGAAGGAGTTGCGCGCGATCGACAGCATCAAGGGCCCGTCCGGCGCCGGAACGGACCATGAGCTGTTGAACTCCGCGGCATACTCTACCCACGAAATGTTTCTCTGGATGCGTACCGTGCAGTCCGGCAAGGAGATGTCGATCACCTCCACGCCGTCCCCCAGCAGCAGCTTCGCCGGGTGCTGCGTCTCGTCGCAGGTGAGGTTGAAGCCTTCGTGGAAGCAGCCCCGGCCGATCCCGAACGGGAACGGCACTTGTACGCCGCCGCAGCTCTCCGGGCAGCCAGGCAGGGCTATAGGTCCCGCCACCGCTGTGGCAACGAGCTGAAGAAGCGTGAGAGCTCCGATGACGCTTATCATCGTCGGTCGGCGGGACGAGAACGAGACGGTGGTAGGCTGATAGCTTATTGGCCCAATGTCATCCCCAGTTCCAGATTGGACACACGTTACTTATGAGTGGATCCCATACAGCAGCCTACTAGTATCTATTCTCCTCCTTGGTGCCTAATTCTTTCCTCAATCCTCCACACAGTGTTCTCATCTCGCCGCGTCTCCTCTCTGTCTTATTCTCCACAGTCGTCTTCTCTGACTATGACTATTCTCCAGTCCACAGCCTATCTATCCACAGTCTTCTCTGACTGTTCTCTTACACAGCAGGGACACCGAGGTCACACAGCAGGGACATTTTCCTCCACAGTTCTAGATAAATTCAAACATACCTTGGCGGCACAGAGGCATCTCTGATGCTCCCGTCCTATACCTCAGCTCGCGAATGCCCGTATGCATCTCTCCGTGGTCCTTGCTGGTCAGTGGGCTGCTCTTACCGATGGCATTTGGGGCTTGCAACTTTGGTTTCGCAACTTACGGGTTGGGCCAAATTCTGTATCTGTATTGGTAAATCTTCCTCTTTACTGCTCCAGAGACGGGCAACGGTCCAAATGACATCGCTCGCTAGCCTGCGTCCCCCCCTGTATAGCGCCGTGCACTTGTCCTCGCGATCCATACCCCAGCTCGCCGACGAACTGTGCTGCAGTCGACCAAGGCTCTCCTCAGCCACCGCCCGAGGAAAATAACGCCGGCGCCATCTCCTAATCCATTCTTGCTTGTCTCATTCCGATCAAGGTACTAAAATCTGTTTCAGATGTGAGATGGTTTCTTATTCACTCGAATGCTTTGATCTGTCAATGGCGATTGTATGGAGAAAATTGCTATTATAGGACGTGCAAATAGTTGTAGCTATTGATCCTTTTCGATTTTGTTCAGACCTGACTGACTCCGCGATTCCCCTCCATCCCGTTATTTCCATGCTTCCTCGGAAATCTGAGTCACAGGGGCAGATATGGGCTCCGGATTGAGGGCTGCAGCCGGGGCACGACCCAAATATCTCTTCATAAGAGTAGCCCAAAACAGCCCGTTAGCGTCGGACGCCTCTCCTCTATTGAGCGCCGAAAAGCCGAAATCCTCCCGTCCTGCCCGCCCCCAAATCGCTGACCCGCTCCGCTGCAACCGCGGCCATCGGCCGGCGGCCCGGCGCCCCTCCTCTCCGTCCCCGGAAGACCACGACCGCGCGCACCTCCACCGCAACTGCGCCCATCCATCCGCCCGAGCCCCCTCCTTTCCGTCTCCGCGAGACCACTACCGAACCCAGCCGGGAGCTGCCCTTCATCTCCGCGCCTCCGCCCTCCGGCGCTCGCTTCTCCTCCTCCGTGGCGGGCTCCGATCCTCTCGACTCCCGTCCTCCGCCACTGCCTGACTAGGAACCGGGAAGCGGTCGCGCGGCGTGCTGGTAGATCTGCCCGCCGCCGTTCGCTCCCTCCCTGCTCTGCCTTGACCGCCGGCTGGGCACTGCCTACTCCCCATTGCCAGGTCGACGACCCCAAGCTCCAGCTGACCGGGTCACCGTTCCTGCTTAGGCTACCCGCACTCACGTCCGGTAACACGTCCGGAGCGCGTGTTTACCGGACGGAGTGCCTGCAGCGGCGTCCGCCACACGGACGTGGCGTCCGGAATCGCGGCTGCCGCACGCCAGACTTGGCGCGGTAGCGCGCGTCCGGGACGCGCCTACGTGGCGCGGGTCCCACGCGGCGTCGCGCTCGCCCCCGCGTCCGGAACAGGAGAGAAGGGGAGAGAGGAAGGGGAGCCGCCGCCGCTTGCCGTCGCGCGCTGGTCCGGCCACCGGCGCCGCGCTCGCCCGCCACGCCGCCACGGCCATGGCCGCCTGCCGCGCGCTGGTCCGGCCACCGGCGCCGCGCCGCCCCCGCCGCGCCCGCAGCCGCGCCGCCGCGGGCCGCGCGCGCTCGTCCGGCCGCCCGCGCCTGCGCCTGCTCGCGGCCACGCGCTCGAGCCGCCCAGCGCCGCTCCTGCTCGCCACGGCCGCAAAGCGCCCGAGCCGTGCCGCCGCCGAGGGCTCGCGCCCAGGCTCACGGGCATCAGCGCCGCCCGGTAGGCGCAGCGGGGCTGTGCAGGAGGTGCAGGGAGGAGGAAGGAGCCGCCCGCGCCAGCTGTGTGGGGGAGCCCGCCGTGCGCGTGGAGCCGCCGCGCCGCCGCTGAAGCCCGCCCGTCGGTGGAGCCGCACGCCGCCCGCGGAGCCCGCCGCGCCGCCTGGAGCCGCCGCGCCGCTGGAGCCGCCCAGCGCGCCCGTGGAAGCACGCCGCGGTGGAGCCACCGCGACGGGCCGGAGCCGTGGGCGCCGCCCTCGGAGCTCGCCGGCCAGCTGAAGACGAGCTCGCCCGCCCGCGGATCGCCCGGCAGCAGCGAAGCTCGTCGGCAGCCGCCACGAAGCTTCGCCCGGCCGCGGCTCGGCCGCCGCATGCGAAGCTCGCCCGCGCCCAGCGAAGCTCACTAGCCACCAGCAGCGCCATGGGAGCGCCGTCGTGGGAGCGCGCCGCCGTCCATGGCCCCAACGCCGCCGCCTGTAGAATCGCAGAGGAGAGAGAGGAGTAGTATTCCAGGCGGTGCTTTGGGGGAGAAGGGAAAGAGGAGAGAGAGAGAGAGAGAGAGTGGCGTCGGTGTGGAAAGGAAATAAAAAATACTGACACGCGGGTCCCATCAGTATAGAGGAGAGATATAGTGGATGGATGAATGCGGAAGAAATCAGAATAGAGGAGAGAATCTCGCTGACCAGGATAGAATATTTCTTTTAGAGTATGATTTTAGAGGACGACGAGTGCGGATAGCCTTACCACACTCACGCCTCACGGTGAGAGCAGGCCTAGGAGTCCTGAACTTCTCCGTATTCTCCTACTGCTCAAATTCAAAATGGCTTTGGCTTAAATTATAACGAAAATCAAAATAACCATTTCGGCATAGCTCCTCAGCCTAGTTGCGTGGTGTCCTGAAGACCTGAACTCCTGATCAATGATAAGCACCGCTCTGAAACCCAAGAGCAAACTACCTCTAACTCTGGCAGGTGGGGCTGTTTGATTCGTGTCCTGGTAGGCAGGCAACTCGCCGGACAAGCTGAAGCAACGATCTCACCTTACTGGCTACCTGGGGATCGTGCATGGCCAGGCAGCAGCAGCATCACCTTGGGCCGGATGCAGCCAGACTTCCAATCACTGCGCTCGGTAATGCCAATGGGCCCATGGCACTCAGGGGCTGTTTGGATACACCAACTAAACTTTAGCTGGTTAAATTTAGCTACTAGACATCCAAACAATCCAGCTAAAAGAGTAGCTAAAATTTAGTCAGGTTTAGTTACTTTCACCTGGCTAAAGCTAGCTAAACTTTAGCTGAGAGCATCCAAACACCCCCAGCTAAAGTTTAGTTAGAAAACTTTTAGCTAGCTAAAGTTTTACTTTAAAATTTTAGCTAGCTAAACTTTAGTTGGGTGCATCTAAACAAGCCCTCAAAAGACAATATATCGTGTGTCCTCGAATGGCTGCGTGGAGTCTTTCATTTTGCGGTTTCAGTTGGAGTTTTGAGGCCACACCATTTTCTGAAGTTTTTTTTTTCTGCTTTTTTCTTCTGGGTGAGAAGAACAGGGAGGTCCCTTCTTTGTTTCTTCTGGTGCACCTCAACATGTACCCGGTCCTGCTGCTAGTTTTTTTTTTTATCATTTTGACTTTGAGTGATGCATTTTTTTTTCTTTTTTGCAAAACCGTATAAGATAGGTTGCGCTGCTGTGATTTATCTCTGAATGGCCATCTCCTAGGCAAGAGGCCAAGATTTCCTTCAATTCTATCACAGCATTAAGCCCTGCATCAATTTACAGGTATAAAGAACTCAACACATTCAAGTAGGATAGCTTAGCAGTGCAAAGAAAGATGGAAAAATACGACGTGGGTTGTTCCGTCAGCACTTTGCTTGTGCCATTTACACATCTAAAAGACAGGATACTGGGTGCATAACAAAATGAACACCATACGCCAACTAAGCAGACTATAACCAAGTTTAGTTATTTACTGGTACAACTTATTAGCTATACAATCAACCATAATACTGTGGAGGTGCACAAGGCTATACCTCTAAGTTTATAATTGATACCAAGTTTCCAAAATGGCACTCAAAATTACTAAATAAGATATGAACCCACAAAAGCAAATGTCATCTTGGAATTTCAGATGAGTGTATGAACTCTTTCTCCAAGCTATATAGTCTAGTTCCTCCATTGCCTTTGCTTCGGTTGTGTGACTGATCTTTAAAAACAATTTGAATTGTCCTTGAAACTCGAGAAGTGGAGTGTACATTCAATCCTAGTCCTAGCACATCTTCAAGTGTTGTCTCAACTTGCCTCATTGTAGGCCTTTCTTCACCTTTTAAGCTTAAGCATGCTTCTGCAAGCCTTGCAACAACCTCAACATCTTCAACCCCTCCCTCTTCAACAATTTGCTGGTCTAGAATATCTAACAAGCGCTTGTCTTTTATCACAGACACGAAGTGTGATGCTAGGCTTTTGCCCTCTGATGAATGAGTATAGAATACTGGTTTGACCCTTGTTATTAGCTCTGCTAAGATTACATCAAATTTGTAAACATCACTCTTCTCGGTGAGTCGACTAGTGTAATAATATTCAGGATCAAGGTAACCATGAGTTCCTTGAATGGCAGTGTGTATTCCTATTTCATCTATGGAAATTGACCTTGAAGCTCTAAAAATCGACACTTTTCTTTGTTAAAGTGTCGGTAAGTAGTATATTTGTAGATCTCTATGAAACACTGATATGGAAGCTGCACAATGCAGATCTGGCGATTGCCCTTGCAGTTTCTAGTGCTATCCTCAATCTGTCTTTCCATGGCAAAGGGCTTTCACTTTGTCCATGAAGATGATATGATAGGGTCCCATTTGATATGAACTCATAAACTACCCAAAGAGCTTCACCACCTTTGTAACACCCCGGTGTTACGTTAACCAAAAACCTGCCATGTCATCATCATCATTGCATAAGCATCCATGATTAGAGAACCCTAAATCAAACATTTAAAATGAGTTTACAATTCTAGGGTTTGATTTGAGCTTTTCTATGTCACATGTGTATGTGTTGATATTTAAATTCCACTCACAATTTTAATTTTGGTTATAAAAATAATCAACTAAAACAAACCTTGGTGTTTGCAAGTGTTTGGCTAACTCGACTCACACATCAAGCATGTTTTTTATAAGTCAAATGATGCAAAGCAAGAACAAAAATTGAATTGGAATTCAAATTTTCAACCCTAGCTAGGAATGGCTAAGTGTTGAATTTCATTTTCAATTTACGGGAGCTAACTTTAATAAATTTTCTAAATCAAAGTTGCTAACCATTGGCACCATTTCAAAGTATGAAGTTTGTACTATGAAAGTGTGCCATTGGTTGAGTTTGAAAAAGTGCCACAACATCACTAATTAATTGCCCAAAAGTCCAATTTGAAATTCCTTTTCAAAAACCCTAAATTTCAAGTGTTTTTGCCCCTTTTGCAATTTCACCTCAAAATATTTAAAATTTGGGAAAACTCCAAAAATACAGTTTGTGCATCTCTTTGAACTCTACAACTTTGGTATATAAAGTTTTTCAAGTTTTTAAATAAAATTTGAAGTAATTTCAAAAGTGGTTTGAATTGGAAAATATCTCCTTTTAAGTTTTAAACTCTAATTCAAAAATTATTTGTTTTCATGAAAAACTTCCTAAATGAAAGTTGTAGCTATTGAGAAATGGAACAACTTTTATTTTTGTAGATTTTCATCTTTTATTCAAAATTTGAAAGTAATTTTAAAATCCCTAAAGTTAGGGTTTTGCTTTAAATTCAAATTTGAAGTTCAAATTCAAAAACCAGTTTGAATCTGACCAAACTCCTTTAATGAAAGTTGTAGAGCACAAAATTTGGAACAATCTGTATTTTGGGATATTTTTGTGAACAGTTCAATTTTTAAAAGAAATTTCGAAAATGGAAAAATGTGCTGGCTCGCGCTCTGAGTGAGGTGAGGGCGGGGGGGACACCTCATCGGGCGCCCATGCCGGCCGGCCGGCCGATGGCCGCCATG
Source organism: Chrysopogon serrulatus (assembly GCA_015844335.1). Taxonomy (NCBI): domain Eukaryota; kingdom Viridiplantae; phylum Streptophyta; class Magnoliopsida; order Poales; family Poaceae; genus Chrysopogon; species Chrysopogon serrulatus. Next base: position 292,936 of record JADLZL010002645.1, read on the forward strand.
GCCGTTCTCGCGGCTTCCCGGCTTTCACGCGCCGCCGTCCACCTCCCGGCGTCGTGAAGGTGTCTTCTACCACGTCGACACACTCCTTGCCTATAAAAGCCACCGCCGGGCCGACGATTTTTTCCTCTTTCTCCCTCACTTTGCTCATCGCCGGCCGCCCTTTGCTCTCTTGCTCAATTCGAGCACCACACACCGTCGCCATCAATTTCTCCTGCAGTCACCTCCGCCGCACTCTTGCGCACGCCCCGAGCCATTGGTCGAGCCGTGAGGCCAAACGCATCAACTGCTGCGTCGCCGTCTTCTTTCTCTCCGGCCATCCACCGCCGCCGTGAGCCCTCTGCCGCGATTCGCGCTCCACAGAACATCTCAAGCTTCACTGAGTGATCCATTGGTTTCACATTGACCTACTGATCATGATCGGCTCACTTATTTCTATCGTGTGCAGCCGGACACGTCGGAACGTCGACGAGGCCCTCGGTTCACGCCGCCGCAGTCACTGCCTCCGCCATTAACCTTGCTCCACCCCCGTCCACGCCCGCTGCTCCCTTGTTTTGTACCTGTGGTAAGCTCCTGAGTCAGGTCATGAGATTGGTTGCGCTGTTTTCACTGTAGCTTGGCCGGAACACCGTGAGTCCGACGAGCTCCGTGTGCCTCGAGCCGCCATGGCCGCCGCCACGGGTGCTCCGGTGAGTGAGAGAGGGCATATGGTAGCTTGTTGAGTACGGTTCGGTAAGAGGGAGTGATCGGTGCAGTTAGTTTCGTCGGAGGCGTCGCCGGCGAAGAGCCGTGGCCGGCCGCCGCCCTTGTCTCCGCCCGGAGAGAGGAGAGGAGGGAGAGCCGACAGCGGGTCGCCTGTGTCGGCGTGAGAGAGAGGGGGAGAGGCTGGAGGCCGCATGAGCCGGGCCGGCGGGCCGTTTGGGCCGCATAGTAAGCCCGGGAGAGGGAGAAAATGTTTTTCCTTTTTTCTTTTTGATTTTTCGAAACTAGTTTTCACCTTTTTGATGTAATTTTATTTGGGTAGATAAAATTGTAACAAAAAATATGTGTGTGTTCTCTGTGATATTCTCTGTCCAGGAAAAATGCTAACCATGGTTTTCCAATAAAATTTAATTGTGCTTTAATTTGCTTCTTAAATTAATAAATACAAATTCCATGATTTTTAATAATTAAAATATAAGTCCAAAAATTATGAATTTTGTTTTGTGTGCTAATTAGAGTATGATGATCTTAATTATGAAGTTTGATCCTGTTTTGATTACGTTTAGTATTACACCTAATTAATACCTTAATTAATCAATGTTTAATTAGTTAAATTCTTTGATTAATTAGGGTTTAATTAATCTTTAATTAGCAAGTTGATTAGTGGCTTTCAACGACTGTAAAAAAATGGTTAATAAAGTAGTAATCACTCTAATCACCATTAGGGTTGCTTGATTTTGGGATTGAGTGATGACCCTAGGTCATTAACCCTAATGACCTTCGGCATTTCATGTTGATTGCGTATCGTTAGTCCGTCGTCGTCGACGCTAGTTATACCTTCTTGATGCAAGGTTACCGTGAAGGAAAGTTGTACTCAAGATCGACTAATAATCGTTGCATCATTATCGCATGCTCTTTTGTTTACTGCATTGTAATCATGCATCTTTATCGTGTAGCTGTCGGGTCTGAGGAGGAAGTCGAGCCGTCTCAGGTTTCCGAAGAGGTTGGATCTGATCCTGGTGATTGGGTAACTGAGCCACACTTCGTCGAGCCCCAAGGCAAGCCCCGGATGCATTCAAACCCGTCCTTGTATTTCGAAAGTTTTTATGATTTCATGTGATGATATAATGCATTAGGTGTAGGAGTTGTGTGCTATCCTACTTTGATGTATTTACCGTACCTTGTTACATTACCCTGTACACCTGTTTTGATTTTGAAATGCTTAGTTGCACTTAGCCCTGCTACTAGTGTAGGCTTTGATAAACTGTTTTCAAAGGTGTGATAACAGTACTCCCTGAAGGGAATTTACGAAAACCTGATGTTGCTTGTCGTTTACTCTTGTTCCGACGGGGTCAAGGGTACACCACAAGAACATGATGATGAGTAAATCGAGACGTCGGTGGAGTGACTTGCATCAGGAGGGGCTAGTGCCCTGGTGTAGTGTCGTCCACTTGTGTCGGTTAAGGACCGTCCGTTGTTTGGCGCTGGGATCATGAGGTTATTGGATAGTACTAGTCGCATGCTAATGGCGGTAAGCTCCACTTGGACTATTCGTTACTAGAACGGATAGTAGCGTGTACCCATCCTACGATGCGCACCGCCGAAGTGACCGAGCGGCCGTAGAGAGGTGGTGTCTTCGTACACCCGTTCTAGTATGGAGAAATCTAAGCGTTGAGTTGATGTATGTAAGATGTTGAGTCCTCGCATACATCGTGTGGCTAGGAAGCCCCAATTTGGGTATATAAAGCGATTCGAATCGTCGTGTGCTCCACGATATGGGAGCCATGATCCGAGTCCCGGCATCGTAGTAATAATGAAAGTCTGTGAATGAGAGTTTTGAATCCGGCACATGTTTGATAAGTGGTTGTTAAAGTAAGGATTGGCTTAGTCTCTTTTCGCAAAAGGGTGTCTTTTGATCTTGCTAAAGCCTCACCTTGATTCCTATTAGCCAGCATTCCTGAGTCTTCTCCCCAATTTTTGGTCGAGTAAGTCTTGCGGAGTACTTTTGTACTCAGGGTTTGTTCAACCCCTGTTGCAGGTGAACCGCATGGGCAAGAGTGCTACGGCCCTTGTTGCATGACGGTTATCGAAGAAGTGACTGATGAGGAGTGAATTGAGTGGCCTCTCAGGGGGGGCACCTTTTGTTGAGTGAGTGTAATAAAGTTAAGTAATGATACTTCCGCTGGTTTGTAATTATAACACTCTGGTTTGTATAAGTTTGAAAAAGGTTTGTAAATTAAGTTATTGTAAGTCTTCCGCTACTCTGGTATTTGTATATGAAAACTGTTGTAATACTGTGATGTCTCTATAAGTATCGATCCCGGAGTGATCGTGGTTTATCGGGGATCCACCCGACGGAACTTTCTAGGTTATGTGGTACGCAAGTACGGGCCGACGGAGGTCTTAGGGACAATGTCGGTGCTTGTGGGCCATATAATTTAGAAGGTTACGCCACAACCACATTTCTATGGTTAGTTTGTCAAAGTATGACAACCTCATTTATGAACTCGTCAATTTCTCTTTGAACCACAATTTTGGACCTTTTGATGGCCACAACGCGTTGATCAGCTAAGATGCCTTTGTATACTATGCCATGGCCTCCACCACCAAGGATCCGATTCTGATCAAATTTATTGGTTGCTTGCTCTAGATCTTCTAAGCTAAAAATCTTTGTCCTTTCAGCTATATCTTCATTTGAGGAAAGCAACTGTTGGAGAAGCAATCCATGGTTTCTCTTGAAAAACTTTTGTTTCAATTTCTTGGCTCTTCGTTGCTTAAGCTTTTTTTTGAGATTTTGGTAACACCAAGAAGTGAAAACAGTAGTCCAAAACCACCACTAACCGCTACTATAGTAATTAGACCTGCAAAAGATAACCCACAGATTTCAAATACATATACAGACCTACTTCTCAAATTACTAAAATGTACTACTGCAACTGTTAATAGTCCCTCTGTGTTTTTTTAAGATTAAAGTCCATCACCGGTCCCTAAACTTATATCGTTGTGTCATCCCGGTCCCTAAACTTCGCAAATCGACCATTTAGGTCATCAAACTTGTTCGGGCTGTGTCATCCCGTCCCTAAACTTGAAAATCACCCGTTTAGGTCCTCAAACTTGTTAACTTGTGTCATGCTGGTCCTTAAACTTCATTTAGAGTCTCATCCGGGTCAAAAACTGGTAATCTAAATACTCTATATTAAAAAATAATTCATAACTTTTCATACGAACTTGAATTAAGACAAACTTTATATCAAAATTGTAGCCCTCGACGCGATAAACAATTTTGTAGTTGAAATTTTTTTATTTGAAGTTGTTTAGAGTCTCAAATTTTAATTTTAAATTTAAAATTTCAAAATTTATAAACGTACAATAATATTTTGGAACCTTAAACAGTTTTAATTAAAAAATGTTTCAACTACAAAGTTGTAGATCATGTCGGTGGCTACAATTTTAGTATAAAATTTGTCATCATTTGAGTTCATATGAAAAAACTTATGAATTATTATTTTGATATAGAGTTTTTAGATCGCCTTGATTTGACCAGATAAGATCGAAAAACCAAGTTTAAGGGCCGACATGACACAATTGAACAAGTTTGAGCACTTAAACGGGTGATTTTCAAGTTTAGGGACCGGGATGATACAACCGAACAAGTTTAGGGACCGCAATGACACAGCCGAACAAGTTTAAGGACGTAAATGATCGATTTGTAAGTTTAAGGACCGGGATGACACAAGTGGTACAAGTTTAGGGACCGGTGATGCACTTTACTCTTTTTTAATGAACCTATGTACTACTGCAGCAGTCATCGCGGAGGGCCCTTCCTCAAATGAACATATATATGTTTGACTAGCAAAACATGCCCGTGCGTTGCAACGGGTGAGGACAATTAAATTTTTATAAAAAGGACAAGATTGATACATATGCATTCATGCTTTACTTTTTCTATCTAAAAATCAAAACTATAAATTTTTTTAGTATAACCATGACACTATATATTTTTTAGTATTACCATGATACCTAAGCTAATATTGGCAATAATATGATGAGATCAACGTTAGCCTATATACAGTTGAATTAAAACCTTAAAAGATTCTCTCCAATTCCAAAGCGATATCACAAGTTTAACTTTTATACTATCCATGTGTTATTACATTTAAATATCGAGTCTCATGACTTTCTTTTAAAGAGCATATCAACTAAGTCTATCTTCTCATGATTTTGGTGCTCACATGTCATGCATATACAGTATCTCTTTTAAGTTCTAATTTTTTTGTTCGATAGGATAAGAGATTAAGAGAGATTGCGAGATCAAGATCTACTTGTCCGCTGCCCTGCCCAGGAGGAGCCAGTCCTCGCCCCAATGCACACAAGATCCTCGCCCGCGTCGTTTCTCCAAACTCGAAAGGCCCTCGACGTCCCGCGCCACTGCTCGGAAGGTGTTTTACATGTGCAAGTGGTCCATGGTCCTCGCCAGCGCCGCTGCTAGAAAATTTGCTTGCCGCTGCCGTCTAAGAACTAAGATCCTCGCTCGCGCCGTCGCTCGGAAGGATCGCGCCATATCTCTGAAGGCCCTCACCCGTACCGCTGCCCGGTAGCTGCTCTCTAGTCTCGCCTTGTGCCTTTGCCAGCGGAGTTCCTCTTGTGCCCCATCTCACCCACGCCGCCTCTAGGAAGCTGCTCGCCGACGCTGCCTCTCATATGCAGTCCTCACTCGCACCGGTGCTTACCCGCGGAGCTCCTCAACCGCGACGCACGCACGCCACAAACGACATGAGGCGCCATGCAGAAGGAATCGTTTGTTTTCTTTTATGGCGGGACGCGAGTGACCGGGAAGTAACGTGATTGGTTACTATCTCTAACTCTTTAACAGATTATGTTCACAAGTTAGTCAAGGGACGAGGACGAATTAAGGTAGTCTTGCCTTATCGCTTTGCACGTCTCTATAACTCCCTGGAGAGGTATCTTTTATGCTTCTATAAATATAGTTTTTTCTCAGTAAGGTAAAGCATGAGAAAGATTCTTTTATCACAACCGGAGCAAGTTGGGTATACTGACACGTCAGGCTTAGTTTTCAAAACAAATACGAAAGGAATCCGATTGAAATATTGATTAGGGAATACAAAATTGAGAAAAAAGAATCAGGAAAAAATTCAAGGTTGATGAGTCCGAACGTTTTGGTCCTCTCGTTGGTCTCTATGGCCAAAAAGAAAAAAAAGGTCCAAAACGTTCTTGGAAAAATTGGAAAAAAAATAAGTAAAACAAATTCGAAAACTCACCGTCCTGGTTTATACATAGATTTTTACTCTTTTTTTCTATTTGAATTTGGTTTAGGAACCGGAATATATTTGGATTAAAATTATATGTCTATACCTAATAATACACAAACTAATACGTTTTGAAATCAAACTCCGTAACGTGTCGGACAAGAGCTATTCTAACTTATATGAGCACGGGTTATATAAATAAGTTCGGCAATTGTCCAGTAGTTAGAGGGAGAGGTGGGACGAAAAAAAATGGATGAACCAAAATAATAATTTGAAATTTTGTCTCTTTATTAATAGGTATAGATATAGATTTATGCCCTTCCTCGGCGGCCGCCCGGGGTAGTTTCGGGAGCCGGCGCGAGCGAGCGGGCAGGCGCATGCAGCCGCGGGGCGCGAGACCTGGACCGGACGCGGAGTCGCGGACACACGGGCGCGCGCGCATGCAGCCGCGGGGGTTGTGGTGGACTGGTCGCTGCTACTCGTGGTTGACCCGGTGGGTCCGCGCAGGCAGTGGGTCGCTTCAGATTTGAGACTTGACACCGGGCGGGTGGTACGTGCATGCATGGCGTCGCCGCCGCGCGTGCGGACCGAGCCGGCGAGCCCGGGCGGCCACGTCAGCATGCAGCACAACTGCACAAGCGAATGGAAAAAGGTGTCCTGCATCTGGCGGAGGCGTAGACGCGTACTAGTGACGACGAACAAGGGTAGCGGGGGCGTTGCTATCTCTCGGAAAAACCGAATAAATTTTGTAGATATAGAGTACGAAGTGGCCAACCCTTCGATGTTTGTCTGCCAGGTGTCAATAACCGAACAAGCTGAGATGTCATCATGGTTCGTATTGTCGACGCACATGCACATGGCGACGCAGAAGCTGGTGTTTTTCTCTGAGCCGACAGGGATGAGCTGCGCCAAGATGTTGCAACCGACGGCCACGAACCAGTTGTATTGGATCGATACCACGAAGGGCCCGGAGGAGGCCCGTGGCCGTGGGAGAGACCATGTGCCATTGAACTCTGGAGAGCCAGAGCCAGGGTCTGAAAACAAAACGTTGCTGTTGATGCGTACCGTGCCGCCCGGCAAGGAGATGCCGAGCACCTCCACACCGTCGCCCAACAGCAGCTTCGGCGGCTGCTGCGTGTCGTCGCAGGTGAGGCCGAAACCCTCGCGGAAGCAGCCCATGGCCCCACGCCGATGCCGAAGGGGTACGGCACGCTTTGCAGCTCTCCCGGCAGCCGGGCTTGGTTACTGGAGGTCCTGCTAGTGCTGCCGCCACCAGGAGCTGAAGCGACACCCATCCGATCGTCGCTCGCCGGAAGATGGGAACCATCATCGCTCAACCTCATCAGTGATCACTGCGAACGAACCTCTTCTTGTTTCTGCGTGGGAGTACTTGATGAGGGGGATATAGTGGGCAGAGGAAATCGGTCGCCATCATCTTCGCGAAATCAGCCAGGTTCGTTGCCAAAGTAGAGAAAAAAAATGACCACTCCACTAGGCAAGTGTCGTAGTGAGCAGGGTGCAGAAAAATTGCAGTGGCAGTGCCGTCACACATCATTTGACAGATGCCGAAGACTTCCACGCCGGCTACTGACTGGTCCATCGCATGCGATGTGAGGTTGAATTCCTCGCGGAAGCAACGAAAAGGGTTAGGGCCCGGTTATGTTGCCGCAGGTCTCCGGGCAACCCCACTGGAGATGCCACAACCTGTGTTACCATGATTTTTCTTTTAATTACGAACAAAAAAAATGTTCCAGTCTCTATCATCTAGGGATGGTACATAGCTGATAGTTGCGTACAAACTAACGCCATAAGGCTTGCTCGTTTTCAACCACTGCCACTTCACCTGAGCACTGTGACGTACTCGGTCAAGTATTGAGGCGCTAGTATATCAAGGACTTATGAGAACTAAAAAAAAAAAAAAAAACTACGCAAAGGATCGGCCGGGCCTGCTTCCACCAAAGGCTTCAACCTCACCTGCGACGAGACGCAGCACCCGCCGAAGCTACTGCTGGGGAAGGGGACGGCGTGGACCAGGTGCTCGACGTCTCCTTGCTGCCGGACTGCACAGTACGCATCTAAAGAAAAATCTCGTGGGTACAGTATGCCGCCGAGTTCAACGGCGCATGGTCCACACCTATGCCGAACGATGGGCCTGCCTCACCAGCTACATCGCCGCGCTTGCCTCCGACAACGATGGTGCACGACGAAGCTCCTAAGGCCAGTCTCAATGCCAAGTTTCACCTCTTAGTTTCCAAGAAATGAAACTTACACATGAAATAGGTCTCTCCCTCAATGGATAGTTTCACTGCACAGTTTCATAAAGTTATTTAGCTTCTGTGGGATCCACTAGTGTCTTTCTCCCTTTTCCTTCTACATCCCCTCAGAACGCCGCATCCTTGCTCGCACCTGACGGAGCTCATGGCCGGCGGCACTAGCGCTCGCGACAGAGCACGTCCCAGCTCCCTTCCAGACGGAACACGCGAGCGCGGTGGCAGAGCACGTGGCCGGACACTCGTGCTCGCGGCCAGGCGGAGCCTGCACACAGCAGCGCTCGCCTGCGGCCAACAGAGCTGTCCCGGCGGCCTTGCTGACGAAGCCCACGCGCGCAGCGATAGAGCTTGCTTCCAAGGCTCGCGAGGCGGAGCGGTCGCACGCGGAACAGGCATCGCGGCTCGGGAGCCTGCGCGGTCGAGCCCACGCCCGGAGCGGTGGCGCTCGCATCCGCGCCCGCCGCGCTCGCGTCGCGCCGGCGGAGCTCGCGGCGGACAGCGCGACGGAGTTCGCCTTCCCCTCCGGAGCACGCGAGCGCGACGGCCAGCGGATGCGCACCCGCGGTGGGCGGAGCGCACGGCCCCGGCGGCTGGGGCACGCGAGCGCGGCGGACGGCGGATGCGTACCCACGGCGGGCAGAGGAGCCCGTTACCACATCGGACGAGCTCCTCACCGGCGCAGAGGAGTCGGCCGCGACGTACGCTAGGCGTGCTCGCGGCGGAGGCGCGTGCCCAGCGGTCTGGCCCGCATCCGGCGGTGGCGAGCTCGCTTGCGGCTCCAAGGCTCCATCGCGGCGGCCCGCGAGATGGCGGCGGGCTAGCGCGACCGTAGCGGGAGGTGCGATGCGGCGGACCAGCGTGACTTCACCACGACGGCTTGATGGCGGCGAGCTCACGTTGGCGCGGCGGCGCGGTGGACTCGCAACGGCTGTAGACTTGCCTCGGCGCGACGAACTCGCGATGGCATGACTCAGTGACGGGATGAAACGAGCAATCGCTCTCAGTGCGATTTCATCGCTGTTTCCAAGCTTTTGGAAACCGCGCTCAAACGTTTCACTGGGATGAAACTTTTTTTCTCTCTCTCCTCACAGTTTCATGCAAAAAGCTGACGTGGTACCTATTTAATGTGCATGACACTCCTCATGAAACTCCATTGAGACTGCCCTAAAGTCATTCACGTCCTCCTCGCGGTTGCTGCCCCCGACAGCCGCATCGAGGTAGACGATTGGGGAGACGATCGGTGATCGCTCTGCATTCATGGCATCAAGGAGCCTTGGAACATCACCCTGAGCGTTCCCCCGTGTAGAAGGATAAGTGAAGGGAGAGAGCGAGGACGACAATCTTGTAGCGGGGCAACCTAAGGTAGCCCGTCTTGCTGGGTTGATCTCATCGTCCACTAGGCTTTCCGTGACGGTCGGCGACATGGAGGGGTGTCATCCTAAGGGGTCACAAAGAGTGCGTTAAGATTTTCTGAGTCAACGTCTAGAAAGGAGAACACGTGAGAAAAATAAAAAAACAAAGGAAAGAAAAGAAAAAGGACAAAAGAGGGAGAGAAAATATGGACGTTCGCTGATTAGAGTCGAGAAGAGACGATGCATTCCAAAAAAAAAGCGGTAATGATTCCCATCGGACATGTCCGGCCCAACCCGCGTCGGACACGCGCCCCAAGACGCGGCCTCGCGCTCCTCCCTCCCCCCCGGCGACGACGACGACTCCTCCCCTCCCCGACGGCGACGGCGACGGCGAAGCTCCTCCCCGCGCCAAGGCCACAAGCACCATCCCCCTCTCCGACGGCGAAGCTCCTCTCCGGCGAAGCTCCCTGTAGGCCTCCTCCTCCCTCTCTCGTCTCTCCTCCTCCTCCTCCTCCTCTCCAACTCCGCGAGCCTCCCCCCTCTCCTTCAACTCCGGTGGGGTGTAGATCGCCGGCCGGCCGGGGGGAGGAAGGGAAGCCAGCGGTGGGGGAGGTAGGCGGGCGGTTTAGGGGCAGCTGGCGGGGGGCCCGGCGGTGGGCCAGGTCTAGGGCGGGGCGGGGACGCCGGAGCCGGAGAAGGAGGTGGCGGGGGAGGGAAGGGAGGGGCGGGCCGGGCGCTAGGGGTTCGCCGGAGCTCCGGCGAGCTAGGGCCTCCGGCGAACCCTAGCGCCCGCGGTGGGGCGGTGGCCGGCGCGGGGGGCGAGGGCGTGGGGAAGAAAGAGAGGCGCTGGGAAGACGGCGTCCGGACGCGGTGTGAACTACCCAAAAAAGAGAGAGAGAGAGATGATGCGAACCTTATCACATTCTCAATTTTCAACAGTGAAAATATGGAGAGAGAGAGAGAGAGGAAAAGCAGTGGGCCTCCTGAGGCAGTCAATACGGACTACGTGAATCGTCGTTCGCTAAATTGGAATTGCGAATTGCCGGATCACATTGGACCACCAATATATACCCTACCACCATCTCAATTTTCCTTCGTCCATAGAAACGGAACTCGGTAGTAAAGCGAGAACCGAGCCGAGAGATGACGGAGGCCGTATCATCTCGCCGACCGACGACGATAGGCGTGATCGGAGCCCTCACGCTTCAGATCGTGGCGACAGCGCTGGCGGGCCCGATCGCCCTGCCTGGTTGCCCGGAGAGCTGCGGCGGCGTGCAAGTGCCGTACCCGTTCGGGATCGGCCGGGGCTGCTTCCACCAAGGATTCAACCTCACCTGCGACGAGGCGCAGCACCCGGCGAAGCTGCTGCTGGGGGAAGGGGACGACATGGACCAGGTGCTCGACATCTCCCTGCCGGACTGCACGGTGCGCATCCAGAGGAAAATCTCGTGGGTACAGTACGCTGCCGAGTTCAACGGCTCATGGTCCGTTCCGACGCCGGACGACGGGCCCCTGATGGTGTCCAGCGCGCGCAACTCCTTCGTGGCCTTCGGGTGCAACGTGCTGGCGAAGCTCATCCCCTACAACGCCATGGTCACCTACACCAGCGTCTGCGCCGCCGTCTGCGTGAACACGCCCGATGCCTCGTCGTGCTCCGGCGTTGGCTGCTGCCGCACGTCCATCGCGTCTCTCGGCGCCAACCTCCCTTCGTACGGCATCCAGGTTAAACATCTGGAAGGGGAAACCGGCGACTACCATAGAGCAGCTTTCATAGTTGATCAGGACTGGTTCAGCAGAGTCGAGGCCGAGATGGCGAGAAACTTCAGCAACCTGTTTTTTCCAATCGGTGATGTTCCGGTGATGGTGGATAGTGTTCCGGTGGTGCTGGAGTGGTCGTTGGATCTGATACGCGACGCAGGCTTTTTCGTGCTGGCGCCTATAGGACCCCAATCTTCTGACTTCAGATGCATAAGCTCAAACAGTTTCTCCTATACCATCGATGGAAATTACGACCGAAGACGGTGCAACTGTTCTCACGGATACGAGGGCAATCCCTATATTGCTGGCGGATGTCAAGGTTCCACTCCTGTCTTATACTACTAATCATCTCTTCTTTCGTCCTTTGAAATTTTAAGTTATACAAATGAACTACTAGAATTACTTTAGTGTTTTCTGGCTGCATATCTACCATGCAAGAAACAGAATTATTTGAAATGATTCATCTTTTCTGTTTCTTTCTCCCTTATGCAGATATTGACGAGTGCCAGCTGCCAGATATTTACCCGTGTCATGGAACCTGCATCAATGTGCCTGGGACATACCGATGCTCATCAAAGAAAAGCATCAGGAACCATCCTGGTACAAAATACTACTACTTGCTTTGAATAAAGGTTCTCTTTCAGTGTTTTGAGAACAACCTGTCATGTACATGAGTACATCAATACACGAGTAGTTCATCTCTAAATACCACTACTTCTAACTTTCCAAATTAGTTTTCTCATGTTATTGTGAAGATTAAACTTGTGGTAGAACTCAATTTAAATGCAAAAAAGAAAAGTCAGTTTTTACAAGAATGTAATATACTTTAGAAATAAATCAAGGATGAGCAATACGGCTCCAAGAAACATTCCGAGAAACATTTTTTCTACACGTTAAGTGACTAGAGATTTGGATATAATGGATGTCACATCCTGCATCTAGCTTACTGTAATTAATCCTTGACTCTTTGAGTTTATTTTCTGCAGGCTTAATTGCTATAATAGCAATAAGTGCTGGTTTTGGCCTGCTATTTCCAATCCTGGGTGTTGCCAACATCATCAATAAACTCAAGCAAAGAAGGGAAAAACTTCTAAGACAAAAAATTTTTCAAGAGAAACCATGGATTGCTTCTACAACAGTTAATATCTTCAAATAAAGATATAGCTGAAAGGATGAAGATTTTTAGCTCTGAAGAACTAGAGCAAGCAACCAACAAGTTTGACCAGAATCGCATTCTTGGTGGTGGAGGTCACGGCACAGTCTACAAAGGTATCTTATCCGATCAACGTGTTGCTGCCATCAAGAAGTCTAAAATTGTGGTCCAAAGGGAAATTGACCAGTTCATTAATGAGGTTGTTATACTTTCGCAAATTAACCATAGAAACGTGGTAAAGCTCTTTGGTTGTTGTCTTGAGACTGAAGTTCCTTTGCTGGTTTATGAGTTCATATCAAATAGAACCTTATTCTACCATCTTCATGGACAGTATGAAAACCCTTTGTCATGGAATGATAGACTTAGGATTGCACTAGAAACTGCAAGAGCAATTGCATATCTACACGGTGCTGCTAACATTTCTGTGTTCCATAGAGATATCAAGTGTGCAAATATATTGCTTACTGACACTTTAACAGCAAAAGTATCTGATTTTGGAGCTTCAAGGTCACTTTCAACGGATGAGACAGGAATACTTACAGCCATCCAAGGAACTCACGGTTACCTCGATCCTGAGTACTACTACACTAGCCGACTCACTGAGAAGAGTGATGTTTACAGCTTTGGTGTCATCTTGGCAGAGCTATTAACAAGGGTTAAACCAGTTTTCTCTTCTCATTCGTCAGAAGGAAAAAGCCTTGCATCATACTTCATGTCAATGATAAAAGACTATCGCTTGTCAGATATTTTAGATCCACGAATTGTTGAAGATGGAGGGTCTGAAGATGCCGAGGTTATTGCAAGGCTTGCCGAAGCATGTTTAAACATAAAAGGTGAAGAAAGGCCTACAATGAGACAAGTTGAGACAACACTTGAAGATGTGCTAGGTTCAAATGTTCACTCCAGTTGTCGAGTTTCAAGGACAAGTCAGAGTGTTCTTAAAGACCGGTCACAAAACCAAACCAAAGGCAGTGAAGGAACTAGACTATATAGCTTGGAGAAAGAGTTCATACAGTCTTCTGAAATTCCAAGATGATGTTTCACTTTTGTGGGTTCACATCTTATTTAGTAATTGAGTGTCATTCTGCAAATTGGGTCTAAAATAGAAACTTAGATATATAGCCTTGCGCAATCCACAATATTATGGTTGATGTAGAACTAGCATGTTATAGTATGGTATTCGTTTTGTTTTGTATATCCAGTATATATATCCTGTCTGAAGCTAATCATATGGCACAAGCAAAGCAAAACAGAATGACCCAGTCGTATTTTTTTCATCTTTCCTTGCACTGTTACGATATCCTACTTAATGTGTTGAGTTCTTAAAACCTATAAATTGATGTAGGACTTAATTCTAATGCTTCAGAATTTTATAAGCTACACTGTTTTTTGGTGAATTGCACTATTTTAATTTGTTAGCTAGTCATCACATCTCCTTCTATTCTTCTCTGATAATGCCTCCAATGAAAATATTCTATTTTATGTGTTGAACTGCCAGCTTCCCTGTTTTAAAGGCCGATTGTGATTTTACTCGTTTTTTCAACTTCGCGATTTTATCAGACTAGAGGGAGTGCTGGAGCGGTCGTTGGCTGACTAGCGGGGTTGGTTGGCCCATTCAATCGCGGTACTATAGGTCTTGGAAAATCCTTTGATACCATCCAACGATCAGTCCCGTAGCAAAGCTAAGTTCTGGTCACCGATCCTATCGAGCCAGGAGGCGCCACCGTTCAAGACCGTGACCTTCCACCAACGTGACATTTGCCTAGCTAGTTCTCCAGTGCTGGATCGTCGTCCTCTGAATCGCTGACTGCGTTGAATCGAGGGAAACGGGGCGCTTTGGAATTCTAACCATACAGGTGTTACGTGTTTGTCTCCAATCTCTAACACACTTTACACCTCTTCAAGCGTGAGACTATTGTAAACTGTAGTGGGCTAGGAAAAAAACCTGATATTTTTTGTCCGGCCTGAGCCTAATATTTTTCTGTCTGGCCCAAGCCAAAAACCCGATACTCACTTTGTTTATATGCAGTATGATCCTCTGGATGCAGAATGGAGCATTGCACAAGTGATAGCTCATCTTCCAGTGACTGATTTTTCTGTTTTAGAGCTGGATCTTGGAATAGAGGGGCATGCTTTTGCACCAATCATGTCGCGTCTGCTTCAGATTCAACCAACTATACAAAGGCTCAATGTGGTGCTAACACGGAACATGGTAACAATTCGGTTGTTTATCCTGTAGTTATGCATTCTGCTCGGGTACAGAATTTTAGATATCAGTGACTAATCTTACTCCATTTTTCTTTCAGGTACAAGTGTCGTGCCCAGTAAATTGTCCTTGTGAACAGCCCAGCAACTGGAGAAGTGAAGATGTCTCTTTGGCTAATCTTGAATTTTTTGAAATTCATGGCCTGCAAGGAGAAGATGATTTTTTCGATAAAGGATAATATAATCCGGCCTCTACATCCGAGGATGTACACAGCCAATCATTACAAGTTGAAGACACAAAAAGCAAGCACTGTTCTACCAACATAGTGGTATAGACTAAAGCAAACGATAAAGATGCTTCCACCCTCTATTAGAAAATTCTAAAGCAATTATCTCTAATTTCTTGCTCATCAAAATAAGGATGTCCCTGGCCTGCTCGTCACGCTGCAACTGGGCCCAGAAGCGTAGCCAATATGCTCCTCTGAAAATAACCTGCATAATAGAGTTAGTTTTCAATCGTTTAAAAATTACATCATTCCGGCATCGCCAGACAGCCCAGCATAAAGCAGCGACCCCCACCCAAATCAAGGCCTTAATCTTATTATTTTGATTATTAAGTCAATTCCCAAACATATGGTTGATGGATTTAGGCTGGGTCAGCTTAGTAGCAAAGAAAATAACCCTCCAAATTGTCTTTGTAAAAGGGCAATCTAAGAAGAGGTGTTGAATAGTTTCATTCATATTACCACACAAGCACTTCTGGCTGCCCTTCCAGTTTTTCCTGGCTAGGTTGTCCTTTGTGAGTATGACGCCTTTTGTAAAAAATCGGAGGAAAATCTTGATTTTTAGAGGTATTTTCATCCTCCGGATGTTCTTGTCTTTGGAATGGTGGATGAGAATCAATGGCATCGAGATACATAGATCTAACCGTAAATAAACCAGATTTGGTTAAGCGCCATCTAAAATGATCATTACCCTCTACCAAGCCAACAAGTGAGATTCGGCTACCAAGTGAAGCCACTCTATTAGCTTGTTATCCACCGAGCCCTTCTAAAAGAAATATTCGAGAGGGTGTGTGGCCAAAACTCGCGACACCGTCGCATGAGGCTCCCGTACTATATTATATAAGCTCGGGTATCTATCTCTAAGGGGCTTATCTCCTAACCAGGTATCCTCCCAGAATCGCGTATTGGCTCCATCTTTAATTATGAAGGAGCCTCTAGCCATAACCTCCTCTTTGATATGCATGAGGCCTCTCCAGAAATGAGAGTCATTAGGCTTTGCTGACACCTGGGTTAAGGTCTTCGATCTCAAATATTTATTCCTAAGCAAAGACTCGCCGGTGTGCCGTCGGTGTTTATGAGATTCACTAACCATTTGGCTAAGAGACACTTGTTTTGAATACGCAAGTCTAATATGCCTAAGCCCCTTGGTCCTTGGGGACGGCATAGTATATCCCATCTAGCCAGCCTATATTTGTGTCTCATGTCGTGGTTCCTTGCCGAAAAAATCTTGATCTAAAATGATCTAGGTTTTTAATGACTCCTTTCGAACCTCGAAGAAAGACATCATAAACATCGGAAGACTGCTTAAGACAGAGTTAAGCAAAACTAGTCTCCCCCCGTAAGACAGATATTTGGCTTTCCAGCACGAGAGTTTTTGCTCAAAGCGTTCTTCTACTTTCCTCCATTCAGAGTTAAGGAGTTGTCTATGGTGCATTGGGATCCCTAAATACCTGAAAGGATAGACCCCCTGCATTACAACCAAAGAGAGCAAAGTATAATATTGTTCCATCTCTTTGGCTGCCCCATAGCAAAAAATCTCACTCTTGTGGAAATTAATCTTTAGGCCGGATAATTGTTCAAAGGCACAAAGCAAAAGTTTTAGATTTTTTGCATGCTCCGGATCGTGATCTAGGAAGATAATGGTATCATCTGCGTACTGTAATATAGATAAACCATCATCAACTAGATGGGGGATGATCCCTCTTATTTGTCCATCCGCTTTTGCTCTATCAATAATAAGAGCTAGCATATCAGCGACGATGTTAAATAAGATCGGTGACATGGGATCCCCCTGCCTGAGACCACGTCTCGTCTGAAAGTATGGGCCAACTTTATCATTGACCTTAATCCCCACACTCCCCCCGGTGACCATACTCTGAATCCAGTTGCACCACTTAGGAGAGAACCCTTTCATGCGTAAGGTTTGCTGCAGGAATGACCACTTAACCTTATCGTATGCCTTTTCAAAATCGATTTTGAAAATGATCCCATCTCTCTTTTTGGTGTGTAGCTCATGGATAGTTTCGTGTAGAATAACGACACCTTCCATAATATTCCTTCCTGGCATAAAGGCAGTCTGTGTAGGACGCACTACTGTTTTTGCAACTTTATTCAACCTGTTAGTGCCCACTTTCGTAAAAATCTTAAAGCTCACATTAAGGACACAAATAGGTCTATATTGTTGTATCTTTGTAGCATTTTGTACCTTTGGAATTAAGGTGATAATGCCGAAATTCAGACTGAAGAGATCTAGAGCCTCCTTGTGGAATTCTGAGAACAGAGGGAGAAGATCATCTTTAATCACCTCCCAAAACCTCTGATAGAATTCCACTGGAAAACCGTCAGGACCTGGGGCCTTATTGTGTTCCATCTGAAAAATCGCTTCTCTCACTTCAGATTCCGTGAAATTAGCAACGAGGATATCATTTTCCTCTTGGGAGACCTGTGGAATATCTAGAATTTGATCTTCCATCAATGTGATCCCAGAAGATGATGAAGTTGATTTCCTAAAACTCATACTCCGATGTGCAACAGTGCTTCGAAGGTTGACAGTGAGTATTTCTGATGACGTCTCACCAAGTGACAGTGGCTAAGAAAAGATCTCCAGCACTATGAAGGAGTATCCTGATGTGGAATGTCATATTATGGCATCCGGGTCTGAGGGGGATGTTTATCCATGAATAGAAGAATGTTTGTAAATGGCAACTGATGACATCCTTCCGCTTTCGTCAGTTTTTACGTTGCTGATATGTTTTGCTGGAGATTTCTGTATGTGGGTTTCATGACTTAATAAATCTGGTGATGGCCACTTGACAGAAGGTGTTATTGCCTATTATTAGTAGATCAAGTATAACAGGGTCATCAATGATTTTTATCCAGATCAAGTGTCTCTAGTTTAATGTGTCTCACAGTTACTCAGTAAGGTTCAACTCTTCTGTATTGTCTTTGCCTGTACTCATGCCAAACAACCAAACAGACCTGGCCTTGTCAGAACTCATGTCAGGCAGGAGTGCACTCTCCACACTGTAATATGCAAATAGCGCATCAAAATTTCCAGTGGCAAATGTTTAGCCCCATCTTTTCAGTATGCCTGTGATGTAATGAAATCGTGTTTATTTGTATTTTTTTTTAGAAAAGAAGAGCTCTGTAATCATGAACTAGATTTCTGGCTTCGTTATCATGTCGATGCCATTTTGTTAGTTTTTTTTCTATGTATATGTTTTGACAGAAAAATCACTCAAGAGAGGATCTCTCTGCTCACAAAAAATAAATATGTGCGGGCGTGCCAGTGTACTTTAAGTACACAAAAATAAAAAAGACGGGAACAGAGACTTTATTCATATTTAAGGAAAATACAAATACATGTTCCCGGTTACATGTGCGCTCCGCAAGTAGCCTGCTGTAGCGATCTGACTTGAACATAGGCGATTTAGTCTTCATGGTTCCTGGGGCCTCGGAAAGCTCCCAGTTAATTACCCCTGCGAATCAAGCTCACAGAGTACCTCCGATTAAGCTGCTATCGGTCGTCGTCGTCGGTCTTTGCTTCACGTCTCCATGCATGGTGTTGGTGTAGATGTAGGGTGGCGTCGGCATGATCATGGCCTCGTCGGAATCCATGAGCCGGTTCAACATGGCTGTAAGCTGAGCCATGCCCACCCGTATCGTTCGCCTCGTCGGTATCAAACGACACGTAGTGGTGGTTGTAGTAGATCACACTTGCATGGTTGGTGAAGTTCGGATCGATTTGGACTTCCTCGGCAACATCGCCGTGGTACGCCGTGGAACTTGATCGGCGTGGGGTTGTCGTTGTAGTAGATGAAGACTTGATGGCGATGTTGAAGTAGATCGGCGTAGATGTAGTCGATGCAGACTGGATCGTGGTCGAGCTGGATCGACGTAGTAGATGAAGAGCACTTGTACATGGAATCACATCCACGTATAGCCTGAACGTGCTTGTATGCGTCGCCTTGCTTCTTGGCTTGTAACGGGTGCATGTGTACGTAGCCTGAACGTGCATGCACATGCACGTACACCTCGGCTTGCTTGCTTCTCAATTGATACTTGGATCTTCAATATCTTGTCCTGGTAGCCATGCTGATCGCTCGGCCTCCAGTTTGATATCGCGGACACGCCTGACTCCAGCAGGCCGTGTGATCTCCTTGTGACGCGACGATAATTCTCACAGTCCGGCGCCTTCTTGATCATCAGGCTGCCGCGTCATTCTCCTCTCGGCCGAACTCGAAACTCCGGCCAAGATGCATGTGTGCAAGATATGCAAGATTAGAAGAAAATAATTACTAGATTAATTTCTTACTCATGGAAGACGGCGTGGAGGTCATCTCATCTTGCTTGTGATCTCCGGCCGGCAGCACTCTGCTCCTTGCTTGCTTGTTGACTTGTAGATGGAAGAAGACTCGATCATAGTGTCGATATCGTAGTGTCGATGTAGTAGATGAAGATCAGAGCGCCGCCCTGCCGGCGGCCGGCACGAAACCTCCGGCTCCCGTGTAGATGCACACGGCCTGGTGTGTGCACAATAGCATGTACGTGCATGCATGCCATGCCTTGGCCTTTTGCATCTTGCTAGTAGCATGTACTCGTCCTAGGGGTCGCGTTCATGGGACGGCCTCCGGTTCGATATTGCAGACACGCCCGACATCAGCAAGCTCGAAACTCGCCAGCAGTGCTCCGTCTCCCCATGACACGATAGTTCTCGCAGTCCTGCGCCGGCGCCGTCGTGATCATCCGGCTGCCGCGTAGCTTTCTTCCTCGGCCAAACTCGTAATTCTAACCAAGGTGCATGTATGCAAGATTGGAAAGAAATAATTATTAGATCGATTTCTTACCCATGGAGCCTCCTCGCGGCTCCCTGATCTCGTGGATGAACTCCGGCCGGCGGCGCTGTGCATGTGTAGACGAGGAGAAGCTAGCAGCTCTCCTCTCGTGTAGATGGAGATTAATTAGCTTTCTCGTGTAGATGCCATTGGCCAGTTGTTAACTCGCGTTGCTGTTCAACAGCCGGGCGGCGCTGTATACAGGCGCGATCGCAGCGGCAAGGCTGGCTCTGCGGCCGCCCTTCGTTTAGATCGGAATTACTCCGTCTAGATCAGAATTCCTCCTAGCAAGCGTAGATGCTTCTCAGATGGCACAGTAGTGCAGCAACTCGTCATGTGCATGCACGGTGCAGCCATCTCCTCCTGGCCGGCGGCGTGGAGGCTACCTTGGCCGATTAGCAATCCTGGCCGGCGGTATGGATGGCGCCGTGGCTGCGGCTGCCCTTCCCTGTGCTCCAATGAGCCTGACGTGATTAGACGAAGTTCATTAGCCCCTCCACGGGATAACGGGACTGCTTTATATAGACACATGCTAGGGTAGCGGCAGGCTCCTTGGCTGCACGCGTACGCCGCCACGAGTCTGTTACTGAGCGAGAGATATCAGGAGTTGGTTTTTTCCTTCGAAAGCAAGGAAGGGTACGTGCTTATCTCCTTGTAACAAATATCCGTTGGGATCATGCCTCTAGAAGACCGGCCCGGGTCCAATTGCAGTTCTGTAGAAATACGTGACACCAGGCCACCAGCGTATATATGAGTTCTACGGCCGAGCATGTACAGGCATACATATAGCTGTACTTGTTAGCTTCTTTCTCTAATTTAGCACACGCCTTGCTAGCTAGCTAGCTCTTCTTCTAGCTCGCGTACGTGAACATGCTCAAGCATGGCACTGTATCTGTTAGCTTCTTTTCTTTTCCACTCGTGAAGAAACTTGTTAGCTTCTTCTTTGTTATTTTTATTCTTCCATATGAATTATGGCACACGTAAATATACATGCACATACATCTTGCTTATTTATTTTTCTATCTTGAGACACAAAATTTATCTCGATAGCACATATAAATATATGCACATGTGAGAGAGGATTTAGTACAAAATCTCGTCAAACAGTATAAATAAAAGGCATATTACACGACCGAGACTCCGAGAGCTTTCATGGAAAAGGCACTTGCATTTGGAGAAACAATTCTGACGATTTTTTTTTCTGAACAGGCCAAGAGGCAAGTAAGTTGCTTCAGATTTACCTTCATCTTATAGATTCTAGTGTTGTCCTCTCATGATGTTCAGAAGATTCATGTTCGCCCGTGCAAGTTTCGGGTTGCTCCAGGCCAAGGCCATTGAAACTCTGGCTTGCCAAGTTTCGGGTTGGGCCAGGCCAAGGGCAACTCTGTGCGCCCGAGCAACGCAAGTAGCGTGGCACTCGCTGACGCGGTGGGCGCGAGTGAATGATGCGTGCATGCTCGCACGCGCCACTATGGAGTTCGGACGCACGGTGAAAATAAAGCAGCCTTCGATTTTTTCTTCAACTTGTCTTGCACTGGTGTGCCGCACTGACGACCACTCCATTTACGTCCACGATGGCACTGGCACGATGCATTCGGCCGGCCGCCGGCCTTGGCGCCTTGCTCCGTTGGAGAGTGGAGACTTGGAGTGGTGGACTGGCCTAGTGGCCTGGCCTGGACTCTCGCCTCTCTTGTCGACAGACGTCAAAAAAGATGCGTGGAAATTGGCATCACCGTTGTCCACTGTAGAGCAGAGCACACCAACCCAATTACTGAAAGCTCAGCTCAGTGCTCTGATCTGACTGCTCTCTGTCCAGGACTCCAGGCGACCGGTGTAACGGTATCTGTCTTGCTAAGCTTCTTTACTGCACTATGCATAGTGTTGCCATTTGCTTCTGGCTAAACTCGTGCTGTGTTATCAAGATAACTAGCGCACAAATGCAGTGTTCTCTGCCGCTTAGGTACTGATGAGGTTCAACCTGATTGAAGTTACTACTTTTTACCGTCCTTGGGTACCCCAGGGTGACATGTGGTGGGATGGTGGCCATATACAGCCTGCTATTGCTGCCGCTCAATCACTTACACGCACGCGCGCAGCTAGCGCAGGGCTTCACGGTAGCTTAGCTTAGTTAAGCATCGGTGCCCTGGTCCCATTCTTATCCGGCGGAGTTTAATTTAATTTGCTATATGGCCAGCTGAACAGAGTCTTCGATCCAAAAGACATGCGGCATGCAAGAATTATCAGAGGGTTAATTTCAGGCAAAAAGATTCATCCGCGCTGTTTACTTGTCTTATCAGCCATTCGGACAGTATTTTTTTCTCACACCAAACCAGCTGACTTGTCTTATCCACTTTATTCGCAACTTGCACGTATATAGTCACGCACTGTACTGTAGTCTGTAGAATAGGAAGAGGACCTACTGGCTGCCTCTCTCTTCAGAATCAACAATCACTCGCCACTGTCGGCCAGCAGTTGCAAGCATGCCGTGGACTCGTGGTCGTGCGCCACTGGCATGCGCGCGCTTTGACGGACCCTTGCCTTGTCTTGCAGCGGCGCATGCAGCCTGCGTCTTGATGTCTGTTTAGTGTTCACTCAAGTTCGGCAAGTGCATGTGCCAGACGCCGCCGTGATCGGTGCTTGGACGGATGCTTCTTCGTCACGACTTTTCAGTCGCCTAATCCATCTCTTTTTCTGTCAGAAGAAGAATATATATACTTTGGCATGCATGATCTGATGATTCAGTTTTTGAGGGCCATGATGCGATTATATTCCATGATGCAATGGGAACTTAGGAAGACAACCATGTGGCTGCTAGGTAGGTTAGGACTTGAAGTTTGGAGTAGCCGAGTAGGTGATGTCTTCTCAATCGAGCTGAATGCCTGAATCCAAGTGAATACTACCTCATTTGTTTCTATTTTATGTGAATGGTAGAGCTGCCTGTCTTTCTAAGGAAAATTGAAATTCGTTGAAATTGAAAGATAGCCTAACTAACCTCCAAACACACAGTTCAAGTGGAAACCTCTACTAGCAAGTTATACAACATTGGAGTAATTAGCTGTCCGCACTGTAATGCAACTAAGACAAGTTTGAACTGCCACTGACTTCCCAAATATGGAGAACAAGGCTATCTCCAGAATCATATAGTTTAGCGAAGAAGTGAAGGACAAAGGACGAAACTCTGGCACAAGGTCATACCAAGTTTGGGAGACCCGCAACAGCATGGATCATGCAAAAAGGTATATGTGAGACGCCTTCGTTTCTTTCCTTGGAGATTATATTTAATGCTTGATATTAGCAGAGTAGCAGTCAGCTCACATGATGCGGCAAGCCTAATTTGCTGACCCTAGTCATACTACCTTCGACCAGACGACAGACGTGGCCGCTATTCACACCTGGGCTTTTAAGACTAAACGGGGATTTGGGTCATGTTTATTGCTTGATTGGTGGTTACAAAGTCGTATATGCTGTGCACTGAAACTCCACTAGCTTAGTGAGACTGTCCCACATTTTGGCAGTGGCTTTGAAATTCATGTCCCGACCTGGAGTACAAAAATGCAACTGGCTGGAGCTGGATCTCGCTTGATCCTTGTTACAAGATACCAAGCCGGGAGCACTCGAAGAGTGGCCCTTTTTGGCAGGGCTTTCAGCCACTGACTTCTCTAGCTTTTCAGTTAAAGTAGTCCTTAGAAGTGAAGTCCGTTTGTAAAGAAGCTCTGTTAAAGGCCATAGTACAATACTATGTTACTTATGCCAACACAACTACGGTAATTGTTCCGGGGAACAAAAACTACAGTAATAATTGGAAAAGAAACTATTAAATTCTAAAAGTTTTGGTAGCAAATTAAACTTAAACATACATATATGATCTTGTTTGAATAAACTATGTTCTAGTGAGATTAAATTATAGATATGCATGCATGACAGCCACAGTCACAAAACTGTTTTGGAACGCTCTTCTTAAGAAAAGATTTTTAACTGTCAGGACGAAACTGATTCACATTCTCGGAACGGAAACGCACGATCCCGAAACGTGGAACGTGGCAGTGATCCATGTTCCCTGTGACTGTGTGACAGACGTCAACTTACCTGGTATTACAGGCCAGTCTCCAAGATCATGCAGAGAGTAAGCCTGCAAGTAGAAGTACGTTATAGAGCACACGCAGCAGCGTTCTTGTGGTAGAAGTACGTTATAGAGCACACGCAGCAGCGTTCTTGTGCGCATGCAGATCAGTAACCTTGATCAATACAGATAAAGCTTTCCCTACATGTAACATGTGTCCCCTCATTTCTTGCTTTCGGGCTGTACAGCACTAAGTTTTTAAAAAATGGAAGATAAAAGAGCAAAGAGGATTGTACCGCCAATGTCCAAACTGTACATGACAGATAACAATAGCAACATGTAAGCCTGTAGCCTGAAGGCAGTAGACACTGCGCACTTAGCTAGCACTAGCATGCTGATGATAACACGATGCCTATAAATACCGTGGCTCATGGAGCTATCCTTGCACACGCACTGATAACTCCAGTCACAGAGAACTCTCCGTGCTAAGCTAAGCGGTGCCTTTAGCCAGCTCGAGCTAGTAGCTACCAGGCACCAGCAATGGCGTCCAGGCAAGTCTTCGCCTGCTACACCATGGCCCTGCTGTTCGCTGCGGCTGCTGTCTCGGCTCAGCTCTCCACCGACTTCTACGACGAGACATGCCCCGACGCGCTGGACATCATCGAGTCCGCCGTGAGAGCCGCTGTCTCCAAGGAGTCCCGCATGGGGGCCTCCCTCCTCCGCCTCCATTTCCACGACTGCTTTGTCAATGCAAGTGCCATATATAAGCCGCTTCCAACTTTCCTTAGCTTTCCATTTTTGATTTTATTTCTCTGAAAGTGGAGCATAGTATCATTCAGTAATAAAAATGAAGTTACATTAAACTACATACATGACTATGCATTGAATTAACGAATTTCAGTTAGATCTTCTACTGTTTTGGGGAGTTTTGCTTAGGCGATAGGCATGCATAGCGGAGCATGTTGGTTCAGACGTTCAGGAGACATTACGTCTGGTGCTCTATAAGTCAGTTATAAAAAGTGGCGCGCACTCTGCGGCGTGGCGTGCTTCGATTTTCAAACAAGTCTCTGTCGTTTCTTCTGTCTCTGAGTACAATCATGGAGTGTCTTTTCGTGGACTAACAGTTGACTGCAATGCAAACTGACTTCTTTAACAGGGCTGTGACGGGTCAGTGCTGCTCGACGACGCCCCGGGCTTCACCGGCGAGAAGACGGCTGCGCCGAACAAGAACTCGCTCCGCGGGTTCGACGTGGTTGACGACATCAAGTCGCAGCTCGAGGACGCATGCAACCAGACGGTCTCCTGCGCCGACATCCTCGCCGTCGCCGCCCGCGACTCCGTCGTCGCCGTAAGCACACGACATGACATGCACAAAGACCAACCTAGACTAGTTGCATGCTTCTTCCATTCCATTTCCATGCATGGTGGTAATTAACGGCCGTCTCTCCTCTGTATGCAGCTCGGCGGGCCTACGTGGGACGTGGAGCTCGGCCGGCGGGACGGGACGACGGCGAGCCTGGACGACGCGAACAACGACCTCCCGGCGCCGACCCTGGACCTCGGCGACCTGATCAAGGCCTTCTCCAAGAAGGGCCTAAGCGCGACGGACATGATCGCGCTGTCGGGCGGGCACACGATCGGGCAGGCGCGGTGCGTCAACTTCCGCGGCCGCCTCTACAACGAGACCACGAGCCTGGACGCGTCGCTGGCGTCGTCGCTGAAGCTGCGGTGCCCGAGCACGGCCGGCAACGGCGACGACAACACGTCGCCGCTGGACCCGTCCACGTCCTACGTCTTCGACAACTTCTACTACAAGAACCTGCTGCGGAACAAGGGCCTGCTCCACTCGGACCAGCAGCTCTTCAGCGGCGGCTCCGCGGACGCGCAGACCACCTCGTACGCGTCCGACATGGCCGGCTTCTTCGACGACTTCCGCGACGCCATGGTGAAGATGGGCGCCATCGGCGTCGTCACTGGGTCCGGAGGGCAGGTCCGCTTGAACTGCCGTAAGACGAACTAACTGATCGGTGCGTGTCAGAATTGGTAGTGTCGTCGTGATGGAGTGACGATCAGTGCGTGTAGTGTGCTGTGGTGTGGTTTGCAGAGTTACTGTTCCTTCTATGATGGCGTAGTCTGCTTCGAACGGTTGTAGTACTACCTTTACACGAATAACACGAAGGATAAGACCGGTCTTGGATCATCCCACCATGCCTTGTTGTTCAGTTGTTTATGTCCTGATTTTGGAACCGGTGGATGTGATCATCGTGAATTACGCATTGTGAGTTCAGAATCTTGAGAACACAAACTCTTGGGCCACTCATTCCTTAAGCAAGAATCTTGAGCACGGCCTCCTCCCCCTTTTGCCCATCAAGCCCAAATTTATAGTTTAGGCCTTTTTGGTACAAAGATCTGGGCCAGCACGAATCATATGCCGGCCGACTACGTGGAGAATTTCCTAATCCTAATCCTAAAAAGAAAAAAAAACTACGTGGATCAATGAAAATAAATATTTGGGTGAAACGTATCTGTTTGGAGTAAACAGAAAGCAATATATAATATATGAGGTGAAAACGGCTAAAGGGCTGCTCATTAGCTGTGTGGCTTGATGCTCAGTGTTTCAAATTACTTACTAGAATAGACATTTGAATAGCAACAAAAATGTTAACATCACAAAGCTTGGTACTATCTTCTTAGATAACTAAGCTCAGCCGTCACTGATTCTGTAAATTAAAGCTCGGTGTCCAGTGACACAGAATCCACTACGCAAATCAAACTGCCGCACAAGGGCCGAACCCCCACTCCCGTGAACAGTTTTGACTGACGTCATGGCCCCACCCTACCTCCGTTTCCCCTTCCCCGCGCGGCCTGCCGCTCTTGTCGTCTTCAGTTCGCCGTCTGCCCGTCGCCGTCCCCAAGCTCGCTGTCGCCTTCCATTTCCCAATCACCAACAACTATCGCTCCCGCTTAGTTAAACCCGTCGTCATGCCGTCCGGGGAGTCCCACAGGCCACTCCAACCATCCCCTTCCTCCTCCTACTCTCCATTCCCCACCCACGGCCGCCGCGATGCCGCCGCGGCCCTCCCGCTTCCTCCTGCTACTCCTGGTCGTCGTGATCGCCTGCGCCGTTCCGGGGGCAAGATGCTCCGACCGGCGGTTCCCGCACCTCGGCCGCGTCCGCGAGCTCCACCGCCGGGAGGGCTCGTCATCGGCCGAGCAGGAGGCCGCCGCGCGGGGACTTCTCGCGCGCCTCCTACCGTCACACTCCACCAGCTTCGAGTTCAGGGTCATCTCCATGGTACGCGTGCTTTGCTGCTTGGGGATCGTAGGGTCTGTATGACTGTATGTGATGTTGTCGTGTTTAACGCATCAGACGTCAGGTGTTGCTTCGGTGTTGCATAAGCTGAAAGCATATTAGGCAACGTACTGAGACGTACCCAATCGGTGTTGCATAAGTAGAGTTGCCGAGAGATAAGAGTGCGGTGAGAATGCCGACTAGAATCAGAGGCCAAGGAAGCACGTCATGAGGAGTTGAGAAAATCATAGAGTAGGCAATCTTAGTAGGAAATTGTTTGTTTATATGAATTCAGTAATCAGTATTCAGATAATCTTTATAATCCTAGCAGTTGGAACTGAGTCTGGACCCTACCCCATGATTTGTTATTTTTGCTATCTAAGTTCATAATGGCCGGTTCATTTTCTGACTACCTGTTACTGACTGAATGATTTACAATGTACTCCAATTCATTGATAGGAGCAATGTGGTGGGAAGGCATGCTTCATCATCAACAACCACCCGTTGTTTGATGGTGAAGGAACTCCGGAAATATTGTATGTTTTCTCTTTATATTTTTCTATGTGTTGCAAATTATATCTTCAGTTCATTTACATTTCTTTCCCAACTACAAAAAGTAGCCACTAGCACCTTACTGTTTCTTTTCATGCAAGAGGATAATCCACATGCATTGGCTTTATTTATTCTCTGTTTTTTTCTGATGTTTCGTGTTAGGTGAACCATTGTTGTAATTATGTTTTGAATATATTCACAACGAGTTGGTTACATTTACTCATAAGTAAATGTGATCCATTGGATCATTAAAAAATGTGACATGGACCATACAATGTGTTAGTGAACCACAAGTATGTTCTCTTGTGCTTCTAAATCAGGACTCTTG
Source organism: Chrysopogon serrulatus (assembly GCA_015844335.1). Classification (NCBI taxonomy): domain Eukaryota; kingdom Viridiplantae; phylum Streptophyta; class Magnoliopsida; order Poales; family Poaceae; genus Chrysopogon; species Chrysopogon serrulatus. Next base: position 320,991 of record JADLZL010002645.1, read on the forward strand.
TTTGTTATGCCTATCCAAAAACCAGCTCATAGCATAATTGTGTCTCAGCAGATTCTGCTAGAATCATGTGTAATACTGTTTGCTGTGCAATTGGTTTATGCTCTTAGTAGGACTGCTCTGCTGTGCAGATGTAACATGCCATCTGCTATAGTATTAGAAAGTTTTGCATGTCATGAGTTATGCTACTCACCTTACTAAAATAAAAACAAGTTATGCTACTCAGGCACTCAGCAACGCATGCGTGCTTCTTTGGTTTACATACTGAAATTAGGAAGAGCCTAACAAATTCACATTTGTCATTACTTGTGGTCAGGATACTTGGAGTAAGTGGGGTGGAAATTTCTGCTGGCTTTCATTGGTACTTGAAACACTACTGTGCAGCACATATATCTTGGTATAAAACCGGTGGTGCACAACTATTATCCATTCCGCGTCCTGGGTTACTTCCTCGTGTTCCTGATGGTGGTGTATTGATTCAAAGACCCATTGACTGGAGCTACTACCAGAACGCTGTTACATCCAGCTGTAAGCTGATGGCTTACTTATGTTGAAATTTTGGCTGTTGATTCCAGAATTGATTGTATCAAATTTTCTCATGTAAGCTGAACCTAAAACATATTTCTCTGTTTAAAATTAATTTTTTATCCTTTAGATTCTTTTGCTTGGTGGGATTGGGAGCGTTGGGAGAAGGAAATTGACTGGATGGCTCTTCAAGGAATCAATTTGCCTCTTGCTTTCACTGGGCAAGAGTCTATATGGCAGCGGGTCTTTCAGGTATGTATGTTTATTCTTCTTTTAGGCATTCCGCACAGTGGATAAATTACCACTATGTTTTTTGTGACATTAGCAATGAAATAATGCACAAAAGCAACCTGGAAGGTTAGGAAGAAATTGAAGCAGATGGATTGATGCATAACAGTAAATACTAGGTACTGTAGGAAGGCAATATGGATAAGCAGACAGAGAAGCACACCAAATTTCGACATGTCGCATCATGTTGCGATGTTTTTTTGCTGACAAAATAATTTTGATGTTCTTAAAATTGACATTTTGTGGTGGAATGAATGGATCCCTTCTAGAATAGATGTAACCTCACCGGTTCTTCCTGTTGGTCCTATAGCCTGTTGGCACTCTTTATTATTATATTTTATGAGAATATTAACACAATTTTATCTTAAGACAAAAACAATCTCTAGTTATTGCTTTAATTTTACTTATCCTGTTTTGCTGCAAATGGTTTGTGATGAACTTTTCATTTCATTAAATCTTGAAGAGGTACAACATTAGCAAATCAGATCTGGATGATTTCTTTGGTGGGCCAGCCTTTCTTGCATGGTCTCGAATGGCTAATATGCATGGGTATGTTACACATCTTATTTGCAATTGGTCTCTCATATCTAAACGTTTATGTGTATTGATCCCATATTCTTTTTGCAGTAATAATTTGACATGGTGTGTCTTCTAAAACTATTTTTATTTTATTCCCCAAATCTGCAGCACAAGACAAAATTATCATTGTGAATTACTTTGCTATAAAATATGTAGCTGCAATTGAGACAAGGCAGAATAAGACAGCCATTTAGAACTGATTATATGTGGATTGTCAAGAAAATAAGATGTGATTATATAAGCTAAGCTCAAGAATTTTTGCTTTGAGCTTTGATTTCCTTTTCCTGAGTCCTATGTGCTGATATTTTTCTCCAAGCAAGTTATGACTGACTGTTTTAGCTGCCTACAAGACTTTGGTATCATCTTTAGTACTTGTAAGGAATAGATAGTTAGTACAAGTTACTAGTGTCATTTAGTTTTATCATGGATACAAATTTTTTTGGGACTCTTTGTTTTGAACATATGCCATATAGTACTTATTTTCAGCCCTTTTATCTGTAAGGGAGATACTGGCTTCACATGTTAGATGCTTTTCTGTTATCATCTTCTAAGTAATTAGCCTTGAAGGAAACTTCCTGATTTGTCAGATGGGGTGGACCTCTCCTGCAGACCTGGCTTGATGATCAACTAGCTCTTCAAAAGAAAATCCTTTCTAGGATGTATGCTTTTGGCATGTTCCCAGGTGACACTTCTACCGTTGTAGCATTTCTGGATTTTGTGCAGTTTTGTGATCAACTTGTCTATGTTAAGATTACAGTATGTGATATAAATATATCTCTATATTGGTTAGCACTTCTGTGCTTTTTCAGAACTTCTGTTCTGCCTAATAACTAATATAACCAATCTAAATGTTTAATTTCTGAGTCGTATGTCTCTTTAAGTATGTCAGGACCCCTTCACCTTTGGTTACGTGTCTAATAGACTAAAATCTACCTGTTGCAGTTCTTCCAGCCTTTTCTGGCAACATCCCAGCTGCGTTAAAATCAAAGTTCCCTTCAGCTAAAGTCACTCACCTTGGAAACTGGTAACGACGATTCCCTATCTTCTAAATAACCTTGGGATATATGATTTTCCGTGATGGATTAAATATAAAATATGGAATCATGATTGCAGCTCCTGTCTTACTGCTGAATTTCATGCAGTTTCGCATCTCCACCTTTCTTGTATTTTAGAGATGTAACTTCTGTTTCAGATTTTGCATCATCACACATCTTAGCAGTTTGAGCTGCAGCTGCTACCACTGATCAAAATGGGACAATCACTCTACACATTCATAACAAGCTTATGCCCATTTGTATTCTCAATGCTCATTTCACCATTAATGCTTCATCATATTATTCATAAATGAAGTCTACTATTACTATCCTGATTTGAGCCCACTATACAGTAACACTACTCTTCGTGCTGACATCCTTTTTTCATCAGTGTTAAGTCACATGTACTTATTTGTCTATACTCTGTGATATTAAGGTTTACAGTTGACAGCAATCCAAGGTGGTGCTGCACATATCTTCTTGATGCATCTGATCCTTTATTCGTAGAAATTGGGAAATTTTTTATAGAAGAACAAATCAAAGGTAGGATCTGTTATTTTGTTCAAGCTGATGTCTAATATCATGTGCAAGAATTTTAATGACAGACCTGTAATCTTGTGTTGTTTCTACTTTCTGCCATAAGAGTAATGGCTAGCGATTCATTTGGACCAAATGATGGCTAGCTTTTGTCGTATTGGTTTCCCTGTTTTGTAAGAGTACTTTTTACATTTTTTTCATCAGAAGAAAACAAACCTTGATGCATGAGAGTTTTCTTGTACTTTTGTGCAGAATATGGTAGGACAAGTCACATCTACAACTGGTATGATTATTAGTCATCCTTCTCACTGGAAGTTCCCAATTGATGAACTTTTTCTCATTTATAAATATTTTTTACCTGTCTAGTGATACTTTTGATGAGAACACTCCTCCACTAAGTGATCCAAACTATATCTCTTCGTTGGGTGCTGCAACGTACAGGGGTATGCAAAGCGGTGACGATGATGCTATTTGGTTGATGCAAGTATGTTTTCTGTGTGTTAGTATTTTGCTTATTATTGGATTTGTCTGCAAAAGCAATTAGAGATACGAATATAAGTCATAGATGTCTTGGTTGTTGCACGTTACTATTTTTTACTTCTGGAACTATTTTCAGATGTGCGATTCTCTTCTCCAGTTGAGAGAAATTTCTTGCTATATCGTCACATTCTTGGATATATGGATATGCTAGGATCTGTAACATTTATTACTCTGCAGGGTTGGTTGTTTACCTATGATCCTTTCTGGGAGCCTCCACAAATGAAGGTAAAACTGTATTTCATGGTTTGATAAGATATGAATGCTAATAATTTTATTGGCTCTTTTCATTTTGGCTTCTTGTTTCTTCAAAACCATTAATGAAGTAGTGAGGAATGAAATTCATGTGACCTTCATTTTTTTGATTAATTGCTTGTCCTATAAATGTCATATTTAAAAATGGAGGGTGTATGTTGGATATGATATGACTTCAATTAATGTTGCAATGATGTGAGTTGATCACATTCATTTAGTCAGGGCAAGCCTTGTGTTTTCCAATAGTGTAATATGATTTTTTGAAGTAACACCGAGGGACAATTTGCAGTGGTGTTATCTGTGTTTCTTTTTATTTGGCACATACAGTAAAAACTAAAATGTCCATGCCTGCAGTGATTTATTTATGTTGATACACAGTATTTTCAGGTTATACTTGGAGTAAAAAAAAATATGTACAATTGCCAAATGATATGACAACCACTGTATTTCTAATAATCTAATAATTAGCACTCAGTTTCTTCACCTTTTTCTCCTTAAAAAGTGAATAAGCCTTGTGAATTTAAGGTGGCTACTATCTAATACATCAGGTTTTGTTTTCTATTTTGAGTTTGGACCTTTGTTATTGTTGTTGTGTTTGAGGATTCATCTTCAACATAACCAAATTTTTTACTTATCTGATTGAACCCAAAGTCTTTTTTTTTTTTTTTTTTTTTGGTTAGGCACTATTGCATTCTGTTCCTGTTGGCAGAATGATTGTGCTTTGATCTTTACGCTGAAGTTAAACCAGTGTGGATAAATTCTGATCAGTTCTATGGTGTCCCCTACATCTGGTAAGTTCTCGTATCTTTTCCTGCCCAACTCCATGCACTATTATCCTCCTTTTATTTTCCTTCTTAAAAAAAACTTGTATGACCTTTTTTCAGGTGCATGCTCCACAATTTTGCTGCAGATTTTGAAATGTATGGTGTTTTGGATGCTGTGGCTTCTGGGCCTATTGATGCTCGATTAAGTGATAACTCAACAATGGTATACATTGTCAGCTTAGAGTTGCTTATGCTACTGAGCTAGATTACATAAATACAGATCGTGATGTTTTACCTATTAACAAATTATATTTCAGGTTGGAGTTGGCATGTCTATGGAAGGTATTGAGCAAAATCCTATTGTTTATGACCTTATGTCAGAAATGGCCTTCCGTCACAGACAAGTTGATCTTCAGGTGAAATAAAAAAAAAAAAAAACATTTTCTAGAAGAGCCTTTTACAAGTTGGTGTCCTTTTTCTTCATCTTACTACTTTGTGCAGCTCTTCTTTATGTTTCTATGGAAGTTTCCCTTTGAGCTAGCTAATGAATGCAACCAATTTTTGTCCTGATCAGTTTTATATTATTTCCAGGTTTGGGTTGAGACATATCCAACAAGAAGATATGGAAAAGCAGTGAAGGGACTGCAAGATGCTTGGTGGATTTTGTACCAAACTTTATATAATTGCACAGATGGTAAAAATGTGAGTTTTTACTATAAAAAAATGCCATGCTTAGGCATCGTGTTGTGTGTCCATTATCCAACATTACTCAAGCATATACAAGGGGTAGAAGGTCATGTCAAGTTGCAAAATCACAAATATATATCATATGCTACTAACAACCTGGAGCTTTTGTATTTTATTTGACACTTAAATCTAGTACTATGAGAAAGAGCTTTTGCTAGATAAATTGTTCTATGAAATACACTTATCATGGTCTTTTTTTTTTTTGGCAATTGTTGCCACATGTCAACTGCGAATAGAAGTAAAACATCAATGTATTCCCTACGACTTTTTGAAGATTTGGTTGGGTTCTTATCCCGTACTCTAATCATAAATTTTATTCTGGCAGGACAAAAATCGGGACGTTATAGTGGCCTTCCCAGATGTTGAACCTTTCGTTATTGAGACTCCAGGGTTGTATGTTAGTGCTAGAAAAATGCATTCTACCATGCCATCGAAGAATTTCAAAGTGAAGGATGCCTCTAGTGATGCATATGAACATCCTCATCTATGGTACGATACTGATGCAGTTATCCATGCTCTGGAACTTTTTCTTCAACATGGAGATGAAGTATCCGACAGCAACACCTTCAGGTGAGAACACAGGTGCTCCATTGCTTAATCCATACTGTAAAATGATTATTCTTTCAGTGATAAAAATATACAAGCTAAAAAAGTGCTCATCGTGAATGGAATATGTGCTAATACAGTAATATTAATGGCTGTAAAAAAATCGATTCTGTCATTTGATTGTATAACTTTACGATCAGAATTGGCGGATCTGATTCTACGATTTTAGTCAATGGAATGCCTTGTTTTCTTCTGTGATTCCACAAATCTTTGACACCATACATTTCTTTCTGTTGCTTTAGAATTCCCAATTATCTGAATTCTTACTTTACAGTTGCAACTAATCTGTTCATGAATAAATACAAACATTATATGCACAGGATACTGAGGCATAGTACATTGCACTATTATTTTTGTAATGAGGAAAAGTTCATAAATGTTGCATCATATTAACAGGTATGACCTGGTGGACTTGACTCGTCAAGTTCTGGCTAAATATGCCAATGACATGTTTTTAAAGATCATCGAGAGCTATAAATCAAACAGCATGAATCAAGTGGCCATCCTATGCCAGCGCTTCCTCGACCTTGTGAATGACCTTGATGTACTACTGGCCTCTCATGAGGGATTTCTGCTTGGGCCTTGGTTGGAAAATGCCAAGGGCCTTGCACGAAGCAGCGAACAAGAGATACAGGTAATATTTTTTTCTTTTTCCATTCTTAAAACTGATTTTTTTTTTTCTTATGATATGGCATCATACCTTATTTATCAAAAATCCCAAATTCTTATAGTTGTGAAAGTAGGATAAATTCCATTCTTGTCTATCTGTTTGTTTCGTTTTGTTGTTAGGCTTTTTATGTGCACTAGTTTCAAACTTGTGCAACTATTCGAGCCAATCTAACATTGCATATATGCACTATGGTCATGATCTTGTGTTTTTTGTTACACCAGCTTAGATGACAAGTAGTCCTATTCATCAAATTGCTGACACACAACTTCGATGAAATTCTTGCAGTATGAATGGAATGCTAGAACACAAATTACAATGTGGTTTGACAACACGGAGACAAAGGCAAGTTTATTGCGCGACTACGGTATGCTACTTGGCCACGTACTGATTTATTATTGTTTTCGTGGATTTCTTTCTAAGGAGATTTGTTGCAGCAAACAAGTACTGGAGCGGCCTGCTGCGAGACTACTATGGGCCAAGGGCTGCCATCTACTTCAAGCACTTGTTGTTAAGCATGGAAAAGAATGCACCTTTCGCGCTTACGGAATGGAGGAGGGAATGGATCAGCCTCACCAACAACTGGCAGAGCGATAGGAAGGTGTTTCCAACCACAGCTACAGGAGACTCTCTAAATATATCAAGGTCGCTTTACATAAAGTACTTGAGCAAGGAGGTACAGGATCCCCTGGGAAGTCTGCAAGCTTATAAGTAGGTGATGGGTGCAGTGGTGATCATGGATCATTTCAGATTCGCAATTAGCTTTTCTTTCTCATGTTTTTTCCCAAACTCTTAAATATCGCTTGCCTGTGGCATGGTTCGTACGAATCAGTCGTGTGAGTCTCTGTGTGAAGTAACGAAGTCTTTCCGTGTAGCAAGACATGCTTCTTTTATTTTTCTAGTGTACCTTGCCGTAAAATTTTCAGTTCTGTATCCCAATTTAGGAGATAACGGCCATGGGAAAAAAATCGGCCTAGTCACGGGTGCCGGAATTCTACTGAGCCTTCATGAGAATCGTGCTGCTTCTGCTTTTGGTGAAATCCATTGCTGCAATCGGCTGCATTTATCTAGCTGTGGCTGCAGCTGTTGATGTAGAAATCCAAACTAAAAGGTTCTGTACATTACCACTGGTTCACTGTATGCATGCAGCTGCCGTCTGTGCAACTGATCAAACACGGCCATCATCTAAACAAGATTGCAGCAGGCCATGTAGAATACCACCGTATGCCTTTCAAACACGACCGCGATCATCGAAACTAGAGTGCTGCAGACTGCTTATCCTTATATGCATGTGTCGTGTACATGCACTATATTGTTTCTGGTTTAAATTCGGCAAAAAATGTTGACACTGCCGAATCTATGGCTTGAACCAATTTTTAGCCAAGGTTGAAGATTAGTGACATGTTGAACTTTATAAGAGCCACGTGCAGAATTAAGATGATTCAGATAAGTTCTGCATCCGCAGGACTGCAGGAGCATAGGCCCGGGCAGCAATGCTGCTCAGCATTAAAAGGGGGCAGCATGTTCGAATTCAAACCCAAACATTGCAGAGTACCGGATAAATATTTTAGTACGTGTAATTTTTTTTTATGACCTGGGAAACGCTAACTGAAAAACAAGTCATGTACAAATTACAATCCTCGCTAACTGAAAGACTGATGCAACCAAGCAAACAGAGTATTGTACCAATGAGCCAAGTAAAAAAGCCAATGAGCAAGTATGGAGACAAGTTTTTATTAATAATAAAGCACCCCCGCTCAAAAGAAGGCATCAATAATGCACCAAATTCAAGAGCACCACTACAAAAATACTCCTAAAAGCTTATTTCAAGGAGAACCATCCGTCCTCTAGATTGCTAGCTACATCAAAATTGCACACCATGCTTGTAAATTCAAACATACATTTGCGCTTTGCACCTAGAGCTTGAGAAAAACAAACTCCTCAATCGCTGGAATCTCCCCCGATCTTTGTCAGTGTGCCCTTGCTTGGTTCCTCATCAACACCAATAGCCATGACAGCATGCTTGCGAGGAGCAATTCTTCCGACACTCATGAAACTGACATTGACGTTCTCCTCACCCAAGACACTTCCAACTGACCCAATCATACCTGGTTGATCAACCTGCCTGCAAAGGATCAGGCTTCCTTCCAAGCTCACATCCACCTGGAATGCTCCAACCTTTGTTAGATGAGGAACACCATCCTTCACCCTCCCCTCCACAGTGATCTCTCCAGTCTCAGATATCGCACTGGGGAATTTGGACTCAACATTGGCTATCTGAACTTGAATGTAATCAATAGGTGTCTCAGGTGAGCCGTCCAACAGGATCCTCTCCTCGGTGATGCGAACTCCCCTCTGCTTTGCGGTAAAGTCAGCATTTACCAGATTGACAAAAACACTGGAGATTGGTTCAATCAATCCCTTGGTGATCATTGCACGGAGAAGTCTCGTGTCAAGATCATCAGGGGCCCGTGCAGACGCATAGGTCACTTTCACAGACTTGATACCACCACCACCGGCAACTAGCTGCACAGCCAAGCGCCCAAGCTTTTCTGCAAGCACAACAAAAGGTGCAAGCTCTGACAGCACCTGCATGAACCAAATAGATGTAGCATATTAAATGTCATGAGGAATGAGTTGGGGTAAGCAAATAACAGAAGATCCATACCTCAGCAGGAACCATTGGCGCATTGACAGCAGAAGCTGCAAGCTCCCCTTTCAAAGCTCCAATGACAGCTTCAGCTATCTCAATAGCCACTCCTTCCTGTGAAACTTGCCGTGTTAAGAAAAATGATAGCTACGATAGAGAACCTGGATGGTCATTGCTTAGCTAATTCAGCATACCTGTGCCTCCACTGTGCTGGCACCAAGGTGAGGTGTGACAGTAACATTCTCATGCAGTACCAACTTGTTGTCAGGTGCTGGAGGTTCTTTGGTGAACACATCAAGAGCAGCCTAGTAATACAGAAAAATTAAAAAATATAAGCATGATTCCTGGGTAATAACATATCAACGACGCTTCACTGAATTTCATTAGAGCAAGAAACACAAGGAGCCAAGTTAAGATAATCAAACCAACCTGTGCTACTATCCCTGAATCAAGTGCCCTGACTAGAGCTTCTTCATCAATTACACCACCACGTGCAACATTTATAATGCGAACACCCTTCTTCATCTTAGCAAAGGCCTCATCATTGAGCATCTTGTTTGTTGCAGGCGTAAGAGGCATGTGTAACGAGACAAAGTCAGCAGTTGTCATGGCCTCCTCCATGCTAACTAGCTCAACTCCAATTGCACGAGCCCGATCAGCAGAAGCATATGGATCATGTGCAATCACATGCATTCCCAAGCCTTTAGCGCGACGAGCAACTTCTGAACCGACCTTCCCGAAACCAAGAATTGCGAGAGTTTTGCCCACAAGAGATACACCAACATACTTATTGCGCTGCCATTGACCTGTGTGAGATTCCATTCAGCAAGTGAGCTTGACCGAACTCCATCTATGGTTAACAACAGGCACTACTGTAATAATGTACTCTTCCAAGGTATTCAGAAACTAAAAGGTCTATTTCTGGAGAGAAATAACAATTACATTTACTTTTTTTAAAAAAAAAGAAAGAAAGAACAATTACAAGTTGAGCAATGCATTTCCTATCCTTCTATGGTGTAAGATTACCATCTTCTACTGGAACTGTTGCTTCTATTTCTTAATAGGAAGTTATATAATTGAAAGAGAAAAACTGAGTGTCATCTAATCATCTACATGTTCATTCAACTTTTCCATAACAAAACTAATTGGATTTATCTTAAACGAATCATCTCCGCTTTGTACAACAATCGAGCTATATTCCAAACATGCCTGCGTGATAGTTGACAGCTGAACAGCTCTACACCTAAATGCTTTCACAACCAATTGACAAAGACAGAAAAATAATTGAAAGTGAAAAAAGTGGGAAGCATCATCATCTCCAAACTAGATTGAAAGTATCACATTCCAGTGCATCAAACTGAAATATGTAACTAAGTAGTGGGATCATTTTGAGACTGGAGGTGTGCACTGAGAAAGAAAAACCGACTGACCAGCCTTGAGCGACGCGTCCGCCTGCGCGATGTTCCTGGCCATGGCCGTGAGCAGCGCGATGCCATGCTCGGCGGCGGCGACGGTGTTGGCGGTGGGCGCGTTGACGACGAGGCATCCGTGCTCGGTGGCGGCGGCGAGGTCGACGTTGTCGATCCCGACGCCTGCGCGGCCGACGACGCGGAGCCTTCCCCGGACGCCTCGAAGACGTCGCGGCCGACCTTGGTGCCCGACCTGACGATGAGCGCGTCGCAGAGCGAGATCTTGGCGCGCAGGTCCTCGGGGAGAGGCCGTAGGAGCAGTCGACGTTGGCGAACTCCCCGCAGCAGCGCGAGCCCAGCGGCGCCGAGCTTCTCGGCCACGAGGACCGTCGGCTTCCCGCGACGGCGCCCGTGGCGCGGGACTCGGGGAGGCCGTCGACGCCGCCGGCGCCGCGGCGGCGACGGGGCGGCGAGGCGCGCGCGCTGGGCGAGGGCGAGGGGCTGCGCGCGGAGCGGGAGGCGGAGGGCGGCGGGCGCTTCGGCGGCGGCGCGGGGGCGCGGGGACGGGAGGAGCGCGCGGTGGTGGGTCGTGGCGGCGGTGGTCGGGGACGGCGCCGCCATGGCGGCTGGGAAGTGGGATGGGTGGAGGCGGGTCGGGTTCGGGTCGAGGGGTTTGGGGTTTTGGTCAGAGATCAGCGACGGAGAGGGAGGGTGAGCTGTTGTCGAGTGGTGTGGTGTGGTTCGGTGGGTGCGCGTACTTTATAGCACGCTGAGCTGGTGAGTGAGGCTGAGGCGTGCGCAGCTCTACTCCTACCTACCTTGACGAGCCCGATTTTGGTTTGGACGTTTGGTACTTGAAACACTGGGCAAACAAAATGGCAAATGCAACCAGCCAGGTGCCTCTAGCGGTCCTGCAACGTTACCTCTTGGTTTATGAAACGTGCACAGGTGAACGAGTCGCATTTTGCATATTTTCTTTTTGGCTTTAGTCTGTAAGATCATAGGAGTACAATACTCCAATAAGGTGCAATCAGGAATCAGGACACCGTTCCTAACCCGTGAGCGTGGCTGGCTGACATTGACAAGCGGGCCCGTCGAAGGAATCCGGGACGCGCGTTTGTTGAAAGCGCGGTTGGTGGCGGCTCCACTCCACGGGGGCGAACAAACCCAAAGCCAGAAAAGATCTCCGCGCTGCGCACGGGCGTCACCGCGTCAGCGTCACCGTCGCTGCCGAGGCAAGGCAACGCACCATGCATGAAAATGGTACGGATATTTATCCGAGCGTCCGTTCGACCGAATTCGTTTAGATGAGTTTAGATCTGTCCGTATCTGATATCTAAATACTCAAATCGCGTATTTATGATGTCGATACCCAATCATATTCTATCAAACATGGATGATACTATTCGTATTCGAATCCGAATCCAGACAAAAATATAAAAACAAATATAGTATCAGTGATATGCGTCCGTATCCAATCCGTTTTCATCCATACAATGCACCGTTTGCCGAAAAGCCGCCATCCGCCCCAAGCCCTTCTTTTTGGGCATGGCAAAGCGAATTAAAAGCGAGCGGCAGGCAGGCTGGTCCATCCCTGGCGCCTGGCGGCCTGGCTACGAGCCAGCCCGTCTGTGCCCGTGGCCGTGGCCGTGGGCGTAGCAGAAGAGGAAAGAGGGAAACGGTGGCAACGGCACGGCAGCGGGCAAAAGGCGAGTACTGGCCAACAACACCTCAGTCAGGCTCTCACGTGGGTCAGGGGTCAGTGTGGTTGGTGGCTGGACTGACGGCAGTGATGGCACCGCGCCAGCGCCGAAGCGGGGACTGGCACTGGCAGACTCCCAGGCAAGGGAGGCCCATCGATTGGATCTCGCGCACCGCGGTCAATTCGTCGCGGGCGGCGCTTGGAAGTGCCACGAGCCGTTGGAACACTGAGTGAGATCCGGCGGCTGTGCCGTGTGTGCTCAGGACTCTGGCCTGTAAACGCCGCTGGTCACACTCGGGACACTAGTGGATTAGTGGCTAATGACGCAGGGTGCCAAGGTTTGGAGGAGGATTATTCAATTGGCAGTGACGGCGCCATATTCTTTTAAGCTCTCAAGTGGCACTAGATTACGAATAATTGTGGAATCTTCGCTTCGAGCTGTGTCTTTTGTAGGGTCATTGCTTGCCAAGTGAAAAAGCTTATACTGCCTTGTTGCGCTTCAGTGGACTACTACCCGCGTGCTTGATGGCTTCCGATTCCAAAGCTGTTAGTATCCCAACAGGCAACAGGCGTGCTGGCGACCGACGAAGCGGGACGAGGGTAACTACTGTTATGAAAAAAAAAAACATAATACGCAACATGGTCAAATAGTGGATAACTACTGTGACTTAACATGGCATCGACTGCAAGGCTCCCCAACATTTAGCTTGACTGAAGCAGGTGCTCTTCACACTACTGTATGCACCTATTGACGGCCCTGAGTGCTTCCATGATCATATTCCTAGCAACAAGGCTGCGTCTTCCTTTTCTCCTGACAGAACACCTGCTAACATCACCACCTGAGCGTGAATCAATGCAAGACTTTCAAGCAACAACGCATCCTCAAAGAATACTAGTATGCAGCAACGACGCATTCTCAAAAAATCAACTCGGCACCGGCGGCGCAGCGACCGAGGGGCAGCGCTCTCTCCATCCATGGTAGAAGAAAGACTACTACACCGTCTTAATTTATTTCTTTTGTCTTAATAACTACCATAATTTGGAGCGGGCCACAAGATGTTGTGCAGGCTGACCTGCGCGTTAGGTGGGCTAGTTTTGTGGGCTCTAACCACCACAATATATGCAGACTAGTCAGTCCATAGAGAAATGAATTTCTTGTACGCCCTAGAACAAGCTGAGTTTAGTTTCTTGATTCTTTTTGTTTTGAGCTTGCCTATTTGGTCTCAAAACGAATTCCGCTTAGTAGTTATTTGGCTCTTTCACTAGTTTGATACTCTAATGGTGTTAATTTGTACATAAATATGTGTGCTATGGTACACGGACAGAGAGCAGTCAGATCAGAGCACTGAGCTGAGCTTTGAGTAATTGGGTTGGTGTGCTCTGCTCTGCTCTGCTCTACAGTGGACAACGATGATGCCAGTTTCTTCAGTCCACCACTCCTCCACAGAGCAAGGCGCCAAGGCCAGCGGCCGGCAGAGGCGGAGTGCATCGTGCCTTCGTGGATGTAAATGTACACCCTCCGTTCACAGATAACTTATCTTCTTTGACTTTCAACAACTACGTTTGACCATTCGTCTTATTCAAAAATTTTATACGTATTATAAAATAAATAAAACATTATTAACGTATCTCTAATGATAATATAAGTCATAACAAGATATATAATATTTATTTAAAAATTTAAATAAAACGAATGGTCAAACATAATTATTGAAAGTTAAAAAAGGTAAGTTATTTGTGAACGGAGGGAGTAGTGATGATCAGTGCGGGTGCGGCACACCACTGCAAGCTGAAGAAAGACTTGAAGGCTGCTTTTATTTTCACCGTGCGTCGTCCCATGTGGCGCGTGCGAGAGAATGCACGCATCATTCACTCGCGCCCACCGCGTCACCTAGTGCCACGCTAGCTACTTTCAAGTTTTCAATTTGAGGAGGTTGGTGGTGTTGTTTGCAACTTCACATACTTGGGTCAGGTTCCAGTAACATCATCCATGCTAGTCGAAACTCGAAACCGGGTTACCTTTGTGCTTCCAAGTTTAGCTATACAATTGGGAGTAGCAATTGCGACAAAGTTCTGTTCGTTAACTGATCACTGAACCAGTATTTCCATTTGAGAGAGGAGAAATTTTTGTCTGATCCTATATATACTATATGTAAAAAGCAAAGGCGCTAGTCAATTACTACTAACTCAGCTTGAAGATCTACTCCGGCTGTTTTGTTTAATAAATCACATTATTGCGCTTGCGCACATGATGATGTAACAGCGTACTGTGCACATAATAATGGATATATAAATCGTTAATGCCACTACGTCCATGGGCGAGCCTCTGCTCGGCTGCTTGTTACATGCAGCGCTGCGGACTGCCGCTGCAGCTGTTTTCTAGGTGTGGCTGCAGCAGCCATTCACAGCCGCGGTAGCTACCTCAGCAGTTGCAGCCATGCAGCTGCCTAAACAGCCCAAGTAGAACGAGCAGGCCTCTTGCACCAGGGACCTCGCTCACTATGCATCATTTAGGACATTGGCCAAAGAGCATAATGACTATCAATCATAAAGTTCTTGGACAATCATATATAACATACAGCTTCGTACTCTGTCTCAACTTAGACCAACTAAAAGGGCATGTGCCCATTATTTGCAATTAGACTACCCAAGCAATGCAAGTATACAATTTTACACTCGTAGAGAAAGCTTCCACTCTAAGGACAAATAAGGTTCATTACAAGTCGTCCACATCCCATTGTCTAGTAGTGATGGAATACGCTCAAAAAAAGCATGTATCCTATTCTTTAGGCTGGACTTCGGGTCAAAATTTATAGTTACCTTATGAAGTTGCATGGTGCTTGTAAGCATGGATTCTATGAACCAAAGTTCGCATTCAGTTCCCGCTAACCCCATAACCTCTACTTCCTTGAGGTGAGGTAAGATGCAGACCACATGGGAATGCCAATTGTCCTGATGGTTGCATAAGAAAGGTGGATTGAAATCTTTGACCTGCATAAAGACAACAGATGTTAACTTGATTTAATGTGATGAAAAGAAAAGGAACAAGCTAGGAAATATTTACTAAGAAACAACTTGACGACAGAAATAACTAGCTAGCTAGTTATAGCAGGTATACTAACCATCGTGAAGGTGCAACATATGCGAAGATATTTGAGATTGCTACATTGTGCTAAGATATCTGCTATGCCAATTCCAAATGAGTGCAGATCATATAAAGAAACATGGACCGTCAAAGATGTCACTTGAGGAAGCTGCGGTATCCGACCTTCAATTACGTTAACATCCCGTTTTTCTTGCTGGTCAATTTTGAGGTCAAAGTAAAAAGAATTAGACACATGGAGAAACAAAACACTGTATACTAATAGAAATATTAAACTACTGTAGTTTTTCAACAACGTGAATATTTCCTTTTGTTCACCCCAAACCAAAATAAGAAATGTTTTCCCCATATTGGAATATTGCATGTTGATGCACAAATAATTGAGTTTATCATTATATCATATATAGTTTGCACTTTGATGCACAAATTGAAGCAGTTTATAACAGGTTCAAGTAGCGAAAAATTAACTGAATAAATCAAATATGTAAAGCCATAATCCAGATCCACAGTTCACTGTTGGGTTCTCACGGATCAAATTAAATACTTTATGCTTGTTATTGCACTTCCTTATTTTTAATGAAATACATATGATATAAATACATGTTAATATACAACAGTATGAAACAAAACATATAAAAAGAATCAGTTAATATCACATGAAAATAGTGCAATAATTGCAAATTGCAAATTGCAGTTTAATCCAAACGTTTCCAAGAAGTTATCAAGCATAGGACAAGGCATCTTAGGTGTTCCACAACACACTAAATTCAAAAAAAAAAAAATCAAATTTAATATATTTGTATTATGTATATATGAAAAGATTTTTAAAAACTGCTATATTATTTTGTTGGGCTTCTTTCCAATATACATAATGTTGAATTTGCTTATGAAATTTTGGACACACACTAATACTTTTGTTGACAGTATGTGCAGTGGTCTCAATGTTTAACTTGTGTGAACTTGTGACTTGCAGCACTAGTATGCACCACACCATTTGGAAAACCCTGCCTAGCGCTATCACGTTTTTTTTATATATGACATTAATTATCATTTACTTTGTTGTGGCGTGTTTTTTACTTTTTATTTATCATTAATTCATTATAGTATATAAAGGTACCTTAGCATGACTTATATTCACAAAAAAAATTTTAGATAAATACGAGTGACAAACATGCATGGTGTGCAATATATATATATATATATATATATATATATATATATATATATATATATATATATATATATATATATATATATATATATATATATATATATGCATGCAGGATGAGATGCATACCTCGAAGACATAAAGATCCAGGTCAAGACGTGCTGCTGCCGTCAAACGACGGAGGAGACTCAAGGTGACACCGTTATTTTCGTTGTGTCCTACACCATAATCTTGTGCATGTGAGGTCAGCGCAACCCTGAGGCTCCTGACGCACGGCAATTCTCCATCGATGTGAATATTAGTGTAAGGTTGGCCGGCATCCAAGAATAAGAGTTCCTCCAGCCTTGGGGCTGAGATTGTGAGCTCACTAAGGTAGTCGCCGTCCACCATGCGGAGAACACGGAGGCGAGGAGTCCTCAGCCTCAGAATCTCCGGACCAATCACTTCCTCCCACGATAGCTCCAAGAGCTCCTCGGCCTCGATCAGCAGCTCCATATCCTCGAGTATTCTACGAGCAAAACTAACCTCTCTCAGGCGTAGCTTCTGCAACCGTGGACAGCACGCCGACGACAGCAGGTGGGTGACAAGGTGGCCACTATCCACGGCGAACTCCATGCTTTCGAGCGTGAGGTCTGCGAGCGACGCGAACGCCACCGCCGTGGCGGGGAGCCTCACTGTTGCACCACCGAGTGACAGGCGCATGGTCTCCATCCTCGCTGACCTAGGAAGGTCATCGAGGACCATCACCGCGTGCTGCCCCCACTCATTGGCTTTGCTGTCGTCGTCGAAGCGTTCTCTGCCGGCGTGGTGCAGTTCTAGGGTGAAGGTCTTCACGTCGTGTTCTACGGCATCCCGGATCCACCTCTGTGCGGCGGCTTCGCTGACGATGAACGGCGGCAGGAGCTCGTGCGGCGTCTCGAACGTGATGGCCAGGTGCTGGAGCTGGACGGCGGGGTCCGTCTGGGCGGCGCGAACGGCGATCGCGCGGTTGATGAAGGAGGCGAACCGTCGGGCGCCCTTGTCTCCCGAGAACACGGGCCTGCTGCTGGAGGCGAAGCGGAGGGAGCTGAGGTGCGTCCAGAGGCCGCGCCAGCGCCGCGAGAGCTCGCCCGTGCGCACTGCGTCGCCCGCGTCCGGCAGCAGCTCGAGGATGCGCGCCAGCACATCGTCGCCGAGTCCGCTGATCAGGTCGGCGCCCCCGGGAGATGCCCGTCGTCGCTTTCGCTCCGACCTGCTGTGTACACCCATGTGTCTTCTGCTACCTTGTCGCCGCCGCCGCCGATAGGAAGGATGATCTATGTTTTCACGGCGTCTATACGCTTTGGAAAAGAATAGACCCTCGGCACGGGACGTGGAACGCACGTCAGGCAACGCTCTTTAATAAAGGAGGAGGGCAAACAATAGATGACATCTTAAATAGGTGAAAGATTTTTTTTAATGTATCATTGAACTTTTGATAAAAATAAATTTTCTTCTGGGGTTTTTTATTGAATTTTTGGATGAAAAAATAAATTTCTATTGAATTTTTGATGAAAATTGATTTTTGATGAAAAACTTTTTTTTTTTTCTATAGTAAAAAGAAATTCATCGCTGGGGGGGGGCATGGCCCTGCCCGCTCCCCTGGTTCTGCCCTTTGGAGCTAAGTCTACATACTGATCGAACTACCCTAAGGTTAGCGGACTCTAACCGGAGAAATAAAAGTAACCTTAGGAGCATACCGACAAATAAACTCTATTTAAAACAACTCTTTATCTTCTTACGATGAGGAGCTTCCCTTCGGCATCATCAACCAACGATGCCATTGGCCTGGGTGAATCAATTGGGGGAACCAAATGTTGGCATCTTTGGAAAGCGTCGTCCACCTAGGCTTCTTCGCCTGCTACGTAGGGCCTTCCGGGCCGCCAACTGTCGTGTGAGTCGGCAACCGGCGCAACCCTCTTCTCGACTCCCTGGCGTGGTCCGGCTCTCTGCCAACGGACGCCTCCTCATCCTCGACGCCAAGAACGACACTGCCATCTAGTCCTCGACAAATAAAATCTATTTAAAGAACCCGCTAAAAGGTCGCATACTGCACATTTGGCCAAACGGCCTACTGCTGCAAGGTTCCCATTGCCCAGGTGAGCCCAACACGGTGCTCACCACAACATGGTTGTGGCTAGAGAAAATTGAAGGGGTGCATTTGCCTAAACTTCGGTTGGGAGGGTGCATATATGGTGGAATTTTGGTCCTTATAACTGATTTCACAAATTTTGAGGGGTGCATTTGTACCCCTAATCATAGTGCAGCTTTGCCCCTAGTTGTTCCTGTGTGGAAGCTGCGTCGGTTATTCTCTTTGGTTGATCACCCAGGTACGGGTGATTTAGTCTTTCAGTTGACCAATTCAACATTCAGTGTTTTGTGAATGACTAATGTACCGAAAACATAGGCAAGACTTGCGATGGTTCTTGCATCAAAGTACTGGACTGTCGTGCTGACCTGCTTTATCGAAAGCATAGAATGCTTTCTAGTGGGCATCTTCGTGAACCATTACAAAGCAGAGTGGGCACTCAGGTGGGACCTTCAGCTCCGCACCATCATTTACTCGGTAAGTATTTGTCATGAGACCCCGTGCCAACAGCTTAAACCTCACAAATTAACCAATCCTAGCGACTAATATGATGTCTAGGGCGTGTTGAACACAGGCGTCATGTTCGTCCTAATATCTTGGGTGATAAGCAAGCGTGGGCCCATCTATCCCCCTATGTTCAATTCACTCTTCAACGTTGTCTGAACGGTCCTCGACTCAGTGCTGCTCAGCACCCACATCTAACGTGGGAACATGAGTGTTCTACATTTTTCATGCCTTTGAGAGCTTGTTTGGCGATCACGTGATCATGCATCATGGTGGGGACAATATTCATAGACCTGGGGCTCTACGGTTTCCTATGGGGCAAGGACAAAAGGCCCAAGCTCACGGAGGCCCCTTGGGTGCAGCAAGAGGCACAGGAGGCCGCATAGCACGAGCAGCAAAACGAGACAGTTTAGCAGGACTCTTTAGGTAAATGGACACTTGGCCACTCACTGGCAGAAGGAACTCTGTGTCATAGTTGTAGGCAATAATGTTGTCCTTCGTGTGAGGAATACAGCGCGTTATCATATTATCACACTTTCAAATTAAAGAGGTGAACAATATGCATTTAGTATATAAAAAACACAATTGTCACACGTCAGATGAAGACGGTGACAATTGGCGAACCTGATGGGCCTACAGCGGGCCAGAAGAGGTCGGCGAGAGGCGGGCGGGGCCCCCACGGCCGCCCTAGGCGGCGGCGCCGCCGCCAAAGCCAAGCGCCGGCAGGCGGCGTCGCCGCCCCTCTTGGCCACGCGGTGGGAAGGGGTCGCGTGGCCCCACCTCGCCGCCTACTCTCCAATCCCAAGTTACCTTTTATTAATTACTATTTATGGAATTCAAATTAGGAAAACTGGAAAAGTCCGTATTCGATAAGGACTTTCTCGTTAGAGTCCACTTTCGGAACTATAAATAATAGGGGATTGTAACAGATGGAATCAATAAGTAATTAGGGTAATTCCGTTTATTCCAATCTCCCGCGCCTCCCTCTCCTTCTCCCTCACGCCGCCCCCTGCCTCCACCACCACCACCGCCCAACCCTAGGGCTGCCCGGCCCTAGGCGCCCACCCCTAGCGCCACCCCTCCTTCCTCCAATCCACCCTCCCCGGCGTGTGTATTACAACAATGTTATCATAAAAATATGTGAAGAGGGAATTTTTGCTATATAATTGAATTTTGTGACGTATAATTAAATTTTTACATGCTATAATAAAAATCTTTGTTTTTAAGGGGCGCCACCCCCCCCCATAAGAGTTCCGCCACTAGTTGTTGGTGTGGATGCTCTAGTTACGGTTCGAGGAGTAAATAGTATTCACATTTATATCTTTTGATTATTTTATTATAAAAATATTTTTTATAATTAATCTAATAGTATTTTTATTTTGTATCATAAATGTTAGTAACTTTTACTCTTAGAAAACAAGAATTATATTCTTTTATGGACGGAAATGTATTAGCCTGTCCCCATGGCATGAGGAATGACTTCACTATGAATGAAGTGCTTACTTTTTAGTCCTTTTTCCCGTTATCTTTGTTTCCAGATAACGTTGAGAAAAAAAAAAGCCTAAAGGCAACACAGTTTTTCATATTGGTCCAAACTAAAAAGCCCATCGAACGGAAAAGAACACAACTGTGAAATAAAAAGAACACACACAGCTGGTACAGTGGTACTTCCTCCTGCATACTAAAATGTGATGCCTCTTGCGGTGGCATCCAAAAAATTGTGAACTGCAACAAATCGGTTTTGGACAAGTTGGTGTTCGGGCCTCCAACTGAACCATTATGGGTAGAGAAAGTTGGGTAGGGCCAAACCGATAAGTAAATCTCAGCCCATATTTATTTCCATGAATCCCATGAGTCGTTGAATCGAATGAAAAAAAAAAAAAAAAAAACAGACCGAACAGCAAAGTCTCAGGAGCCATATAATTAACTTTTCACACTAATTATTATTATTATCTCTGGCATTCCCTCACAATCACCATCATTATTAACCTCAGCACCAATCTCCAATCACTACTGTAGTAGGGGCCAACACTTGTCACCACTACTACTAACCCAATAGCAATACTACCAAGGACCAGAGATTAAGCACATGGCAATCGCAGGATGGCCACATGCAGCACACACACACACACACACGACACACACACACCGATTTCGAGGGCTCGCTGCTCACTCCCAGATGCCGACCTCCATGAACCCGTCCTCGGTGGCGCATCCCCGGAACATGCCGGTGCAGTTAAATCCATAGGCCACCTCGCCGGTGCCGGAGACGGCGATGAGCCCGGCGAACCCCTCGTCGAGGCGCTCCTTGACGCAGTAGTCGACGGCCTGCTGCAGGGGCAGGCCCTTGTACTCCATGACGGCCGCCACGTCGCGCGCGAGCGTGCAGCGGATGATGGCCTCGCCCTCGCCCGTGCACGACACGGCGCAGGTCCCGCACGCGTAGGTGCCCGACCCGATGAGCGGCGAGTCGCCGATGCGGCCCGTCATCTTGTTCATGAGGCCGCCCGTGGAGGTGGCCGCCGCGGTGGCGCCCGACGAGTCCACCGCCGCGCACCCCACCGTCTCCGGCGCGTACACGGAGATGGGCAGCCCGTTCATGACCATGCCCGGCTTGTTTCGGCTGCTGTCCACGGCGCCCGCCAGCGCGCTGCACGTGTCCGTCCCCGGCAGCGGGATACGGTAGTCAAACTGCGCGAGAAAACAACCATGGTCGTCAGTTCACAGCTGAATTGATTCTCGCTCTTTTTTTTTTATAAACAAAACTAAAGACTGTGAAGAACAAGAACGAACCAGGATGCTGCCGGCCTCCTTGGCGAGCTTGAGCATGCCGACGTTGTCCTCCGTGATGAAGTAGCTATTGTCCACGGTTTCCAGGCCCTGCAGAAAGGACATCAAGTCGACATCAGCACACCGAACACGGGTGAAAAACTTTGGAAAAATGTAAAACCTGTCGAATCCCCAACTAATCCCTGATGCAACTGTTAGTAGGGCCGCGCTCGGTGCAGTGCAGGGGGGCGCGCAAGATCTGGAGGATTCGATGCGCGCACCGAATCTTGTTGTTGGGCACGGTACGTCGGGGTGGACCACGCCGAGGCGAGGCGACAGATTCCGGCGCGAGACGGCCACGGCCACACCCATCACCCACCAGGGCGTGGAGGCCGCTGGTCCCTGCGGGGAGCCCGCGCCTGGGATTCCGTGGTGCGGCTCGGCGGCTGCCCGGTCCACACGAACAACACCGGCCACGCGCATGGTTTCCGAGCGCAAATAGAGGGGCATGGCGCGTGAGGCGCACAGTGGAGCACGAGGGGCTCTAGTTCTATAGGAGTACAGGTACAGCTAGTGCTACACCTCCATGGTGGCTAGTGGGGGAACCGACCCGTCTAGGTTCATGAACTGACTAGCCAGCCGCCCCAGCTGTTCCGCAGCAGCTCAGATTTCAGCACAGCACACTAGTTTACTACTAGTAGTGGAAAGAATAATGGGACAAAGTAAGATTCATCTTAGCAACCTAAGCACGTCGTCTTGGTGGGCAAACGTAATTTGGACTTGGGAATGGCTTGGCAATACGTAGCAAAGCTTCCATCAAATCTTCGTGGACCTTCGTGGAATATGGAGTAGGGAAAGGACGGAAAAAAAGGGCAAGGCGGCTATGTTTCCCCCTAGATTAAAAAATAATAGGGTATACAAAATTCAAATCGTGAAAATTGGGAGGAGGAAAAGAGGTACTAAAAAATAATAGTACAGCATATTCCAATCCAAAAACATACTAAAAACAGAACAAAATAGTGCTCGTACCAAGAATAATTAATTAAGAAATGGCCAGCTAATTTGGCGGGTTCCTAAGCAGTGCCGAACAAATCACGCAGCGGTTGCTTTCAGCCGATGTGAAAAGAACTAGCATATTATGGTCCACAGCTCTCCGAAGACCAGGGGACGAAAGGAAAGTAGGACAGGCACGTGCAGACCAATAAAAAATGCACAAAAGAAAAGGCAGCCGAAAACAATTGTGCGACATAATAAATGCCAAAAAGTTTGCAAAAGAAGAGTATAGTAATTTAATTCCCAGACCAGATGCAATAATACTATGCTATACGTACGAGGCTGTCTATACACATGCAACAAGGCAAAGTTGCGTGCCTTGTTGACAAAACAAATCTCGGAAATTCCCACAGGACGTAAACAGAGCTAGCTAGATAAGCATCCTCTCTGTCATGTTAACCTGATTAATCATGATTGCAAGAGGAAATAAGATGCAACCAAAGAGGGAAAATCCAAATAAAGTGAGTCGGCCAATTTCGTGAACCAGCAAAAAGTGTTTTCTATAAAAAAAAAACAATGAAAAGTTCTGACGAAGCGTTTCTAATGATAAAGCCCAGCTATGCAGCAGGGCCAGACAGTTTCCTTGTTCAACTACTAGAGGAATCTTGCTGGAATTGCATGGCCAGCGAAGATTCACTTTTCAAAGACACGGGTCCTGCAGCCGTTCTGTTACTGTACAAGGAAACTGTACTAACTTGGCACGTGCCTGCGGACGGTTGTCCTGCACCCACGTCATGCACAAGGATTTTGAAGCAGTTTACCCTTTTTTTTTCGATAAAGTAAATTCCGTTTTCGTTTACTAATCCGGCATTCTCTCGCGTCCAGCCGCTATACCCGGTCGTAAAAATATTTGTTTCTCAATAAAAATGTCATTTTTACTTAATCTGTGTTTGTGTTTGTTTGGGGTTTAATTTGCATTAATTAGGGACGCCATGCACGATTCATGCAGGAAGAAGAAAGAGTCACGGGGCCGGGAGATTAATCAGGAGGGGATTAGTTGGGCGGCGGCGTGCGGGCGGGCGGTCGGTGATCACCTGCTCACGGGCGAAGGCCTCGGCGCCGTCGAAGGCGAGGTACGAGTGCGGCGACTTGTCCATGACGCGGCGGGCGAGGGAGACGGGGTTCTTGACGGTGGAGACGCCGGAGACGGCGCCGCAGCGGCGGCCGCGGCCGTCCATGATGCTGGCCTCCATCTCGACGGTGCCGGCGCGGGTGAGCGCGGAGCCGCGGCCCGAGTTGAAGAAGGGGTCGGTCTCGAGCTCGCGCACCACGGCCTCCACGACGTCCAGCGCCTGCGCGCCCGCGCGCAGCAGGTCCACGCCCACCTGCAGGCACCGCGCCAGCACGCGCTTCGCCTCCTCCAGCCGGTGCTCCGGCAGGTTCGGGTCCACGCCCGCGCCGCCGTGGATGGCAATGGCCCAGCGCGCCATGTCTCTGTCTCTCTCTGTGCGGGCTGCCGGCTACCTGCAGATGGCTGCTTCTCGAGGGATCGATGGGTGTCCCCCGTGCGATGCGTGGAATTCTGTGGAGGATGTGAGGATGGAGAATGCCGAGTGGGAGGGTGGGGTATTTATAGGGGTCGAGAGGGGAGGGCGTCCTCGTGGTCGTGGTGCTGGTGCTCGGCTGTGCCTGTGCTGTGCAGCTGTTCGTGCTCCTGTCCTGTGGCCCGCCGGACGCCAGGGGAATTCAGCGGAGTTTTGGGAATCTCGAGTCCGGGAGCGGCCGCCTGGTCCGGTCGGAGGAAAGCGCCGTGCGGATTCTCTGAGCACTGTATTGGAATGCAAAATCGTTATTTTCAAGGAATGTGATCTTTTATAAATAAATGGATATATAAACAATAACTTAATGAGACATGTAAACTGAGTTAGCGGCATCCAAAGTGTCGGTGCTAGAACTGGTGGCCCTGGCCCCGACGAGTGAATTTGTGGTGCGTGTTCCTCCTCGGGATGGTGTACAAGATGGACACAAGGATTTATCTTGGTTCGGGCAAGGAAGGCCCTACGTCCGGTGGGGGTGAGAGGTACTTGTATTATCTTGCACCTAAGTGCTCGTAGGTAGGGTGTACAAGCGGTGAGAGAGGGAGCCGGTCCCAAGTCTCGTGATGGTTGAATGGGGGAGTGTGCCTATGTCAACCCTTTGTCCCGTCTACGGGCCCCCGCCTCCCCCTTTTATAGCCGCAAGGGAGTGGCCGGGGCTTACAAAGAGTTGGCGTGCGTGGGAAGCTGCTCTTCCCTCCCGGGTCACGGCCTTGAGTTCGCCGCCATCCCGTGCCAAGGCCCCGACGTGGGCTTTGGCACGGGGGGCCGGCACCGCAGACATGGGCGTGGTTGTGAGGGGTCGCATCCCCCGGCCCCGTCAACGGAAGAAGTGGACGTCCCCTGTAGAGATCGACGGAGAGCTGGGGGGGACGTATCCGTCCCCAAAGCAAACATCTTTGTAGCTCGACGCCTTGACTCGAGGCCGGAGGGCCTCGGCCCCGTTGCCGTACATGATGTGGTTGGCACGGTGGAGAGCCGTCATTATGACAATCGCCGCCCCACCCGGGCTCGAGAAAACCCGGGAGGGACTATTGCTTTGACCGGTGCCCCCACTTGGCGACCCCCTACGGAGGATGATGCCAGTGGCGTCCCTTGGCTTTGGCGGCCACCGCCTTGGAGCCTCGGTGACTTGACTGTCGGGAAGATTAGGCAACAGGTGCCCCACGGTGGGCGGCATGGCCTCCACTGCGAAGGATAACGCAATCCTGAGCCCGGCGTAAGAGCCGGGATGGGACGGCTCCCCATCCTCGCCATCGACAAGCAACGTGGGAAGGGGGCGGTGGTTATACGTCGAGTCGGAGGCCTGGTTTGACCCGGGAGGGTGCGGGCGCGACCCGTCGAGGCCCGCCCGCCGGGGGGCTCGGGTGAGGCGGAGAACAGACTTCCGTCCGAGGCCCCCGGTGGGGGGCTCGGCGGGACGGAGAAGTGGAGACCCGCCCGGGCCGGCGGTGGGGGGCTCGGGCGGGACGGAGAGTGGAGACCCGCCCCGTCGGGCGGGAGACGGAGGCTGGAAGTCCGCCCGAGGCCCAGTTGTGGGGGGCTCGGGCGGGGACGGAGCACTCGCCCTCGCCCGAGCCCTCGGGGGGTGGGCTCGGACGGGACGGAGGCTGGACGTTTGCCGTGGTTCGAGCAGCGAGAGGCTCTTTGGGCCACATTTTGCGTTGTTGGGCTTTCTTTAGGGGGCCGTTATTTTGGTCCCCGGACGGTAGCCCCGAGCCTCTCGAAGGAGTGGGTGCACTCGTTCCGAGGCTGGAGCGGTCTTGCCCTAGGTTGCAAATGTCTCACTCTGCGGGGGTGCTTGGCGCGCACCGGCGGGTGTGTAACCCCGAGGCCTCGGAGGAGAATGGAGGACTCCTCAGGGGCTTGTAGTTAGTTCGCCGCGGTGTGGTTTGTGGTTGTCTCGGGGGCCGTGCTTTCCAGTGGGGGCGCGCGAGCCTGGGGCCGGTGTAGCCCGAGGCCTCGGAGGAGGCGTGTGCTCGTCCAGAGGTCTTGTACGTGTCTTTGTGGTGAAACGATTCGTGGCGCCGAGCCAGGGGCCCGTCGGCTTGTCCGGGGGTTCGGAAGAGTGTTAGGGACGTCTTCCCGAACCGGCTCGCGCGTTGGGGAAAGTCCCCCAGCCCTCGCAGGCGTCGAGGGGGAGCCGGTTGGTGCTTGGTCGTTAGTTTTTACGCACCTCAGCGTCCCTTCCGCAGGGAGGAGGGTGGACCTCATCGTGCTATCGTCGACGAGCGTCGAACACGACTGGATCCGGTGAGCTATTAACGGGTGGATTCAAGTGAACCGCCTGTGCCCCATTCGCTAGGGGTTGGCTGGGCCCGGAGGCGCGGTTCATAAGAGCCGCCACGGTATGCTCGAGGCGGGGCTCGGGTCCCGTCCGCCCGGGTCCCGAGGGGGCTTGATGCACTCCCACGCGGGATCCCCCTACTCGGCCGCCATGCCGGGCCTCGGATCTTTGCCACGAGGGGCGGCCCGGCCCCTTGCGCGGGGCTAGGCTGTGTATGAGGCCGTCCGAGCTGCCCCTGACTCTATTGCCCTGAGGCGGCTGTCGAACCCTGAGATGGGCCAGCCTCCGTTCCTCTGGGCCGTAAATGGGCCGTCGCCCGGGCTCCTTCATGGAGAAGGAAAACCGCCGTTTCGCCTCGTCGTGGGCGCGCTTTCCCAGGCGGCAGGCGCGGGATGTGGAGCGCCGCGCGGGAGGTGGCGGGCCCCACTTCCCCCGTTGCGGCAGTTGCCGCCTGCGTGTGGTCGTGGGCCCCACGGTGGATGTGATGCGCTGGCGCTGCGGTTTCCACTTATGGCCACGCGCGGTGGCAGGCCCGGTCTTGCGCCCCGGATCTTTTGTGCGGGGCGGGTCGTGGCGGCCGCGTGTGGTGCGCCGGACCCGTGTGGGCGGGCCATTGGTGTGCCGTCGCCTTTGGTCGCGGTGTGTGTGTAATCGATTACGGTGTATCGTGGATTGATACGCAGTTAATGCAAAGAAGGGAAACGCGAGGGTATAAGTACTGTGCGGCGGCCGCGTCGTCGGCCTTTCCCTCTCGCCTTCCTCGCCTCGCTTCCACCTCTGTTCTCTCCGCCATTGCCGCCTGTTCGGCGCCGCCGAGGAGAAAAAGGGAGCGGGGAGAGAAAACTTACTGCACCCGCCCCCGCCCGTCGTTGCCATGGCGTCGAGGCCGAGATCATCGGCGTGGAGGAGTGGGAGGCGAGCTCCGTGTATTTGCCGGAGCTGGTGACGCTAGTGGGGAAAGGGCTTCTCGCGCCCGCGCCCGACAAGACCACGCCGGAGTGGATTGTCCCGCCGGCCGACCACCTGTCCCCGCGCCCGCCTCAGGGATACGTCGTGAGCTTCACGGCGTTCCATGAGAACGGGTTCGGGATGCCGGTGGGTCGGTTCCTGAGGGCCATCCTTGAGTACTATGGCCTGGAGCTGCAGAACCTCAATCCCAACTCCATCACGCATCTGGCGGTGTTCGTCGCCCTATGTGAGGGCTTCCTCGGGGTCGAGGCCCATTGGGACCTCTGGCTCCATTTCTTCGAGGGCGCCCTCTACTTCAAGGGCGTTGAGAGGGGAAGAGGACGGCCGTCAGCGGCCGGCGGCTGCATACTGCAGCTACGGTCTCGCCACGGGATTCGTACATCCGTGGCTTCGCCTCCTCCAACCGCGGTTGGCGCGCTGGTGGTTCTACCTCGGAACGAGTCCGGCCACTGCCCGCTTACACGGGAAGGTGTTCCACGCGGAGCCCGCGAGGTGGAAGGAGGAGGTAGTCCGGGGAAGATCATTCCACCTTTGAAGAAGGCGTTCGCGCCTTGAAGACGTTGACCAAGAAGGGGTTGGACGCGTCAGTTGTCATCGCCGCCTTCCACAGACGGCGAGTTCTGCCCCTCATGCATAGGCGGCCCTGCCTGTTTGACATGGTGGAGGGCAGTCCGTGGGCCGGAGCGAGGATGTCGTCCATCGACCTCGAGCACGACGAGATCGTCGATCGGACCAGAAGGCGGCGACGGTGACGGGACGTCTCCAACCTTTACAAGGTTGCGATGCGCCCCCACCAGAACGCCATCTCCGTGGTGAGTCACTGCGGCTGTGCGCGGTTGGTTGTTGTTTGCCTCCTCCCCTTTATTCTCATCTTGCTCTTTTCGTCGCAGGGATTGGCCGGGAAGCTGAAAGCATCCAAGCCCCCCATCTCCGCGGAGAAAGAGAAGAACAAGGCCCTCGCGGAGAAGCAGAGGGAGAAGAAGAAGAAGAAGTCGGACAGGAATGTCCGCAAGCAGAACGAGCGGCGTGGGCTGGACAAGCTGCCGCGCCGGCAGGCGGATGAGGGACTCCCCCGAGAGCCAACGCCCTCCGACACCACCGGCGCTGATGACGATGATGAGGATGACGAGGGGAAGGATTACGACTTCCTCGGCTTCATGGAGGGGGAGAGGCTGAAGGAGTCGTCGGTTCAGCCCCGGTCCACGGTGATGCGCGGCAGAGGCGGGGGCGGCGGAGGAGGTCGCCGCAGAGGCCTCGGCCTCGGCGTCTCGAGCCGAGGCTGCGTGTTGAACCCGGGGTCGCATCGTCCTCTCGTGAGAGAGAGGGTGGTCGCCGTGGCCGTTGGAGGACGCCGCCCCGCCTCTTCACTTCGCCGAGGCCATGGCTGGGGGCGGCCGGAGATGTGACCCCGTCGGGAGGATGAGGCCCCTCCCGAGTCGCCCCGCGCCGACCAGCCCGGTCGGGGCGGCTCGGACGCGCCGGGGGCCGCCTGAGGCGGCGGCGAGGACCGCCGAGGGTGAAGCGCTGGCCTCGCCTGAGGAGGCGGCGACGCCGGAGGGCCGGCATCCTATGCCCGCGACTCCCGAGTCGCGCGGGCCGAGACACCTCAAGTCGGAGCCCGACAGCGCGGCTCAGCCGAGCCCGATTGTACCCGACCGCCTTTGTCGGCGGGTGAGCATCTCTCCCTCTTTAAGTCTTCCATTGTTTTTGTTTCGTTTCTTCCTCTGAAGTCGACCTCCTTGCCACCGTAGCCAAAAGCGCAAGGCGGCCCGGTTTCAAAGACCGCTTGCTCAGCGTAAGCAGGTGAGGCGGCGATTTGGGTCGGCGAGTGCCACCGCTGCCCGGCGGTGGTGGTGTTGCCGACGACCGAGGAGGCGGTCGAAGCGCCGTTGACCAAGAGCCACCCCGGCCGTGGCGGAGAGAGAGGGCGGGCGCCCGGTACAAAGGCCTCGGCGGCGCTGTCGTGGAAGCCGTGGACGGCGCTGCCGGTGACCACGGCCGACATGGCCATGGAGGAGCGGGGCGCCTGTCCCGCCCCTAGGCCACGCCATGACGCGGGGAGGTGGTGGAGATCCCCTCCTCGAGAGGAGACCCCCCATGCGGGTTGAAGAGGTGGCCGGTTGCGGACACGGCTTCCTCCGGTGGCGATCGTGCGGGGGGCCGTCGACTGCGGCGCCCGCCGAGGGGTCCTCGAGCCGGGAGGTGGTTCGCTTTGGCGAGCTCCGGAGGGGGCCGCCACGGATCGTCTGGACGGACCCGCCGGGACCCGGGGCCGGCCAGTCTATGTCTTTGGGACGACGCCCGAGCGCGCTCGGTGGGGGAGCAGACGGCAAGAAATGCGTTGGTCGGCCGACGACCTGCTTAAATGCGCTCTCGCCCGATCTTCTCAAGGGACCTCCCGAAATGTTGAAGGTATTACAAATGCTCGAAACCCTTACCTTAACACGGGTGCCGGAGATGGCTAACTCATTTGGTTCTGATTGTCGCAGGACCTGGCAAAGTTCTCCCGGGAGAAGTCGCAGTTTCTCCGACTGAGGGCTGGCCTTGACGAGGCGCTCCACCTTCAGCGGCAGGAGGCAAACCGGCTGCGTGCCGAGTTAGCTGCCCGGAACGAAGAGAACGCCGACCTCCGCCTCCTTGTCGCGGACCTGAAGGCTGAGGCCTCCGAGGGTCGGAAGCGTTCGTCGGAGCTCGACCGGCTCCGGCTGAAAAAGGAGGTGATGAGGACGGCGCTTGTCGAAGTCGTCCGACACCATTGGGACGTTGACGGAGAACCTGGTGAACATGGAAACTGATCACCAGCTCTATGTCAATGATGTCACCATGATGCGGGCCGAGCTTGGTCAAGCGCTGAACGAGGCCAACAGGCTCGAGGTGCAGCTGGCGGAGGAGGTGGTGCAAACGGAAGGTAAGTCTTATGTTTGGGCGCCCATATCCTTGCTTCGCCGCTCAGAGATTGACCCTTGGCGGATGCAGAGCTGAGGAAGAAGTCGTCGGAGCGGGGGCCCTTTTGTCGCGCGCAGGCTGCCTACTCCTCAGCCAGGCGAGCTCGGCCCCAAGAAGAAGGTCGGAGCCGTTTGCACGGCAGTCGAGGCCGGCGAGCCCGCCGGCAGCAGTCCGCTGGGCCGCCTGGAGGCGTTGCCCAGACAAGTGGAGGCGCGCGTCCGCGCCGCCCTTCAGTCCGGCCTTCGGACCGGGGTGTCGCACACCCTGGCGATGACCCTCTCCCACTACGACCTCGACCTCCCCAAGATTTCCGAGGGGCTCGTCGTCGCCGAGGACGAGGAGGGTCATGAGGGAGAGGTATTTGCCGAGCTGCTCCATCGGGCTGAAGAAGCTACGTCCGCGCTGGTCGGGCACTTCCAGACGGCTATCCTCCCTGGTGCTGCCGAAGGGGCCGACACCGCAGGTGCCGACGCCAGGGCCGGAGGGGGGTCGGATGCCCCCCAGTGAATCCTGTAATTCGGGCCGAGTGTGCCCGTGTAAAAAACTTGATTAGTATTTTGTTTTTTCTGTGTCGTCTAAGACTTTGGCCCGTCGAGGCCTTATGTTTCTTATGCTGACTCTTTCGTTATCTCTGTGTTTCCCTTCCGTGGTGCTCGTTACTTAGTCGTGCGGGGGGGAGCTTTGCAGCCGTGAGTCGCCCTTTAGCCGAAGGTAGGGATCGCGTTGATTGTCACGGTCCCGTTGCCTTTTCGCAATGAGTGACTTCCCCGCGAGGCTCGGAGTCCCCTTTTGGCTGAGGGCTGCAAGCGGAGGTACCGTAGCGCTCGGGCGTAGGTGGCCTCGCGGCTCGGCCGCCTCTGGCCTCGGGGTGACTCCAGTCGTGCCCTTAACTAAACACACGAGACCTTCGGGAACGTAGAGTCTACGAAGAATAGCCGGGGAAAACGAAAAAGGATTTTCGCGGGGTGCTTTTCGGGGGGGTTCCCCTTTCTAGCCCCCGAGGGAGGCTTGGTTTTGGTAAGACAAAACCAAGTCTCACTGAGTCCTATTGAGGAAAAAAACGCTATGTCTTGGGGAAACGCCCAAGGACTTGGTGTTTATTAACGAAATGTACAAAGCGTATGTACAATGCTTGGAATTTTAAGGGTAAAAGCGACGTAGCTGTTGGATGTTCCAAGCGTTGTTGAGGACTTCGCCGGCTTCGTTGGCGAGCTTGTACGTGCCCGGCTTGAGGACTTCGGCGATGATGAAGGGCCCTTCCCAAGGCGGCGTGAGCTTGTGGCGCCCTCTGTTGTCTTGGCGGAGACGGAGCACCAGATCGCCTTCCTGGAGATCTCGGACCCGGACCCGACGGTCGTGGTAGCGTCGGAGAGACTGTTGGTATCTTGCTGAGTGTAGAAGGGCGGCGTCCCTAGCTTCCTCGAGCGTGTCCAGCGAGTCCTCCCGAGCCACTTGGTTTCGTGCCTCGTCGTAGGCCCTGAGCCTTGGGGACCCAAACTCCAAGTCGGTGGGCAGCATGGCCTCGGCACCGTATACTAGGAAGAAAGGCGTAAACCCCGTGGCTCGGCTTGTCGTCGTCCTGAGGCTCCAGAGGACCGAAGGGAGTCCCTCGAGCCACCTTTTGCCGAACTTGTTGACCTTATTGAAGATCCGAGGCTTCAGTCCTTGCAGTATCATCCCGTTGGCCCGCTCCACTTGCCCGTTCGTCTGGGGGTGCGCAACTGAGGACCAGACGATGCGTATCTGGTGCTCGTCGCAGAAGTTTCGAAACTTCGCCCCCGTGAACTGGGTGCCATGGTCGGTGATGATGGAGTTTGGGACTCCGAAACGATGGGTGATGTCGGTGAAGAAGAGCACCGCCTGCTCGGACCGAATGTTGGTGACGGGGCGCGCCTCGATCCACTTGGAGAACTTGTCGATGGCGACGAGCAGATGAGTGAAGCCCCCGGGCGCCTTCTTGAGGGGTCCTACAAGGTCCAGTCCCCATACGGCGAAAGGCCATGTGATTGGGATGGTCTGGAGGGCCTGAGCCGGCAGGTGCGTCTGACGCGCGTAGTACTGACACCCCTCGCAGGTGCGTACCACCTTGGTGGCGTCGCTACATGGTCGGCCAGAGAAACCCTGCCGGAAGGCGCGCCGCCGACGAGGGAGCGGGGGCGGCGTGGTGGCCGCACACTCCGGCGTGGATCTTGCGAACGAGGGCGAGGCCGTCTCTGATCGTGATGCATCGCTGCAGGACTCCCGAGGGGCTTCGCTTGTAGAGCTCGTCTTCGACGACGACGAAGGATTTCGCTCTTCTCGCGATGCGCCTGGCTCGGTTGAAGTCCTCGGGGAGGATGCCTCGGACAATCCAGTCGAGGTACGGCTCTCTCCAGTCCGGCTCGAGGCTGGCCTCGGGGTCTCCCTCGTCGATCTCCATGACCTCGGCACTGGCTGCCGAGAGCGCCTTGGAAGCCGAGGGGACCTCAGACGTAGAAGGGACCTCGGATGACTTCCCAGCCCCCATCGGGGGGTCGGAGCGTTCCTCCAAGGCCTCTTCCCGCCCACCGAATGTGACGGAGGGAGCCGAGAGGTCTTGGGTGAAGACGTCGGGAGGAACCGGGGTTCTTCCGGCGGCGATCTTGGCGAGTTCGTCGGCGGCCTCGTTGTACCTTCGGACGACGTGGTTGAGCTCGAGGCCGTCGAACTTGTCCTCCAGGGCGCGCACAGCTTTGCAGTACGCGTCCATCTTGGGGTCGTGGCAGCTTGAGTCCTTCATGACTTGATCGATGACGAGCTGCGAGTCGCCCCGAACGTCGAGGCGCTTGACGCCGAGCTCGATGGCGACCTTCAACCCGTTGAGCAGGCCTTCGTACTCTGCCATATTGTTTGACGCTGGGAAGTAGAGGCGGATCACGTACCGCATGTGTACCAGAGGGGGGAGAGAGGAAGAGGCCGGCGCCCGCTCCGGTCTTCATCGAGGGGACCCGTCGAAGTACATCGTCCAAAGATTCTTGGCCTGGAGCCGCGGTGGCGGTAGGCCGGGTGTCATCCCACTCTGCGAGGAGATCGGCCAAGACTTGGGACTTGATGGCCTTCCTGGGCGCGTAGGAGAGGGTCTCTCCCATGAGCTCGACGGACCACTTGGCGACCCGTCCCGAGACCTCCCGGTTCTGGAGGATCTCTCCCAACGGGAAGGAAGAGACCACCGTCACGGGGTGGGCGTCGAAGTAGTGCCGGAGCTTGCGCCGCGTCAGGACCACCGCGTAGAGGAGCTTCTGAATCTGCGGGTAGCGGATCTTGGTCTCGGACAACACCTCGCTGATGAAGTAGACCGGCCTCGGACCCGGCAGCCGTGGCCCTCCTCCTGTCTCTCGACGACGATGGCCGCGCTGACCACCTGGGTGGTCGCAGCGACGTACAAGAGGAGAGGTTCTCCTTCGGCAGGCGGGACGAGGATCGGGGCGCTGGTGAGGGCGGCTTTGAGCTTGTCGAGGGCCTCCTGGGCCTCGGAGGTCCAGGAGAAACGCTCGGATTTTCTCGGGGAGGCGGCAGGGGGCAAACCCTTTTCGCCGAGCCGTGAGATGAAGCGGCTGAGGGCCGCAAGACAGCCCATGACTCGCTGCACGCCCTTCAGGTCCTTGATCGGCCCCATGCTCGTCACCGCGGTTACCTTCTCGGGTTGGGCTCGATGCCGCGCTTGAGGCGATGAACCCAAGAAGCATGCCTCGGGGGGACCCCCAAGACGCACTTCTCGGGATTGAGCTTGACGCTCTTTGGCGCAAGACACCGAAAAGCGATCTTGAGGTCAGAAATAAGGTCGTCGGCCTTTTTTGTCTTGACCACGATGTCGTCGGCGTAGGCCTCTTCGGTCTCGCCCGATGTGGTCGCCGAAGACGCCCGCATGCATCGCCGATACGTGGGCCCCTGCGTTCCTCGAGCCCGAAGGGCATCGTCAATAGCAAAGTACATGCCGAAGGGGGTGATGAAGGACGTTGCGAGCCGGTCGGACTCCTTCATCCTTATTTGGTGGTAGCCGGAGTAAGCATCAAGGAAGGATAAGAGCTCACACCCCGAGGTGGAGTCGACTATCGATCGATGCGTGGTAGAGGAAAAGGGACTTTCGGACATGCTTTATTTAAACTAGTGTAGTCTAC
This sequence comes from Chrysopogon serrulatus, assembly GCA_015844335.1. NCBI lineage: Eukaryota > Viridiplantae > Streptophyta > Magnoliopsida > Poales > Poaceae > Chrysopogon > Chrysopogon serrulatus. The sequence goes on from JADLZL010002645.1 coordinate 355,865, forward strand.
ACACATCCTCCACTTCCCACTCTTTTTTTCCTAACCATTACAGGATTAGATAGCCACTCGGGGTGGAACACCTCCTTGATGAATCCGGCCGCCAAAAGCTTGTTCACCTCGCCGCCGATGGCTCTACGCTTCTCCTCGTCGAATCGGCGCAGACGCGCTGCTTCACCGGTGCGGACCCGGCCCGGATATCAAGGGAGTGCTCGGCGACATCCCTCGGAATGCCTGGCATATCCGAGGGACTCCACGCGAAGATGTCGATGTTCGCGCGAAGAAAGTCGACGAGCACGGCCTCCTATTTAGGGTCGAGGGAGTCACAGATCTTCACCGTCTTGCCGGACGAGGTGGAGGGGTCAAGTGGAACCTCCCTCACCCCGTCGGACGGGTTCGAAGGCGCCGGCGTGGCGCTTGGAGTCGAGAGCCTCGGAGGCGGCCATGGCCTCGGCGTGCTCGATGGCCTCCACGTCGCAGATTGAGCGCGTGCTCGTAGGAGGAGCCAATGGTGATGACGCCGTTGGGGCCCGGCATCTTGAGGAGGAGATACGTGTAGTTGGGGACCGCCATGAACCGGCGTACGCGGGACGTCCGAGGATGCCGTGGTAGGTTCCCGGAAGTCAACCACGTCGAAGGTGATGACCTCCTTGCGGTAGTTCGATGGCGTTCCGAAGACGACGGGGAGATCGATCTGCCCGAGGGGCCAAGCACGCTTGCCTGGCACGATGCCCTGGAAGGGGGAGTTGGAAGGTCGGAGGTGCGGACGCTCCATCCCCAGCAGGCTGAGGGTGTCGGAGTAGAGGATGTTGAGGGCGCTGCCGCCATCCATCAGTACCTTGGTGAGCGAGCGTTGCCGACGACGGGATCCACCACGAGCGGGTATCTCCGGGGTTCGGCACGTAAGGCGGGTGGTCGTCGACGCCATAGGTGATGGCGTCGGTCGACCACGGCAGTCTTCTGCGGCGTGGCGGGCGTACCGAGAACACCTCCCGGCGCTCGCGCTTGATCTGGCGCGGGGAGAAGTTCGCCGACTGCCCGCCGATGATAATGAAGACATCATGAATCTTCGGGAAGCCGTCGTCCTCGCCTCCGTCCTCTTTCTCCTTCTTCTTCTTGTCCTCGGGCGGGGGAGCTTGGTAGGTAGAACCGGCGGGCCAAGTCACACTCCCCCATGGTGTGCTTGACGGGGAACTTGTGGAAGGGGCACGGCTTCTTGAGCAGGTCATCGAACGCCCCGGGCCCCGGGGGACCTCGGGGTGCTTTGCGGTCGGCCGCAGCGACGAGCTCATCCTCGGAGCCCTCCTCTTTCTTGCCTTGCTTCCCCCTCCGCTTGCCCCTCTTGTTCTTCTTGGCGTTGCGGGTTGCTGCTCCCTCTGCTCCTTCATCCTTCTGCTTTCCCCTATCGCTGGCACCGCGGAAGATGGCCCCCACCGCTTCCTCGCCGGAGGCGAAGTTGGTAGCCACCTCGAACAGCTCATTTGCGGTGGAGGGCATCTTCCGGCCCAGCTCGTGGACCAACTCCTTGCAGGTCGTCCCGTCTAGGAAGGCGCTGATAAGGGCGGCACCGGCCACGTTGGGCAGCTCGGTGCACTTCTTGGAGAAGCGGCGAATGAAGTCACGGAGTGACTCGTCGGGCTTCTGGCGGCAGCTGCGGAGGTCCCAGGAGTTCCCAGGGCGCACGTATGTGCCCTGGAAGTTCCCTACGAAGACTTTAACCAGGTCGCCCCAGTCGTAGATCGTCCGGGCGGGAAGGTGCTCCAGCCAGGCCCGGGCGGCGTCGCCCAGATGGAGAGGAAGGTTGCGGATGATGAGTCTGTCGTCATCCGCCCCGCCCAGCTGGCAGGCCAAGCGGTAGTCGTTGAGCCAAACCTCGGGGTTCGTTTCTCCCGAGTATTTGGCGAGGTTGGCAGGCTGGCGGAACCGGAACGGGAACCGAGCGCTGCGGATTGCCCGGCTGAAGGCGCGGGGCCCCGGGGGGTCCGCGTCGTCGCGGTCCTCGTCGATGTCGCGTCGGCCACCCCTGCGCGGGCCGGGCGATCGCGTTCATCCCGCTCGCGCTTCCCTCACGACGTTGCGCGCGTCGCCATCGCCGAGGCTGCCGCGGTTGTCCTGGATGCGCTCGCGAGCCGGGCCTTCGCGAGGATCCGGTGGGCCGAGAGCCTCGCGCTCCTCCAGGGGATGCCCGCGGGTTCCTCGTCCTTCTGAGCGCGAAGGCGTGAGGCTGAGCTCTCGGCCTGCTGGGCCGCGGCGGTCTCAATGTAGCCCCGCATCTCGTCGCGGATGCGGCGTCCTTCTGGAGTTGAGGGCTCCGGCATCGCTCGGAGGAGCATGGCCGCGGCAGCGACGTTCTGGCTTGCACGCTGGAAGATGGGAGGTTGCTCGCCTCCCACGTCGTTGACGATCCTTTCGTGGACGTCGCGGGCGTGCTGCCGTGCCGCGGGGCTCGGGTTGAGCGCTGCGCGGTTGCCTTGCTCGAGCGCGCCTATCTTCTGCTGTAGCTGAAGACGGTCGTGGTCGAGCTTGGCCCTGAGGTCGCGGATCTGCTCGACGGTGTGCCGACGCGGCTCCTGAGGCGTGACTGCCGGGTCCTCCGCTCTTGGTGTTGCTACGGTCGGTGGGGTCCGCTGCTCCTGGCCCGGTGGACGGGAGCCGCTTGGATCCACTGGGGTCGTAACCACCGGAGCGGGCCTGGCGGTGTGCCTGGGGTCGCGATCCTGCTCTTCGTTGTCGCTGTCGCGGCCGTCGGCGCCGAGGTCACGAACCTCCACGTGGAAGCACTCGCGCGTCGGGTCGTACATATCGTCTGGGGAGTCGGAGTCGGGGTAGCCGAAGGCGAAAGCGTGCTCCAGGATGAACCCCCTGGGCTCCGTATTCTCGAGGTGGCGTCGGATCGGGTGGGTAGCGTCGTGGGAGTGGCGTCGCCGCTCCTCCTGCCTGATCAGGTACTCCTCGAAGGCGTGGACGGATCCGTCGGGGATGTCCGCAGGGAGCTGCCCCGTGGGGCGCCGCTGGCGTCGTGGACGCCTCCTCCGGGCTCCCATGACGGTGGAGACCAACGCCGCGCTCGTGGCAGCAGCATTGACCAAGCCAAACGGCTGGCGTGGTGGCGGCGCCAGCCGCCAGCGAGGCCTCGCCTTCGCGAGGCGTCGCCCGAGTTGCGGCCCGCGAGGTCCTCCTCGGGCGGCGCATTGACTCCGTCGGCGTCGTCAGGAGGTCCGCCGCGGTGCGCGGCTGGGAGGTCCTCCTCCCGTCCGTGCGCCACGCGCGGCCTCTGCCACGGCGCCCGGGCTGGGGGAAGGATCCGCCGGGACCGCGTCGGGGGGTCCCTGAACCCCAGTCGGGAGGAGTTCCATGTCAAACTGGACCCCAGTCGACACGAACTCAAGCTCACCGAATCGGATCAGGGTCCCTGGCTCCAGCGGCTGGTGGAGAGAAGAGTCGAGGTCGAAACGCCCCTGAGAAGCGTCGTCGCGTCCGCTGGCCATCCGGAAGTCTGGCGGGAAAAGAGATGAAACACGCACAGCCCCTACCTGGCGCGCCAACTGTCGGTGCTAGAACTGGTGGCCCTGGCCCCGACGAGTGAATTTGTGGTGCGTGTTCCCTCCTCCGGATGGTGTACAAGATGGACACAAGGATTTATACTGGTTCGGGCAAGGAAGGCCCTACGTCCAGTGGGGGGTGAGAGGTACTTGTATTATCTTGCACCTAAGTGCTCATAGGTAGGGTGTACAAGCAGTGAGAGAGGGAGCCGGTCCCAAGTCTCGTGATGGTTGAATGGCTGGAGTGCGCCTATGTCAACTTTGTCCCCTCAGTTTACGGGCCCCTGCCTCCCCTTTTATAGCCGCAAGGGAGTGGCCGGGGCTTACAAAGAGTTGGCGTGCGTGGGAAGCTGCTCTTCCCTCCTGGTCACGGCCTTGGAGTCCGCCGCCATCCTGTGCCAAGGCCCTGACGTGGGCTTTGGCACAGGGGCGCTGGCACCGCAGACATGGGCGTGGTTGTGAGGGGTCGCATCCCCCGTCCCTGTCAACGGAAGAAGTGGACGTCCCTCAGAGATCGACGGAGAGGCCGGGGGGACGTATCCGTCCCCAGCGACATGTTGAAGCTCGACCCGCCTTGACTCCGAGGCCGGAGGGGGGCCCTCGTTGCCGTACATGATGTGGTTGGCACGGTGGAGAGCCGTCATTATGACAATCGCCGCCCACCCCGGGCTCGAAAACCCGGGAGGGACTATTGCTTTGACCGGCGCCCCACTTGGCCCCGACCCCCTTACGGAGGATGATGCCAGTGACGCCCCTTGGCTTTGGGGCGGCCACCGCCTTGGAGCCTCGGTGACTTGACCTGTCAGGAAGATTAGGCAACACAAGGCCCCCGGTGGGTCGGGCATGGCCTCCACCGCGAAGCGATAACGCAATCCCGAGCCCGGCGTAAGAGCCGGGATGGGGACGGCTCCCCATCCTCCGCCATCCGACAAGCACTGTGGGAAGGCGGGCGGTGGTTATACGTCGAGTCGGAGGCCCTGGTTTGACCAGGGAAGTGCGGCGCGACCCGCCCGAGGGCCTGTCCGGGGGGGCTCGGGTGAGGCGGAGAACAGACTTCCGTCCGAGGCCCCCAGCGGTGGGGGCTCGGGCGGGACGGAGAGAGACCCGCCCGAGGCCCCGCCGGTGGGGGCTCGGGCGGGACGGAGTGGAGAGAACCCGCCCGTCAGGAGGGCGGACGGAGATCGGGAAGTCCGCCCGAGGCCCCAAATTGTGGGGGGGGCTCGGGCGGGGAGACAGCAGCACTCGCCCGAGCCCCCCTCTGGGGTGGGGCTCGGGCTCGGGACGGAGAGGCTGGACGTTTGCCGTGGCCCATTCGAACAACAGCGAGAGGCCGGCTGGGCCACGTTTTGCGTTTGTTGGGCTTTCTTTAGGGGGCCGTTATTTTGGTCCCCGACACAAAGATTTTTTCTCGCCATGGATTAGAAGGTTATATACTTTATATATAATAAGCATAATAATAAGATTCTAATGATACTCCTACTCTTTTCTAAGATAACTTGGAGAGTAGTACTTGGTTTCTCCCATATCTAACCTAACGTTTGCCTCAAACCATGTGCCGTGGTGACTCAAACGTAAATAATAAAAAGGAAAAAAATGACGCTCGGCCATGTCCGGAGCAAAAACAAGTCAATGAAAGGGACTCACTGGCTGAGATCTAGTAGTACTACTACTAGTGTTTTTTCGCATGAATTTACCCGACAGCTTAAAATCCATTTAAGTATGTTGACGACACGCTTATACCGTCAGGTTATCTTAGTCAACACAAATTACTGCGTATATACTCTACTACGTACTCAAAATTGACTAATGCTGCGAGTAAGCCGCTCCAATTGGCTGGCCTTAGTAGCTGGACCAGACCGGAATCCGGAGTTGCTGGCACAGACGATCAGGAGGAGGGCCGGGTGCGATTCCAAGGTGACCGAGGGCCAAGCTCGTGGAATCCACACAACCAACCACCAAACTGCTCCCTCCGTCCCGAAAGAATATCGTTCTCGCCCCGAGAAACGATTGCCGATAATTTTTAAAAATAGTAAATAACATCAATTAAGATCATAATTAGTATTGTTGAAAAGATCTTTAGATCTAGTTTTTAAATAAATTTATTTGAAGATATAAATATTATATATATTTTCTATAAATCGAGTCAAATTTATGGCACGAACACCCAAAACGTCATCTATTTTGGGACGACGGAGTGAGTACACACCAGACACAAGTTGGATCGTCTCAAAAAAAAAAAGTTGGAATCCGCTGGTCCGATGCTAGTGGCGAGACTGCGAGGTCACGAGCCGTGCGGCAGCGGAATCTGTGCCGGCCGGCCACGTCGTGATGCGCTTCTCTCCTCGGATTGCGTGCAGATTCCACCGCTTGGATTTGTCAATTCCAATTCTGTGAATCTGGATTGATTCTCTTTTAACGCGCGATCCCGTAATAGGGGCGGCGTTAAATTGGTAATTTACTCGATCGGGGCCTCAGGGGTCACTGTCGTTAAATTGGTACTAGTATAAGACGAGGAAATTTGGTGAGCTCGCCGAAATTACGAGATATCGAATTTTATATAGTCAGGGTAAAGCTGGTAAAATTGCCGTATTATGGTTATTATATGGACCATGTATTGGCGCGTACTGCTGCATGAGCTGCCCCCGACTGCCAAGGATGGACACGTACTGGCGGCGGCGCATCTGGGTAGGAGACTTCAACGGTGTTATTTGGCATTTTTGGTTTACCTTTTTGTGTTGAAATGCTTGCAGCTCTGTATTTCGGTTCATTCGTTCCTAATAAAAGCTTCATTGTTTATCGCAAAAGAATATGTTACTCGTTATAATATTACAGGGTTTTTTTTTTTTTTTTTTGCACAACTTTGACTCTGGGTCCAGTCCAGTAACAACTTCGGTAGAGAAGCCTAACGAAGTCGTACTAGATATATTAGGAGAGGCCCTTTTTACATGCAAAAGAAATCGGAGCCATGTTTTTATAGAGACCGGAGATGTTAATTTGCGGATGCTCTCTTCGGCTTCGGCTCCTTCGGAAATAAATTCTTTGAGAGTAAGCTCTAAACAAATATTATTGATACTCCCTCTATTTATTTATTTCCTTCATCTAAGTAAAAACTATTTATTCAAAAATCTCCTTCGTATTAGCTTGGAACTTGCATATATTTATTGCCTATTTGCTACTCATTGGTTGTTTCTTGCCTGTATTTATTGCTCTTTTGTTGATTATTGGCTCAGCCTACGATGATTAAATGCAAACTGGATGCTTTTACTCTACTTCTTGGTCATTGTGCCAAAGGCTTAGATGAAAAAAATAAATGAATGGAGGGAGTACTTTGTATCCAGGCTTGTTGAAGCCCGGCATGATGGGTCCCTATATGAATTTTTCTTCTTTCACTAGTGATCCTTGCACTTGTAAAATGTTGTTTTCCTATTGGTATTTACTTCAATATTCAAACTATACCCCCATCTTCGGACGTATTTTTGTTTTTGTTTTGTTCTAAGATAAAACTATTTTAGTCTGGCCACATATTAAGTAAAATATAGCATTAGATGATAGTTGACGGATCAAAGTTGTAACTGTTTGTCTCTGTAAAATTTGTTCAAATTTTGAAAAAAAAAAAATAACTTGACATAAAGCTATATAAAACAACCTATTATTATTTGAGTAAACTTTGAGGTATCAAACTACTAAAGTTGGAGATCTGAAGCATCCAGAATCTATCGAGTATTTCGGCTACAGTTAATTTCTTAATCCTTTCATTGGTGGACACCTGGAGATTTGTTTTACCCCTCATTATTTTCAGGTGCTAGATAATTTCAGACAAAAAGCATCTCGGACGCACTTGCATCCCTTTCGAGTTTCGACCCAACAAATAACGTCATGGCGCATACATGGAGGTCATTCCGTCAGGCACCAGCCAATCGGAATTTGCCCAACATGTGAGGCTTTTCTCACCCTAACTATGCTGTCAGGATCGTCGGCAAAAGTTGCAGGCGAGAAGCACACACAAGCTATAGCTAAAGCTAGGTATCGTGCTTTGTGATAACAAATAGGCATGCGTTCTAGTGCAGCGCAGCTCAGTTAGCAAAAGGAAATTGCATGCATGCATGCGTGCATCCTATAATAATAAATAAAAAAAACAATTAAAAGGAACTCTGGAGGAAAATCCGATAAGAACAGAAGGTGCACGATGATGTCCGTCTTATTTCCTGGAATGACGCCATGCATGAGGCACATGCAAGGGAATCTTTCAAAATCAACCCGATGGTATATTGAGCATTAGTCTAAGGTATATATACTTGAGAGTATTAAGACCTGTTTGATCCAACAAATCTTTTTAATAAGCTAATTAATATCAATTGGAAGAAAGCTAGCCAACAATAGATTTTTATAAACTGTTTAAATCAACTAAAGCCTTTTTTAGCATCTGCTACTGCTAGTAACTTATTTTAATTAATTGGTTTAGCATCTCCAACAGTTTGGCATTTTTTCTTTGCCATTTGTTGTAGTTTGCCAACTCTCAAAACGAAATGGGAAGGAGAAAAACAAGCCATCTCCAAGAGTTTTGCAAAATTGACTTGGCATTTACCAAATTGTGGACCCAACCGACTATATATGGCGCGAAGAGAGTCCTACATGCGCGGGAGTAGCGGGAGGAGCGCCCGATCGCGTTTGCCAAGCGGTCCGCAGCTTTGCAAATATGCCAAGTTTCCTCCGTCAATTGCCAAGTTGCCCAAATTGCAAAACCCAAATGCAAAACCTGTTGGATACCTCATTTCGTGATTTTTTGCAAATTACAAGAATGCAAACCCCAAATGCCAAACTGTTGGAGATGCTCAAGTTTAGAGATAAAAGGGAGTTTGTCTATGAACCCGTAAATATGTTTAGTTTGGTGGGTATCGTATAAATCACAAAATGACTGCAAAAGTCAAGTTTATTTACTGATTTAGCGACAGTGTCGCTGTAAAGTTGCATTGGCAACCTGTATTATTGGGGGTGGCATTCACATCAAGGTTAGGCACAGGGGCACGAGTTAGTACTGTAATTGGTGGCACCTTCCAGTCTCCTATCAATGTGTCCCGTCGTGAGCGCTCCATCAACAAACACCAAAGCTAGCGAAGAAGCCGTGCAATGCAAGGCTGTTGACCTGCATTTTCCAGACTTTGCAGCTGTTCTTTCTCCTGTATGTTGCCAGCAAAAAGAAGCCACACGTCCCATGGAAATCCAAATCCTGCGAGCTCGGATGTCCGGTCCGGCCGACACGTCGTCGAGCTACTGCAATTGCAAGCCCTTCTGCCGCAACTAACGAGGCTAGTAAAAAAAAGGAGGAGGAGGAGATGCACTGTACTTTGAACTGGGCAGGCAGGCAGTTCACGGTTGCGTTGCACACTGCACGGCGCGAGCAACAGAGGCCATACGTACGTGCCTGCCTCTGCCCTTGAGGACTGGAGGAGGACGGAAACAAGGTGGCCAGGTGGGTGGGATAGATCCCCTGATCTGATGATTTGAATCTAACTAGTACTGGCCCATCTGTCATGCTAGGCTGTTCGTGCCAGTATCCAAGTATTTGAGTTTGAGATCCTGGCTCCACCACGGTGGTGCCGTCGATGGCAGACACCATTGCTTGGAAAAGGGAGGAAAAGGTGAGAAGGACACAGGCGCACTTTCTATCTCGTGTTAGTGGTGTTCAGCCTTTGAGTCACGCCCTCGCTCTGAGGAACCAAAATCGTAGTTCATCGGTTTTAAATTATAAGGTGCTTTGATTTTTTTAAATTTATAATTTTTTGTAGACACTAGATAAATATTATGTCAAGATATATATTAAAAACTATAAATCTAGAAATATCAAAATATCATATAATCAAGGACGAAGGAAGTGATATATAGTATAAAGAGTGACATAAAAATTGGTAGAAACCAGCAACTGGTAAAATTAGTTAATTAGACTCCGTTTGGTTGCTAGAAATTGGAAACTAATCTAATAATAAAATGGGGAGTATTTTTCAGATTTTGGATTCAATTTGTGGGATCCAAATAGTTGTGGTAGAATGTAGTCATTGAGGTTCAAGTCCGAGAAGACATGGTATATGTGTTTGTATTTTCTTTGACTTATTATAAGAGAAGAAGAAATGATACAAGTCCTAGATTTTACACAAGAGTTTTATTTTCGAGGATCTATTGTAAGAAGAAGAAATGACGCTATTCATTCGGTGACACTTCTAGACAACATGCCTCTTGAAAGCGACACATTTTCTTTACCGTGTTTATAGCAATCTTTAGCTCTAACAGCCCAACCTAGCTATTCGAGATGCTATTACACTTACACGTAGGGTGCGTGTGTGTGCGCGCGCGCATATATGAGTATGGACGTATGTTTTTCTATACTACCATGTTTAGAAAAAAGAATGGAGTACATATATCGAAAATACACGCATTGAAAACGGTATCTAATTTTACCTTACCACCACAAGTCCATAACATCTTTGTCTTGATAGAGACCTGGTTATCCTATTTCCACTGCACAAATCTATCAATACAATTTTTGGTATATATAGGGCCTCGCTTTCATATATGATACTGATAGATTCTCTCGTACAATGACATGCACCGATTCCTTGTCACTGTTACCGTAGTGTGTATTGTACACTATGCTATCGTGCCAACTTGTGCACGTCTTTAAAAGCTGCGGAACTGTCCCCAATCCCCACACACAGAAAAAAAAAACGCGTCTATGATAGTAATTAGGATTGTCTCATCATGTCAAACACAGTTATCCAAAACGTGCAATCCCTGTTAAGAGGCTGCAGATGTGTAGTTATTACCCTGTCCATGCCGCACAAAATTATAAAATTACTAGTACCCATCATTTTAGAATTTCCACGTGTTCTTGTTTTTTCAACTAACAACGTTAGCCACGTATAATTAGGGCATGCACCAACATCTCTCCGCAACGAGTCTTAGTATGACTTCAAATGATCACTGTTTTAAAAATATCACATGGTTGTGGTTGTACAAATCAAGATTGCCTTGCATCAAGCGTACAGTGGCTTACAGTGACTTCCATTTCAATGGTACAGTGTCACGGTCCTTTTCTTCGGCGCCCAAGACGTTGGAAATTGCCAGACTCTATTCAGGACCAACCATCTGTTTCGAGCCCATTTATCAAAGAAAAAAAAAATGCATCGCCAGCTTGGCAGATAGCAACAGAAACTACCGCATCACGCCCTAGGGACCGTACCGCATCAAGATCCCTCCGTCCAAAAAAGTACACTGTCCACATTAAAAGATCTAGTAAACTTATAAAAAATACTATTAACAATTATGGTTTCAAAAAGATATAACCGCTTATTTGATGCATAAATATAATATTTTTTTAAAATAATGTTAAAATGAAGATTATTTGTTTTAGGGCAGTAGCTAAAATTGTAATTTTCTCTAGAGTAAGGACAGGGGCATCGTCTACCGTCGCCACGGACAAGGGGGTTCTGCATCGTGGTACGTGCTGCACTTGGAATTGCGACGCACAGGAGCTGGGAGAATGGAGAAATGGTCGCGTCGCGGGCCCCTTGGAGATTCGAGTCTCGGGGTGGCGTCCACGAACAAGATTGTCTGCCGCTGCCTTTGGTTCAGTGCCCATTGGTTGGTTCGTTTGGCTGGGTGCGCGCACGTGAGCGCCAGAGTACGGCGCGCGCAGCTTCCTTGCAGGCACGACGCCCGTGGGGAAGTGGGAGCGGGGGTGTCTGGACAGTGGACACTGACGTGTGGGCCGAGGCGAGTTCGCAGGAAACGAGCCGCCACGCGCAGCGCAGAACCTGCCCCCTAGCGTCGCACAACGGACCAATCCGCTCCAAGTTGGGGCACGGACAGTAGCAGTACTACAGTGAGAGGCAGCAGCCCTTGAGCAACTCAGGAGCCAGAGATTACAAACAGGGTGTCAGGGTTGTTCCCTCGCGAAAAAAATGGGGGTGGTCATTGGTTAACTTTTTATTTACCTCAGTAAGTAACTTTCACTACAAGCTGCCTGGCATGGACGAGATCCACAAATTCATCAATACTTCCTTGATACTAAAAAAAAATTATTTTGAACAAGGTTTAGATTAAACATTAAGAATATAATTCATAAATAACTTTTAAGTTGTTGATTTAGAGATATGAAAACCATATGAATAGATTTATCTCAAAAAAACACTATAATAAACATATACATATATTATTTTTTTGATAAATACTTTTATAAAAAAAAAAAAAATCAGAGTTATCTTTGAAGACGTGTGTCGCTTGTTGAAAATAACTTTCTTTTTTTTGAGTATGGAGGAAGCATGTTGTGTTGCCTCTAGACAAGATGGTGCCGCGGAGAAATGGAAGGCTCGTAGCAAAAAGCAACAAAAAGAGCAGCCAAACTAGAAATTCAGACGCAAAATGTGATGATGAAGAAATTGGAACTTGGTATGGAAACGTGGAGCTAGGCTCATATCATTATTCGCTGAATTCCAGCATGTCCGCTTTTGGCCTCCAAACACGAGGCTTTGAGGGCGTTCTTCTCTGGGCGTCATGGCTGGCAAAGATTGACCAAAGTTGATGCTCGGTGGTCTTCTAGCTGTGAATCCATATATGTATAATTGTATTTGTGTTTTGTCTAGTCGTTGTGGTTTTTGCAGAGACGGGCGTCTCGCTACCTGTTGTTCAGCGAAGATCATGGCTCTATATTGAACCTTTTCCTCTTAATGAAATATGTGCAAAACCAAGTTCTAAAAAAAGTAATTTGTACCAAGATTTCTTTTTCATAGTATATATAAGCATTTAGTCTGCGAGTTGCTTTAGATATTTGCTTGTGTTGGAAGTATGCATAGCTTGATTTTTTTAATTGAAGGTTTTTTTTTTGACAAAATTTTTTCATTGAAGGTGGGAGCAGAACGAAACTAAAGCATAAAAAAAGTACTTGTGCTTAATGGATCCTACTTCCCCGGAGCTGAATGGGATCAGGAAAAGAGACAGGACAGACAGCCGCCCTCTGCAGGCGTGACAAAAATTCGAGTGGTTATTTAATCTGAGATCTCATCAAATCAAAATGGGGCAGGACGGCAGGCTGAGTTGGCGCCACTAAAGAAAGTAGTCCTACTGGCACAGAGTGCGTTTCTTTTCTATAGTTTCTGAGGAGTGAGAACCGCCGTACGCCTGTACCTGGTGGCGGGTGCACTAGACACTGACTCTCAATGCAGGCGTACTAACCCTTAATTTGTTTTGCCTAGATTAAAAAAGAATATCATGTTTGTGTCCGTTTGATCATAAACTAATATACTCTAGTTACATAAACCTAGCTGTTAAATCTTGTCAAGGTAGATCAAACATCTCAGCTACTAGCCTAAGCTAATAGCTTAAGTTCAAGTACTTAGAGCAAGTATAATAGGAAGCTGTTAGCAGCCTACATGTCGAGGTGGAGGAGAAAAGAAAGAGAGAGAAGAAAGGTGGTTTGTAAGTTTACAGCCAATTAAAGCATAGAAACGAAAAAAAACTCAGTAAGAAGTAGCGATAGGCTATAAATAAAGTAACTACTATACGAGTTAGCTAATACTAGTGGCCTGTGTGGATCCATAGTGCTAGCTAGAGGATTTTAACGGGGCTCAGTTAATAGGTCAACTAATAGTCTGGCAAAAGAAAGTTACTGGCCGATTTTTTTTCAGCTAGCAGTTAACAATTACTCCTACAGTCGTCCTGCTCTAGCTGTCTGGACGGATCCTTGGTGATTTTTTCGGTGTTCACGTACGGAGTATATTTAGCCCACAGGGAATTTGTCTGGTGGCAGTAGCTTAGACAGGACAGGAAGACAGCAGGAGCCGCCCGATGCCTTGGGCCGACTTGGTCTTGTACTCATATTCTGTTGTTCACAAGTTTTGATCTGTTTTATACTCCTGAGCAGTGCCGTCACAGAGTATTTAAATTGGGCAAGTAGTGCCGCCACACAGTACTTAAATTCATCCACGCAACAATAGTCAATTGTACGTGTTCTGTGGCGTAAGCTATGTGTACAGCTGATCTGATGTCTACTGTGTTGGCCGTAACTTCTAGATGGCCATTTTTTGTTTTTGATGATTAGATTGGCCATATGTTACGTGGTAACTCTAACTCACGGGCATGTCTATTTTTGTGACCGTGCTGTAGCAGAGGTTGCACTTCACAGCTTCGCTTGCGCTAATACACCGTTGGCTGGGAAATCAAACATCCGGAAATTAAACGCGCAGTGAACAATTTGAACTTGTTTGTCAGCATCACGAACTCAGCAAGACGGCGCCTAGCTGCATGCATCATGCATGGCACATGATGAGGGGCAATGGGTTGGCCGGGGCCCGGCCAGCGGAAGAGAGACCGTGGCCGTCCGTTCAAGGCTTTTGGCGTGGACCGTGGAGAGACTTGGCTGGCCGCCCCACCAGTCGGCCGGCCGCCGGCGCCCGCAGTGCATCGGGATGCGCGCGGGCAGAACTCGCGGCGAGATTCCCGCGTCCCGCGTCGGCGCGGCATGCTGTTGGTGGTGGTCCCGGGAATCCGTGCGCGCGGCTCCCGAGGGAGAGAGGTCGGCCTACGCGGCCTTTTTGTGTCGCGTTGCGCTGCGTCCACCGGCGACCAGTGCCAAGATCCTCCTGGCTGGACCTCCTCGTCAGTCTTGCTTGCCACGGTCACACAGACAGACCACAGTGAATTCCAAGATGAAGCCGGCTGAGTACGCCTTGGTAAAACGGTAAAAGAATCTCCTCTGCAACCGCAATGCGTTTGTGCCATGAATGGAATCTGCCGTGAACGGAAGACAAATTGTGCGTTTTGTTGAGATGGATGGAAGCTGCAGCCGATTGGTAAGCGTCACCGAGATGGGGAACAGTAAAAAAGTATATAGCCACAGCACCAGTACCATAGTACTTTTAATAAATAGTATTTGTTTTGTTATGATTTATTTTATCATTAGAGATATTTTTGTAATGATTAATTTATTTTATTATTTATATAAAAAATTAAATAATACGAATGGTCAAATAAAAACCAAAAAGTCAAAGAAATGCTTTTCGTGAGACGAAGGGAGTACAGTGTAGCGTGTGTATACTGGGACTACGGGTTCAGATAACGTTGCGTGTTTGGTTGTTTGCATCCCTAGTAGTGTACAGTGTAGTGTACGTAGCAGGTGCATATAGGCTGGAGGAAAAACGCGATTATTGATTTCCTGACTCTCCTACAGGACCGTGTGTAGTATCGTTGGAAAGCGATATACGCTAGGGGTATGCAGCCAATCGATCAAGCGTATGTGTCCACCGGATCTGGCTTCGGAGAATGTAAGATGACAACCTCATCACTAAACAAGTTCATTTTTCCTTCCAAAATGCATTTCTAATCGATGTATGATAGAGGAAAAATACATGGATGGCTCTTGAACTTGTCTTGGAGTATCGTTCAGGTCTCTAAACTCTTAAAATGCATTTTTAGATTTATAAACTTGTCTTTCTATGTCATCTAGGTCCAATATTTTCAAAATGCTATTTTTAGTCTCTGAAATTGTCCTAGTTTGTAATCTAGATCTCTAAATTGATCATAGACTCTCAGTAACCTAGTGACAAAACAATTGTTCACCTAGCTTTCGCCTTGCCACCAACGCTACCACGATACATGCCACACTAGATTATTGCCGTACTATTGGAACGCGGAGAGGAAGTGGGAGAGCGTGAAGCCGTGAAGAGATGGATGTAGAAGAGGGAAAGAGCACTTAGATGGAGTGCCAGATACAAACGTGTGGGCGGAGGCGGACCTCGTTTGTACCTAATTGATATAGTTATTAATTGACCACCAGTGCATTTTACTTTATACGGTACACAACAGCCATCGGCAAACAAAAAGACATAAAAAAGTTCTCTCGTTTTGATGATGGATCGGAGAGCCGTTGTTTTGCACGAAACAAACGAGGGACACGAGATGCACACCATCGCCACGGCGAGCCCTTTTGTCAGCGCAGAAGGGAGATGGGTTAAACGTGGCATCTATCGTTGGGGTAGGAAATGTGGAGCGTGCGCGAGGCCAGGCTAGAAACGCACGCGCGTGGTCCGGTGGGCCGTGTGAACAGGGCAGCAAGAACAAGTCACGTACCCCTTCCGCCGTGTAGATATAGGCGCGCCTTGCGCCCGCGGCCCGCCCTAGCTTGCCTTTTCTTTTCCATCCTGGGTCCTGGCTATCGATCGTCACGTACGACGACACAAACCGTTGGGTGCCGTGCCTAGGCTAGGTCGAGCATTATTATTATTATTATTATTTTGCCTCAAAATATTTTTGGTTAATTAGCTGGCGCTAAGCACGCTTGCTCATAGTGACGACGCAGGAGATAAGCTAGCCTAGCTAGCTTATGTCAGAGAGATAACATTCTCTTCTGTCTCGATCCCGTACACTACTTTGAATCTTTGATCTAGCTAGCTCGAGGTGCGTAACGTAACACGCATGCATGTTAAGTTGCATGCGCGCTTGCATTGGTTGTACTAGTACATGACGAGACGAGTTGACGTGCGACGTACGTGCCCCTCCCTAGCTTGTGACATGCATCCCGGATTGGCTTCTGACTTGCGGCACGCCTGTGCATGCATGCGCTGACCGTTAATAAGCTGAGGATGCCACGCTACAGATCAGATTAGGTAGGGAACGCGCTCGACCACGGCTTGACGCTTGAGCCTTGAGGGGATCATCATCATCTTGTGCTGTCTCGCGTATGTACGTGTCAGATGAAAAACTCCCGGATTGCTTGGCTCTTCTGAGTTCTGACTTTCTCGGGCGGCGACTGTTTCATTCCCGCCGCTATCTGGCCAGGCTCCACCGCGTGCATCACCTAAACAATTAATCGGGAATGATGAGCACGCACGCACGCGCCCGAGTTTAAGCAAACAGATCAGATGGAGACGTATCCGTCTAGTGTTTGAGGTGCCGCCGCACCATCCGTTCCGATCTCATTTTGATCTTGACGTCATCGTGGCTGTGACCATGACCACATCAGATAGAGCTGATCGATCGGAGGCTGGGTTTGGTTGGTTGGACTCCAGCTGCTCAAGCGCCTGCCTTGCATGCATTGCATGCCTGCCCCGTGAACGTGATCTCTAGAGCTAGCGCTGCTGACTCATCGTCGCCTCCCCTCCTTTCTGCACGTGAAGCATTGACATGGCACGGTATAGAAATCGGAGCGGCCAAAAATCTGGATTCTGGAACAGCCAACTCAAATCAAATCTTACTAGGTATTTGCCGATCGTTAAGCTGGGCCAGGGCAGAAATCAAATCAAATCATGGCATTTTTTTTAAAAAAAACAATCTCCTCTCGTTTAGCTGGGCCAGGGCAGAAAATCGCTCGAAATTTTCTGCCGATCGGCGGGCCTCTTGAAAGAATGAAAGCCCATGCTTTCAAGCCAGGCGGGCCTCTTGAACCTCGGGCCTAAGAGCCAAGGACCACCGATGGGCCTACCAGCAACCGTGTTATTCAGTCGGCCCGGCTAAACTCCTGGGTGGGAAAAGGGTTTTCTCCGGCCGTTTTCCCCAGCCGTCCGCAACGGACCGCCGCCGCCGCCCCGCCGCGAACGCCGACCGCAGCAGCCAGCTGCCACTCGTGAATACTGCCTCCTCGGCTCTGCGTCCCCCGCTGCTTTTCGTCTCCGCCGCGCTGTCGTCCGATGGCAAAGCGGCTCGCCGCCGCCGAGAAAGAGGTAGGGTCATCGTATCAGCAGCCTCCGAGCCAGGCAGGCCTCCTCGTTTGCGCTCACCGTTTGCCCGTTTGGTCTGCTCTGCTTCCGTCTCTGCACCCAGGTGCTCGTTGAGGTGGTGAGGTTCACGCAGAAGAACGGCCTGAGAGGCAGTGACGGGGGCTGGAAGGATTTCCTGGCCCGGAACGACAGGAAGTTCGGCGCGTCGGTGAGCGACCCCAGGAAGCGCTCCAGGGATGTGCTGCTCGCCTTCCTCCAAACCTTCTCCAAGGATTTCCAGAAGGTTAGCTACTCTTTTCTTTCTTCTTCAGACTTCAGTTCAGCATGCCTGGTTTCACTGGCACATGCTGCAGTCTATAGGCGGCTTGGTACTGATGTTGACTACTGAGAGTTTAAACCTCGCGACGTTTTGGTTGCAGTACTTCGGCAAATTGGTGAAGCGTCATGAGGAAAGAAGTGCTGTTCAGCAGTATATGACTGATTTCCCTGACGAAGTTTCTCCCGAGCAGGTGATGTGTATGCTGCTAGATCATGCCTTTTCCAAAAAAAAAAAAAAAAAAAAAAAAAAAAAAAATTGAGTCAGTTTGAATAGGACATTGATTGATGTACATTCTAAATGCAGAAACTTGTTCAACTAACGGCAGAGCACCCAGAGTACAGAAAACACTATTGCTTCCCGTCATACCAGGAGGTATGATCTTACTGTGCTTCTGATAATCCACGAATGATGATTAAAACCTTGTGGATTGTATATTTTCCTTGGTGATCTTCCTTTTGATATATCCTATTCATGATTTCGTGACGAATTCTTAAACAGTGGAGTCCAATAATCTTCATGACCGCAAATACTCTGTCTAGGGTTGCACCTTGTCTTGTACTCTTCACGAAGACATGCTTTTGGCTACTCAAAATTCTGAAACAACCAATATGCTCCCATCTCCATAATGGATGAAACAATTTTGTATCCATATTGTATTGCTTGTCTGATGATTGATAAAAACAACGAGACTGGTCCATAACCAGCCATTACTGGTATTTTCACTTTTCAGGGTTGGAAAGTATTGCGGATAGGAGAAGTCTCTAGTTTAATGAGGTCAAGTTCTATGTTGGCAATTGACTGTGAGATGGTCCTTTGCAGTGATGGCACAGAGGCTGTGGTCAGAGTATGTGTTGTAGATGACAAGCTCAAGGTAGTAGATTATTTACTTAAGACAAGTATGTTAAGATTCATGGAACTCTCTGGTGCATTCATGATAAGAATAAAGTCTTATCTCATTGCTGTAATGTTAGATGAATTCAATAAAGTTTCTATCAACACTTTCACAATGCATATTTCTTTGGCATTTCTTGACTATGAATTAGTGAGAGTTTTCCATCTTTGTTCTAAGGTCTCACTAAGTCACTATATTCTACCTTTTCTTCTCCAGGCTAAGTTGGACATACTTGTAAACCCCTTGAAGACTATTGCTGACTATAGGACACACATCACTGGTGTATCTAAGAAGGATTTAGAAGGAGTCACATCATCATTAGTTGATGTTCAGGTATATTGTCTTTAACATCTAAGCATTTTATCTTAATATTATCTCATGGAAGTTGTATTCCTTCTCTAGAAATCGCTGAAGAGAATGTTATCCAAAGGAAATATTTTGATTGGCCATAGCTTACATAGAGATTTATGCGGTAAGGTGTGGTTTTTTTTTTTTGTGTATGATGTATCTGATGTATCAATCGGATGTGTACTTTGTGTTTACTTGAACATGCTTCTATTTGTTTTTACTACCATTTATTTAATTCAATTTGTGTCATTCGTTTCTCTTTTGCAGCCTTAAAGATTGATTACTCTCAAGTCATTGATACAGCATACATATTTAAATATGCAAATTTACCTACTACTGCATCACCTTCCTTAAACAGTTTGTGCAAGGTATTGGCATAAAGTCACAGCACAGCATTGTCTTCTTATCTGCTTTTTGTTTTTTGAGATGAACAAGTTTTGACCGATGTCGCCAGTTAAAACTTAGTTCAGAATAGGGCTGCGACCTCAGTTTGTCTTCCCTATTTCCCCTGAGTTTTTGAACACAATAGTGCTTGATATAACTATATGTAGGGTATTTTCTACTAATGTTTAAGTGGGGTTGCATTTCAATGATATGTGATTGTATGTAACTATTAATGATGCCATAATCTGTTGATTCTTTGTCCTAGGCTATTTTGGGGTATTCTGTTCGAGAAGAAGGAGAACCACATAATTGCTTAAAGGATGCAGAAGCTGCGATGAATCTAGTTCTTGCAAAGCTTAAGAATGGGTTTAATGACCCCATTGAAATTGCTGCAAGTAGTGTAAGCTCAAAAAGAAAGATGTTCTTAAATCTCACCTTTAGTATATAGATGATTCCACCTTACTTCTTTGTGTTTCCTAGGTAACTGAATCTGATGTGTTGAAGTTGCTTGCTCATAGAATTCCAGTGTCCCTGCCTTGCCAAGAGCTGTGCAAAATTTTCTCTGGGAACCCCAATATTGATGACAAGGTTACCTTAAAAGTTTTATTTGTTCACCAAATAAGTTTGTTTTTATTTTTTTTTCAATTACTTAATAACACTTCTTTCCTTTTCAACAGATTGATTCGAGAATACGAGGTGAATTTTATTCCACATATATTTCATTCAATGACATAGTTGAGGTAGAGAAGGCATTTGAAGAACTGGATGGCCAAAAGACTAAGGTGCATATAAGGACCACAGAATCATCTTCTTCATCCTTTTCTTTTTTGCGTCTACCACAGAATCATTTTCGCAACTGAATATTAGAACATATGAGGAAATACACTACTTATTGGCTTTTTGCTTACCATCTTATTGGTTTAATATCATCAATAGTTTATTAACCCTCTGCCCTTTATCCTTCTCTTTTTATTCTTTGAACATGCAGGACTCAGGTGGGAGACTTCAAAAGCATGTACTGCTGAAGCGTAACAATGGAGATGTCGTGAGCTTCTACGTTCGGAAGATGGTATATGGTTCCTGGCCCAAAGAGCTTGAAGTTCCAAAGAAGAGACCAGAGCCTACTGAGGATATAGAGCCAAAGAAAGAGCATGCCGAGGGAGTTCAGCAAAAAAAGAAGAGAAGTAAGTTCGTGAGAGACACTGAGGATCCAGAGCCAAAGAAAGATCATGCCGAGGGGGTTCAGCAAAAGAAGAAGAGAAGTAAAAAACACGCAAACAAGGAAAAGGCGTCAGTGGTGGAATGAATGCCAAGAGATTGGCGATGCTGTACTCTTTGAGAAGAGGTCATTGTGAGGTGTTTGGTCATGGCCTTGGGAAACCCCTGTTCTGGGCTTCTGACCATGGGGAACCTTGCTCCTTTACCAGATAGCATGCTAGTTTACCCCATCTCCAATGCTTAGTTGCTGCTCTGCTCTGGTTAAGCTACGTGTTTAAGCTACGTGTTTCTGCTACATCGCTAATCGGTCCACTTTACTGTCGGTCCACTTTACTGTCTGCTAGGGTTCACTTGCTTAGCCCATTACACTGACCGAGTTGAGTGGTTCAGAAAGTAGGATATTGCTAGGGAATTTTGTTTTAACAGATTTGAATGCTATTTTTGCTGTGCTAAGGATTTTGCTCCATACCGTGATTCACTCATATTTACTGTAACAGTACACTATCCATTTTCATATTTGGCTGTACATACTCAAAAAATCAAAAAAAGCAAAGAAAAAAAGAGAGAACATGTGCTGTCAGTTGTCAGACATTCAGGCTTCAGATAACCATCTGCTGTTCTGAATCGGTTACTAGAGTTGTGATCAAATTCTGCTGGACCTGATAGCTAAACGGCCGTAAATCCAATAGAACAGGTTGGTTTCAGCAATTCGCCAGTACCCAGACATCCAGTGTTGACATCGGCTATGAGGGATGGATTTGCAGGCCCTGGTTCAGCGTCAACATCAGAAGACGACGACGATGTGCTCACTAGCTAGTTGCAGGGGAGAGAGGAGATGGTGAACATCAAATAGCAGTTCAGCGTTTTAAGACTTGGACAATGTGGAATCCAGCTTGTCTGCGATCATTGCGATCCAAGCCTGCAAGGAAGCAAGCAAGATCAAGTGGACGATAAGTCACTCTGCAACGGCAAACTGAAGTTCTTCAAAGTGCACAAACTATGGGTAGCAGTAGCAGTGTAGCACAGTCCTAACTTTCGCTACAAAGCAGCACAATCATTTTTCTAGTGTATTTTAGGGGGAAAAACATTAACTGGAGTATTTTAGTAAAAAAATCTTAAATGCAGATATCATAACCAATGTAAATGGTAATACCTGATCAATATTAGTGAAACCTCTTATAGTGTCACCACCAACAATTGCAATCCCTTTATCACCAATTGGCTGTAATATCAGTGCCTACAGAATGTAAACTATGTTATAATGCTTTGGTTCAAATATTTCAGATAATCCTCCATCTGACTATTGGGTTTTACTTAATTGCTTATCTGGACATGAAAATAAGACTGCAAAATCAGCACCTGTGCTTGAATATAAATGCTTCAATTTAACAATCTCTCTAAAACAAAGCAAATCAGCACCTGTGTGTTAGCAGGCAAGAACGGCAATTCAGACCTCCCGGGATACAAAGCAAGATTTGCCAGATAAGATTCTGCAAGAAGACTAAGGTGAAGTTTCTGAAAATAAATGGAATAACCTTCCAAGGAAAAAGATACATACTCACGTTTCTTGGATTCCATGGCATTTTTGTAAAGAGAGCCTTGGATGAATTTTTGTGCATCTACGTTAAGTGCATTACCATCTTCTGGAGATCCCGCAGCAACCCCGATTTGAAGAACACAATTACCTCCATACACAATAACCAGTGATTTGCAACAGGTTGCAGTAGTGAGGGAATCCCATGTCCTATTTGTAAGAAAAATAAGGAATAGCTAGCTTCACAACATGAAACGTTTGTAAAACTGCATATATGAAGTCGTGGATTCATACAAGTCAGGGCATGATAAGCTAGTTAATGCTTACCAGCATAGGTTGAGTAAGCTCAAATACATTCAATTAGTACAGCATTATAACTGACAACGCTGTGGTTAGGAAGAGTACCACATGATCAACCACCACCCTAAAGCAACGCTTTCACTAAAGGTGCTTGCAATTATTCAGAGTCTAAACTCAAATCACAAGTTATCTATTACTTGAACGTAGGTTATTACCTGTCACTGTCAGCTGTTAGCGGCCGGCCCATTAGGTGAGATTTTCAGAGTTAATACCAAAAAGCATTGCTTTAGCTAGATAGATGTATGCATTTATTCAGAGTCCTACTTCAAACGGCAGTGGACTATTATTAGCACATTGGCCAATCACCCGTAGCCGTACATCAGGTGAGATTTTACTACCCAAAAGTTAGCATTCACTAAAAAGTCGTATGCAGCATTGCAACTATCCAGCTTAATTGGCTGGCAGAGGCAGGCTATCACCTAGCAGTGACGCATCAAGTGACATTTTTGGATGATTATTCAGGATCACTCTGAAGCATGCTGCGTTCGAATGGTAAAATAAGAGGAAATTCTGTGTATCGCTAGATGAGTTACCAAAGTAGTTCATGAAGAGCAGAACTTGACACGCCCGGACCAACTCGTTTACACTCCACACCTCTAGGAACCACCTAGCATCATATTTACAATTGTGGAATCAGCCAATGACATCAGAACAAGTGATTCGGAATACAACAAAATGTGTAGTTCAAAATCTCAATTCTGACCGGAGAAATGGATTTTGGACGAATGGATAACCAAACGAGGCCGGCAAGAATATCAGTCACGGAGAGAGCAAGGGTCAGTATGTCGGCCCTCGACTGCGAACTGTTTTCAGCGGAAATAGAAATAATGATGATCAGTACACCAAATTCGCAGCAGTTCTGGATGTTCGCAGGCACAGGCAGACCTGGAGGCGTCAGCGACGGCGGCGATTCCAGAAACGGCGCGGTTGAGGAGGACAGCGACGAGGGAGGCGCCGCCGATGAGGATGGGCAGGCCGCGGACGAGCGTGTCGTTGCGCCGGACCCAGCCCCCTCCACCCACTCCTGCTGCCGCGGCCGCAGCGCCCTGCTGATGCAGCGCCGGCGCACTTCCTGCAGAACATGGAGAAGGGCCCAGTTGCTGAATCCGTCACCGCGTCAAAGGCGAGAGGGCCAAGCCAAGGGCATGAGAAGAACAGCGAACACCCACCAAGGTAGAAGAAGACTGCGGCGGTGAGAACGCTCCGGAGGGAGGACCGCCGCGGCCGTGGCGGGAGTAAACCGGCCGAAGCGGAGCGGAGCCAATGCCTCTGCGCAGCTCCATGCCGTCGAGGGACGAGCGCGGAGCGGCAGCAGGGCAGGGCGACGAGCGGAGGACACGGGACAGTCCGCGAGTCCGAGTGGAGGAGATGGATGAGCAGCAGCAGGACGAGACGACTCGTCTCAAATGGGCCCTATGCGTCACGGATCATATCTTCGGCCCATCTTCCAAGCGTCCCGGGCAAAGCTAATCCCGTATGATCCAACCCAGGATCCAACTACAACTACCTCTCTCCGCTCAAAAAAAAAAAAAAAAAAAAAACTACAACTACTACCACTCAAAGTGGGCCCTACGGGACCACCGACCCCTGAATGTTTTTTTTCCCTTAAAAAACAAGCTACTCGCGCGCTCGCCAGTCACTAGTTGGCAGCGAGCCAGCGACCAAGCGCGCCAATCCTCTCGGCCTCCGTCCGAACTGCCGCCAAGCACCAAGCCATGGAGAAGGCAGCCGCACCACCTACCACGGCGCCGCACGTCCTGGTGGTTCCCTTCCCCGCGCAGGGCCACACGCTGCCGCTCTTTGACTTCGTCGCTCTGCTCGCCGCACGGGGCCTCCGCCTCACCGTCGTGACCTCGCCGGCTAACCTCCCGATGCTGTCGCCTCTCCTCGCGGCGCACCCCGGTGCCGTCAGCCCGCTGACCCTCCCGTTCCCCTCCAACCCGTCTATCCCCCCGGGCCTCGAGAGCATGAGAGGCTGCCCCGGAGTACTTCCCCGTCTTCATCCACGCGCTCACCGCGCTCCGCGAGCCGGTCCGCGCGTGGGCACGGTCACGCCCGTCGTCCGACGACGACCCCATCGTCGCCGTCGTCGCCGACTGGTTCTGCGGGTGGGCGCAGCCGCTCGCCCGCGAGCTCGGCGCCGCGGGAATCGTGTTCTCGCCGTCCGGCGTACTCGGCTCCGCCGTCCCTCACTCGCTCTTCCGCCGCCTGGTGACGCGGCCTGCTGCTGCTACCGAGGGCGGCGACGAGGAGCCCAGCGTCGTCACGTTCCCGGCGATCCCCGGAGAACCGGTGTACCAGTGGAGGGAGGTCTCCATGATTTACAGATGGTTCGTGGAAGGCGGCCGGGAAGAAGACGAACAGGCCCGCAAGTCGGTGCGGCGGAACTTCCTCTGCAACATGGAGGACAGCTGGGGGTTCGTGTTCAACACGCTCCGGGCGGTGGAGGGGAGGTACCTGGAGCAGCCCCTCGAGGACCTGGGCTTCCGGCGCGTCTGGGCGGTGGGCCCCGTGGCGCCTGAGGTGGACGCCGCCGGCGCGCGCGGCGGGGAGGCGGCCGTCGCGGCCGCCAGCCTCGGCGCGTGGCTGGACCCGTTCCCGGAAGGCTCGGTCGCGTACGTGTCGTTCGGGAGCCAGGCGTTGCTGACCCCGGCCGTGGCGGCGGCGCTGGCCGAGGCGCTGGAGCGCAGCGCCGTGCCGTTCGTCTGGGTCGTGGGCGCCGGCAGCAGCGGCGTCGTCCCCGAAACGTTCGAGGCGCGCGCCGCGGCGGCGGGCCGCGGGGTGGTGGTGCGCGGGTGGGCGCCGCAGGTGGCGACGCTGCGGCACCCGGCGGTGGGGTGGTTCATGACGCACTGCGGCTGGAACTCGGTGCTCGAGGCCGCCGCTGCCGGGGTGCCCATGCTGGCGTGGCCGATGACGGCGGACCAGTTCGTGAACGCGCGCCTGCTCGTGGACGAGGCGCGCGTCGCGGTGCGCGCGTGCGCGGGGGATTCGGCGTCGCGCCGGACCCGGGCGAGCTGGCGACCGTGCTGGCCGACGCGGCCGGGGAGAAGGGGCGCGACGTGAGGGCGCGCGCCAAGGAGCTCGCGGCGGAGGCCGCGCGGGCGGTGAAGCCTGGCGGGAGCTCGTACGCTGATTTGGACGGGTTAGTGCAGGAGATTTGGAATCTTCGTTGAATTCGAGCGGATCATCAGGATAAATTGCTGTGCCGGCATGCTGTGATGCTGTATATAGTAATTAACTGGTCCACTGTCCTGGTCGACCATAGTCACATTCAACCTCACCACACTGCCACAACGTTTTGTGGCAAACAAATGTAATCTGTACCACCAAATTTTGAAATAAAATTCAGGTGGGGGATCACCCCCTCACCCGGTGACATTTCGAAAAGAATAACAGAAGTTTGGTTCATTCTTCACTCTCGAATCTCGAGGATTCATTTGTTTTTCTCAGCATATAATCCCATATAAGAAAGGATCAAAGGATATATCGCATCACCCCTCAAAAAACATATGTTCACGGAAGATTGCTTGGTTGTGTTCTTCTCCACTCCATATGTTTTTTGAGGGTGCCCGTGGTACTCTATATGTTCACATCGAACGAGTACAAACAATTTCATACGGCGCGGCAGAAAAAGAAAATAGTTGGTGAAAGGATTACCGTCTCCGGTAATCACATCGATCAAACCATTCCGTACGCCATGTTCATCAATCAGTGCAAGTTCATGCAGGCGTACCAAGCTGAAAGGCCACTATATATATAATCCCATGCACGACTAACCTCCATCATCAAGCAAAGCAGAGTACGAGAAATCAAAAAACAGAGTGAGGGGTTTGAGCATCTCTTCAGGCAGGCAAAGGCAAAGATGGCTGCTGCGGGATCTATAGCCTCCATGGCCATGTTCCTCCTAGTTGCGCTCTCCGTGTCCCACGTGGCATCCTCCCTCCGCCCTGGCGCTGGCCTCGGCACGTGCCGCGCCAGCGGGTACCTCCCGGGCCACTCCGGCAACTGCGAGAAGAGCAATGACCCGGATTGCTGCCAGGATGGTAAGATGTACCCGCAGTACCACTGCTCGCCGCCGGTGACCGCGAGCACCAAGGCCGTGCTGACTCTCAACAGCTTCGAGAAGGGCAAGGATGGCGGCGGCCCATCGGAGTGCGACAACGCGTACCACAGCGACGAGGAGAAGGTGGTGGCGCTCTCCACGGGGTGGTTTAGCAACATGGCGCGCTGCGGGCACCAAATCAAGATCAGCGCCAACGGCAACTCTGTGTATGCCAAGGTGGTGGACGAGTGTGACTCCGTGCACGGCTGTGACGATGAGCACAACTTCGAGCCGCCATGCGACAACAACATTGTCGACGCCTCTCCGGCGGTGTGGGACGCCCTAGGACTTGATCAAAACATCGGAATGGTAGACATCACCTGGTCGGAGGAGTGAGGTAGTTGATATATGATTGTCCCCACTTGGCACTGCCAAGTACATATAATTAGAGGATACAGGTCGTGGGCTCATGGTCTTCACTAGTACTCCCTCCATTTTTGTTTATAGGGCGTGAGGGGTAGTATCTCAGATACCAAGGAAATCCTGATAACAAGACGGAGGAGCAGTTATTGGCTTCGAGCCGCGCGTGCCGCGGGATAACGCGCCGGCGTCTGCATGGCTGCATGCAAAGCGGCGTTTCAGTTGCTACGTACGAGCGCGCGGTGAAACGAAAAAGCGCGCGCAAAGCCGCAAACGGCCCGCCGGCTCCACGCAAGCCAGTTTCACGAAATCGCTAAAATGTGTACTCGTTGCCAAAAAACAAAGACCGCCAATTTTTAAACTGAATTGGCCAAAACTTAAACGCGCGCTGCTTCCATCCAGTACGTACACGTTAGTCTTCTCAGCTGCCGTGTCTATAAATACCTGTGTGCACAGTTCTTTCATCATGTCCAGTTCTCTAACATGGCAGACCCACCTCGAGACCTAGAAATTGATCTAAACGAACCAGCGCCAGTTCTTGGAATTGATCTCAATGATCCTGTGGTCGAAGAAGATGACGAAGAAGGTGCTTCGATGGACCGGAACAACGCTGTCGAGGTTTACCTTCCCAATCCAAATGATTGGGAAGATTTATCTGATTTGAGTCACTTGTTCTGGGAACCGACCGAAGAAGGTGAGTTGTTTTCTGCTACTAATTTTTGAGTACCTTTCACGTTTCTGTTGATCTGTTTGTTTAACAAAAGACGATTCCTTTTTCTTTTTTTAATGAAGGAGGTGAACGGCATGAAGCCGAGCAGCCCGAGCTGCCTGACTTGAACGTGAATGTTTCTGCCGGTGACGAAGGAGAAGATTTGCCGGAGTCGAATGTTTCTGGTAATGACCAACCTCCTTTTGTCGAACGTGTAATACTTATTGCTTTAGTTCATGAACAGTTCGTACCTTTTTTAGTATGCAGGGATCAAGAGCGGCCCCATGATCATGAAAGCTTTATGCTTGCAGAAGTCTGACATGAAGACGTCCGTGGGTGTCGATGCGAGGAGCAGAAGAGCTTGCGCTTCTTCTTCATCCTCCCACGGCAGCTCATCGTCGTCGAACGCACCTTGGGACTCGTCGACTTGGACGGCCTTGCCGAGCTTCGTGGCCGCGCCGCCTTCATCAGCCCCCGGGTCCTCCCCTTTCCGAGCCTCGCTGCACTCCATGGCCTCGCCGAGCTTCATGGCCGCGCTGAGCATGGCCGGCGCCGCGCCTCCGTCGTCGAGTGAGTCCTCCTCTTCGGAATCTGGCACATAATTGACTCCACGGACGAGCGCCATGCCGGCGGCGAGGTCGTTTCCATCCATCGCGCACTTCAGCGGAAACAAGAAGCCGCTAGCACACAGAACATGCACGCGTGTGCATCTATTTTTAACGACGTTTTGCATGCAAACGCTTTGGGTTCCATGCGTATGAGTTAATGTTGCCGATCTCTTCACTTCCCTTGCCTCGATCCAAACCACACGCCTTACATAAAATCAAAATTCAAAAAACCCCTCACGCCCTACAAACAAAAATGGAGGGAGTATACTGTATCGATGCCATATCATTGGATATTTGTGTGTCATCACTGAGTATTGAATAAATAGTGTATGAAGTAATGAAAGGTTGTGTTCTCTAGCTATGCAGACTCCTTGGTGAGCCAAAAGAAGCGTTGTTCTCGCTTCATTTTTAATTTTGACCAAATATGTATAAAAGGATATTAATATTTACAGTATATAATTAGTATTACTGGATATATTGTTGAATCTATATTTATAATGAACTTATTTGAAGATACAAATATTGTTAATATTTTTTTATAAGCCTAGTCAAGCTTAAAGAGTTTGACAGACACAAATATCATAGCGACACTTATTTTAAGATAGAGAGGATACAAAGCTACCAATACACTTCGCACTGGTATGTCAATGGTGTTGCGAGTCTCTCGGTTCATGGCGAACTGATTCTAACAGTGGGCCGAACAGTTGGGGCAATGGGATTCAATCTGCCCATCACTGCCGGTGTTGTCACCATGGCGTGGTGGATCTTGGTGAACCGAGGCCTCATTGAGCGAGGGAGTGAGGCAACTCCTCCGCACTTTTGACTTGGTCCTTCGCTCTTTTAGTTAAAAATACCGCCTCTATTTCATAATAATGTCTGTGACGTTTCTGTCATTTTTATTTTTTTCTTTTTTTATTTCTAGGTAAAGTAACTATACTTTTTATTATAAAAATATGATGAAAAATAAATACAATACTATTGATGTTTTATACGTTGACATGTATTTATGATAAATAAATATTTCTATTATTAAATTGTTGATTTTAGTTAAAAACAATTTATCATTATTACAACATGAATCGACTAATAACCTAATTAATCAAATTGTAAACTTAAATATTGATGAACACTTTGTCATCCAATCTAATAAAATAAATGTTTCTTCAGCTATCCATACATATCGATACAAATCTCTTTTTTGAGTAGAATATCGATACAAATCTCTAAGATATCGTATATAATAGTGTAACTCTCGATAAAGTTGACATGTGGAAATCGAGACGTGATGACGACTTTCATAGATACTCAAAAGAAGCTACACAACTTGATATCTAACTGTATAAAATTAAATAGAATTTAACATTGTCATCCTTGTTTCCAGTAATAAAGCGTGGCGAGAACCTTCTAAATTATATGGCCCACAAGCACCGACCTTGTCCTTAAGACCTCGATCAACCATGCTTATACACCATATAACCTAGAATGTTCCGTCGGGTGGATCCCCGATAAACCACAAACACTCGGGATCGATACTTACGGATACATCACGGTATTACAACGGCTTTCATACAAAATACGAGTAGCGGAAGACTTACAATAACTTAATTTACAAACACTTTGTAAAACTTATACAAACGAGTAATATTACAAACAGCGGAAGTATCATTATATAACTTTATTACACTCACTCAACAAAAGGTGCCTGCCTGAGAGGCCACTCAATTCACTCTTCCTCGGACACTTCTTCAACAACCGTCATGCGGCAAGGGGCCGTAGCACGCTTGCCCATGCGGTTCACCCGCAACGAGGGGTTGAACAAACCCCGAGTACAAAAAGTACTCGCAAGACTTACCCGACCAAAATTGGGGAGAAGACTCGGGAATCTTTGGCTAATAGGAATCAAGGTGAGGCTTTAGCAAGATCAAAAGACTCTTTTTGCTAAAAAAGACTAAGCCGGTCCTTAATGTATCAATCACTTGTCAAACATATACCGAATTCAAAACTTTCCATACTCAACTTCCATTATTACTACGATGCTGGTGCGAGGATCACGGCTCCCATATCGTGGAGCACACGACGATTCGAATCGCTTTATATACCCAGCTGGGGCTTCCTAGCCGCACGATGTATGCAGGACCAACATCTTACATACATCAACTCACGCCCGGATTTCTCCCTACCAGAACGGAGGTACAGTACACCACCTCACTACGGCCGCTCGGTCACCGGGCGGTGCGCATCGTAGAATGGGCACACGCTACTTGTCCGTTCTAGTAAAAGATAGTCCAAGTGGAGTTTACCGCCATTAGCATGCGACTAGTACTATCCAATAACCTCATGATCCAAGGGCCAAGCAACGAACGGTGCTTAACCGACACAAGTGGACGACACTACATCAGGGCAGTAGCCCCTCCTAATGCAAGTCACTCCACCGGCGTCTCGATTTACTCATCATCATGTTCTTGGGCGTACCCCTAACCCGGCCAAGGTGAGAGGTAGGCGACAAGCAACATCAGGTTTTCATAAATTCCCATCAGGGATCATTGTGATCACACCTTTATAAATAGTTTATCAAAACCCTACACTAGAAGCAAGACTAAGCGCATACTAAGCATTTTGAAATCAAAACAGGTATCCAGGATAATATATCAAGGTATGGTAAATGCATCAAGTAGGGTAACACACAACCCCTACACCTAATGCAGTATCATCACATGAAATCATAAAAACTTTTCGAAATACAAGGCAGGGTTTGAATGCATCCGGGGCTTGCCTTGGGGCTCGGTGAAGTGAAGTTCAGATACCCAATCACCGAACCAGGGAGTAGATCCAACCTCTTCGGGAGAGCAGGGGGACGGCTCGACCCCCTCCTCGAGATTCGGTAGCTACACGACGGAGATGCATGATTATAATGCGGTAAATGAATGATCATGCGATAGCGATGCATCAAACGTTAACCTATCTTGAGTACAACTTTCCTTCACGGTAACCTCACTCTAGGAAGGTATAACTAGCGTCGGCGACGACGGAAAAGCGATACGCAATCAACATGAAATGCCGAAGGTCATTAGGGTTAATGACCTAGGGTCATCACTCAATCCCAAAATCAAGCAACCCTAATGGTGATTAGAGGTGATTACTAATTTATTGACCATTTTACAGTCGTTGAAAGCCACTAATTAACTTGCTAAATGGAAGATTAATTGAACCCTAATTAAAAGAATTAACTAATTAAACATTAATTAAAAAGGGATTAATTAAGCATAATACAAAACTTAATCAAAACTTAACCAAACTTCATAATTAAGATCATCATACTCTAATTAGCATACCAAACAAATTTCATAATTTTTGGAGTTATATTTTAATTACTAAAAATCATGGAAGTTGCATTTATTAATTAAAGGAACAAATTTTACCATCAACAAAAGTTACTGAAAAACAGAGGTTAGCATTTTTTCATTGATAGAGCATATTATGGAGAGCACTCACATATTTTTATTACATTTTTATCTGCCCAAAATAAATTAACACAAAAAGATGAAATTCAGCTTTTGGAAATTAAATTAGAAAAAAAAAAAGCATTTCTTTTCTTCTTTGGACATGGCTAGCTGTGCTCGGCCCTCGCACCGCCGGCGCGGCCCATCCCCATGCGGCCTCTTGGACGCGCGGCGCTGCGCCCCTTCTCCCCTCCCCTCTCGTGCCGAACAGGCGGCCATGCTGTCGCCCTTCTTTCTTCTTCCCGCCTCCTTCTTCTTTCTCGGCAAGCGGTGCGCCAACGACTCGGCGGGACCACCGTTCCACAACGGTGCTGCTTCTCCGGCAAAACCAGTCGCCCCGAGCGACTTCCTCTCGTAACCGCACCCAGCGACCTACTACCGCTCCGTTTGGCACCCGACAGATCAACGATATACGGCTGGCACGGCTAACGCGACTCGGCGTCACTGGCCCCCTCCGATCAACCTTCCCTAAGCCCCTCCGCCGAAACTCAACATACCAGCGTGAACTCACCATGGCGAACTTCGAGGGAATTACACGCGCTTCAAAAAACAAAGACCCCGGCTGCTTTGATCAAGAGAATAGATGGAGCTCACGGTGGTGTGGGCGGCGTGGATGGCCGGAGAAAAAGAAAAAGGACGCGTCTAGGCAACTTTGGTGTCAAGGAGCTGCGGCTAGAAGTTCTCTGGCTCGGGACGGACAAAAGGGTTGTTCACGGCGGCGGTGGAGCAAGATGGAGGAGGCGGCTATGGTCGTGCAAGCGGCGACGAGTGGCCAAGAAAGTGAGGTCGGGGGGTTGCGGTGAAAAGAATGGAAAGATGGCGATGGTGCATGGTCTTTTTAGGGAAGGGATGGTCGAGGGAAGAGGTGGCTGAGCAGCGTTTTTATAGCCGTGGAGGTGGATGGCGGCGCGTGAACAGCCCGGAAGGTTGGCGGAGTGGCCCGGCGGCGAACCATCGGCCGGCATGGCACCCCCGGCATGGGCACCCCCTTGCAACAATGTAGCGAGCGCCACCATTTCTCCATTTTCAAAATTAAAACAAAAATTTGAACTGTTCACAAAAATCTTCCAAAATATGAAATGTGTAACTTTTCCAGCTCTACAACTTTGATTTAAAGAGTTTGGGCAGATTCAGCTTAGTTTTTGAATTTGAAATTCAAATTTGAAAAGGGACAAAACCTAACTTTGGGGATTTCAAAATTACTTTTAAATTTTGAATAAAAGATGAAAATCTCAAAAATAAAAGTTGTTCCATTTCTCAATGTCTACAACTTTCATTTAGGAAGTTTTTCATGAAACCCAATAATTTTTGAATTAAAGTTTAAAACTCAAATAGGGACAATTTGAAATTCAAATTACTTTTGAAATTACTCCAAATTTTATTCAAAAACTTGAAAAACTTTGTATACCAAAGTTGTAGAGCTCAAAGAGATGCACAAACTGTATTTTGGAATTTTTCTCAAATTTTGAATATTTTGAGGTGAAATTATGAAGGGGGTAAAAACACTTTCAAAAATCTCCCTTTTTGAAATGATTTTCAAATTGAATCTTTGGGCAAATAAATTATGATGATGTGGCACTTTTTAAACTCAACCAACAGTACACTTTCAAAGTACAAAGTTCATACTTTGAAATAGTGCTATTGGTTAGCAACTTTATTTAGAAAATTAATTATAGTTAGCTCACCAAAATTGAAAGTGAAATTCAAAACCCCAACACTTAGCCTTCATGCTAGGGTTTGGGATTTGAATTCAAATTCAAATTTGATTCTTTCTTTTGCACCATTTGCTTTTAGAAAACTTGTTTGGTGTAGGAGTCGGGGTTAGGCAAACACTTGCAAACACCGGGGTTGATTTTAGTTGATTGCTTTTATTGATAAAAGTAAACATGTGAGCGAGGATTCAAATTATAAACGTAAGCACATGTAATACAAAGGAGCTCAAACAACACCCTAGAATCGTAAACTCATTTTAATTGTTTGAATTAGGGTTTTCTAATCATGAATGCTCATGCAATGATGATGATGACATGGCAGGTTTTGCTTAACGTAAACAGGGGTGTTACATTTATATCCCCTTAAAAGGAATCTCGTCCCGAGATTCAAAGCTTAGGGCTAAGTAATGGAAAAGGAAATGTGTCAAGCAAACACATCTTACATTGTTTCATGAGGGAGGTAGAAGGTTCATATTACAAGTCTCATGTTTTTGGAAAGTCACGATTGTTAGAAACCAAACATGACTTAGGAGAAAGAAGGAAGAAACTCCGGAAAGTGTTCATTCAAGAATTCCTCCGACTCCCAAGTTGCTTCATCCTCAGAATGCTGATCCCATTGAACTTTATAAAACTTCTTTATGTGTCTGCGTGTAACCCGATCTTTTCGATCAAGAATCCTGACTGGATACTCGGCACATGTCAAATCAGGCTCCAGTGTGACACCTTCAATGTCAACAACCTTGTCGGGCACTCGCAAACACTTTTTCAATTGAGATACATGGAACACATTGTGTACCGAGACAAGCTGTTCGGGGAGATCCGGTAGATATGCAACCTTGCCACCTTTGTTCAATGATTTGAAATGGACCAATATATCGAGGCGCCAATTTTCCTTTGACCCCAAAGCGATCCACTCCCTTCATGGGGATACCTTCAGGTATACAAAGTCTCAACCTTAAATGCCAAGGGTCGCCGATGACGATCCGCATAGCTTTTACCGTCGAGATTGGGCTTTTCTCAGATTTGCTTGAATTTGTCGATCTTATCTTCGGTTTCTTTAACTAAATCAACGCCATAGAACTGTCTTTCTCTGGTTCGAGACCAATTAAGGGGAGTACGACATCGGCGGCCATATAAAGCTTCAAATGGTGCCATTTTGAGACTCTCTTGATAAGCTGTTATTATAAGCAAATTCGCTAATGGCAAACATTCATCCCAAAGCTGAGGAATATGTTAATACACAAGATCTTAGCATATCTTCAAGGATTTGATTTACTCTTTCGGTCGCCCTCAGGTTTGCGGATGGTAAGCGATCTTGTATAATAAATTAGTACCCAAGGTCTCATGGAATTTACGCGGGCGAGCAACAAACTGTGTACCTCTATACGTAACAATAGACTTGGGTACCCCGTGCAAACACATAATTCGGTCTATATATAATTGAGCATATTGAGGTGCTCGGTAAACATTCTTCCTTTGGGATAAAATGGGCCGACTTAGTTAATCGATCCACAATAACCCATATAGAATCATACCCTCTGGCGGTTCTAGGTAAACCAACGATAAAGTCCATGCTAATATCTTCCCACTTCAGGCGGGGAATTGGTAAAAGGCTGTAACATCCCAGCGGTCTTCGGATGAATGGCTTTGACTCTCGACAAGTGTCACATTTCGCAACATATCGAGCTACCTCGATTTTCATTTTAGTCCACGAGAATCTACGCCTCGGGTCATGATACATCTTATTGCTACTGGGTGAATCGAGAATCTGGTTAGGTGAGCTTCATCAAGAATCAGCTGCTTGGGAGCTCGGGGACTTTTGGAACAACTAAACGATTTTTGAACCATAACACATTATCTTCATCAAGGCGGAAACAAGACGCTTGCCACGATCGACTTTCTCTCTAATATGCTTGAGGCCTTTACTTTCTCGTTGAGCTGCAATAATTTTCTCTTGAATAGAAGAATGTCTTTGTGATATCATTGAGTACCCGAGAAATTATATCAATATTTAATCTCTCTAACTCTTGACATAGACTTCAGATTTCTTTGGGTGATGACAAGGCAGTTGCACTCGACTCTTTCATTGAGAGCATCCGCAACCACATTGGCTTTGCGGGATGATAATGGACGTCAAGATCATAATCTTTGATTAATTCAAGCCACCTTATTTGCCTCATATTCAACTCGGGCGTGTGAAGATATACTTCAAACTTTTATGATCACTATAAATATGACATTTGTTGCCCGACAAATAATGCCTCCATATTTTTAGAGCATGTACAAGCTGCGGCTAACTCAAGATCATGAGTTGGATAATGCTCTTCATGTCTCTTCAAGCGTCTCGAAGCATAAGCAATAACTTTGCCCTCTTGCATTAACACACATCCGATGCCGATGCGGACGCATCACAATACACATCGAATGGCTTTTCAATATCTGGGTGAGCAAGGATTGGGGCGTGGTTAGAAGATCTTTTAACTTATGGAAAGCTTGCTCACATTCAAATGACCATCGAATTTGGTTTGATTCTTGAGGAGTTACGTGATTGGTTTGGCTAATTTGGAGAAATCGAGGAAGCGAAAGCGGCGGTAATATCCGCCATTCAAAGGAAACTACGAACTTGATGAGCGGTGGTGGGTGGTTTCCAATTAAGAATATCTTGGATTTTTCTTTGGGATCAAGCTGCAACACCCTCGGCCGATAAGACATGACCAAGGAATTTGACTTCACTAAGCCAAAACTCACACTTACTAAATTTAGCATAAAGGCGATGCTCTCGGAGGCGAGGCAGAACAATACGGAGATGCTCCGCATGCTCTTCTTTCTTTTTTTGGAATATATAAGAATGTCGTCGATGAACACTACGACAAAGCGATCGAGCTCGGGCATAAACACCGAGTTCATCGGATACATGAAATGAAATTTGGAGCATTAGTAAGCCCAAATGACATGACTAGATATTCGTATAGGCCGTATCGGTGGTAAAGGCGGTTTTCGGAATATCTTCCGGCCGTATACGTATTTGGTGGTAGCCGGATCTAAGATCAATCTTGGAGAACACCTTGGCTCCCGCAAGTTGATCAAAGAGAAGATCGATACGAGGAAGAGGATATTTATTTTTGATGGTCACCTCGTTTAATGGGCGATAGTCCACACACATTCTCGAGTTTGATCTTTCTTTTTCACAAAGATTGCAGGACAACCCCACGGCGATGAACTAGGTCGGATAAAACCTTTATCCAACGGTTCTTTCAATTGAGTTTTCAATTCAGCTAATTCTTTTGGGGGCATCCTATAAGCTCTTCGGGATCTTGCAGTGCGTACCCGGCTTCAACTCAATCACAAATTCAACATCTCTTTCCGGTGGTAGCCGGGTAAATCATCGGGGAACACATCGGAAACTCACGGACTACTGGGGTATATCTTGAAGTGCTGGCGAGGTTGCATTAGCGGTCGTAACCGCTTCTCTTGGGAATCGGAAATTGGATAAGGAGTGGGGAATTTGGTTATCGGGTAGCAACGACTTAACATTTCTATTCAAGGTATCTATCACGGCGCCATCTTGGCGTAACCAGTTCATTCGAGGATCACATCTATATTTTGATCCTTCAATACTATCAGATCCGTGGGATATAAATACCCACCAAGAGATATAGGAATCTGAGAGACTACTTCCCGTGTACACATACGCCCTCCGGTGATTGCACCATAAACTCATCTTTAATTTCTTTTATGGGAATTTCATGCTTGGTAACAAAGGTGCGGTTGATAAATGTATGAGATGCACGAGAATCAAATAATGTAAGTGCGGGGTGGTGGCAGCGGGGAACATACCCATCAACACGGGTTCTCCTTCAAGAACGTTCCCCCGGACTTGATAGACGCAGCGCCCTTCTTCTTCCCGGCATTAACCTTCGGGACACGTTGTGGAACACCCTGCCTTGACTGCAGGGGCTGTTGATTTGCCGGACCCTTGCTGAAATTGGGAAGCATTCCTTTTGGGATATGGACGGTTTCGATCTGGATGCCCGACTTGATCACAATTGAAACACGGGCGAAACCGGTAGAAGTATTTTGTGGAGGCTGGTGGAGTTGGGTTTTGAACACCACGGGTGTTAAATTTGCTGGGGATAGGTTGCGGCAGGCGAGGCGAGGGTACACCTGTTGCCTCGGGGCTTGTTTCTTCTTTGTGGTGGGTAGCGATAGGGTTGAGGATTTTGCATTTGTTGTGGATAGCGAAATGGTGGGCGATAGTCTTTGGGTGGGATGATAGATAACTTTAAAGGCGTTTACGGATTCCGCCAGATTGTCGAGAGAAAGCACGTCGTTCCTCACTCTTTTTGCTCCGACAGGGGATTTCTCATAGGCAATGGCTATATCCTTTGCCTCGTAGAAAGTGGCATTGGGGTTTGAGGTAAGGTGGGTTTTGATATCTCCCTTTAAACCCCCGAGGAAGCACTTCTTCTTCTTTAAATCGGTATCCACATGTTACGGTGCATCTTTGTGAGAGGTGGCTAAAGGAGTTCACGTCTTGCACCACCGATTGTCCACCTTGTTTCGGGGCTAAAAACTCTTCTAACTTAGCTTGCATTACTCCATCGGGTATAAAATCTTGACGGAATGCATCTTTGAACACGGTCCAGGTGATTGATTGGTCGGTTGGCTGCCGTGCAAGGAAATTCGCCCACCATGCGGATGCGGGGCCTCTCATTTCTGGCTGGGCGGCAAACTTGGGTTTCATCAAGTGCGGACAACCTTCCGGTAGATCAAACTTCAGATCTATAATGCGAAGCCAATCATTAGCTTCTAGGGGCTCCTCGGCCACTGGTGAACACCGGCGGACGAGTATCGGTGAAGTCCGCATAGGTGATTTCGTCGTGATTACGGCGACCCGATTTTCACGTGGTGCATTCGATTCTGGCGACTTATCTCCGTAGCATACGGGCATTTCGATGGTGGCGTGGACTAAAGGCGCCACGGCTTGACCAAAAGGCGGTGGTGCTTGTGGTGCACGAGGGACCTCACCCCTCTCTTGTGAATAACCGGACATACTGTTATAAACAAGATCGGATTTATTCACAAGCGAGGATTTATTAAAATTGAAAGCAACAGTGCAAGCCCGGTCATACAAAGGTTCACTTATTTATTTTACAAGTCCGCCCATAGGCCGGACACCCCAGATTGACTATTTAACATATATTACATCTCTCTCTCTCGGGGAGCTCGGATGTCGGATCCCTCATGCAGGTCGGACTCATTGGCGGCGGACTCATCGCGTCGGACTCCTCGGTTGGGGTCGGATACACCTCACGGTGATTCCACCGATCCCAAATCATCTGACTACTGCTGCTTTGGTACACCGGATTGTGGAGATTATGCGATGATGAACCTCCCTCGTGTAATGCAGTATATATGCTTCAAGATCCTCCCACGAGCACGCAACTCTTCAATAGCATCGTACCCATCATTTCTTTGGTTTCTTGTGGCTTCTAGTTCTGCTCAAGTTGGGCAATTTTTTCGCCGATACTCGTGGATGGACTTGATATCCTTACGCTCTTGCTCCTGCTGATTCTCTATCTCGGACTTCAGCTTGATGTTTTCAATTGTTGCCTTGCAATGATCTTTGGTAACGATAGCTAGCTCGCAGACCAACTCAGCTATCTTACGCCTTTTGGTTATCTTCTTCCCAAAGCTGCGGCTCGCTAGGTCCTGCCAAAGCATCGTGACTACGTGGCGCCATACGGTGACGCGGTACTCCCTTTGGTCCGTTCATCTTACGGGCGTGCGCTTAGTGCGTGCCATCCTGTAGTAAGTAAAGATAGAGTCTATAAGATAGGGAACCTTAGAGTCGGCAAGAACAGGTTTGATTTTACTTAGCCCAACCACTTTGTTTCGAGAATAAAATTTTTAAACATGTGAATTAAATATGATGCATGATCGGACCTACGGATCGAGCAAAAATCTTTTAAACTAATATAAGCATACTTTTTAGTAATATAGGGCAAAAAAAAAACACATGATACTCGCTTAAGACCTTCTTTTA
The DNA here is from genome assembly GCA_015844335.1 of Chrysopogon serrulatus. Lineage (NCBI taxonomy): Eukaryota > Viridiplantae > Streptophyta > Magnoliopsida > Poales > Poaceae > Chrysopogon > Chrysopogon serrulatus. Next base: position 395,193 of record JADLZL010002645.1, read on the forward strand.
AATAGCACCTATCAAGACTATAAGAAAGAATTAAGACGGAGCGAGAAGCAATTTGGACTAAAAACCCATTTAACTTTTGGATCCAAAGCATTTTGAAATTTTTTAAAAGGTAAACCGTGATTATCTTTGTAAGTACCGCTCGATACCCTCGTGGCGAGAACCTTCTAAATTATATGGCCCACAAGCACTGACCTTGTCCTTAAGACCTCGATCAACCATGCTTATACACCATATAACCTAGAATGTTCCGTCGGGTGGATCCCCGATAAACCACAAACACTCGGGATCGATACTTACGGATACATCACGATATTACAACGACTTTCATACAAAATACGAGTAGCGGAAGACTTACAATAACTTAATTTACAAACATTTTGTAAAACTTATACAAACGAGTAATATTACAAACAGCGGAAGTATCATTATATAACTTTATTACACTCACTCAACAAAAGGTGCCCCGCCTGCAGGCCACTCAATTCACTCTTCCTCGGACACTTCTTCAACAACCGTCATGCGGCAAGGGGGCCGTAGCACGCTTGCCCATGCGGTTCACACCGCAATGAGGGGTTGAACAAACCACGAGTACAAAAAGTACTCCGCAAGACTTACCCGACCAAAATTGGGGAGAAGACTTCGGGAATTTGGCTAATAGGAATCAAGGTGAGGCTTTAGCAAGATCAAAAGACTCTTTTTGCTAAAAAGACTAAGCCGGTCCTTAATGTATCAATCACTTGTCAAACATATACCGAATTCAAAACTTTCCATACTCAACTTCCATTATTACTACGATCTTTGGTGCGAGGATCACGGCTCCCATATCGTGGAGCACACGACGATTCGAACCGCTTTATATACCCAATTTGGGGCTTCCTAGCCGCCACGATGTATGCAGGACCAACATCTTACATACATCAACTCACGCCCGGATTTCTCCCTACCGAGCGGGAGTACAAGTACACCACCTCACTACGGCCGCTCGGTCACTTCGGGCGGTGCGCATCGTAGAATGGGCACACGCTACTTGTCCGTTCTAGTAAAAGATAGTCCAAGTGGAGTTTACCGCCATTAGCATGCGACTAGTACTATCCAATAACCTCATGATCCAAGGGCCAAGCAACGAGCGGTGCTTAACCGACACAAGTGGACGACACTACATCGAGGCAAAGTAGCCCCTCCTAATGCAAGTCACTCCACCGGCGTCTCGATTTACTCATCATCATGTTCTTGGGCGTACCCCTAACCCGGCCAAGGTGAGAGGTAGGCGACAAGCAACATCAAGGTTTTCATAAATTCCCATAGGGATCATTGTGATCACACCTTTATAAATAGTTTATCAAAACCCTACACTAGAAGCAAGACTAAGCGCATACTAAGCATTTTGAAATCAAAACAGGTATCCAGGATAATATATCAAGGTATGGTAAATGCATCAAGTAGGGTAACACACAACCCCTACACCTAATGCGGTATCATCACATGAAATCATAAAAACTTTTCGAAATACAAGGCGGGGTTTGAATGCATCGGGAGGGGCTTGCCTTGGGGCTCGGCGAAGTGAAGTTCAGATACCCAATCACCGGGGAGTAGATCCAACCTCTTCGGGAACCTGTGAGAGACGGCTCGACTCCCTCAACCGATTCGACCGCTACTACGACGGAGATGCATGATTATAATGCGGTAAATGAATGATCATGCGATAGCGATGCATCAAACGTTAACCTATCTTGAGTACAACTTTCCTTCACGGTAACCTTGCTCTAGGAAGGTATAACTAGCGTCGACGACGACGGAAAAGCGATACGCAATCAACATGAAATGCCGAAAGTCATTAGGGTTAATGACCTAGGGTCATCACTCAATCCCAAAATCAAGCAACCCTAATGGTGATTAGAGGTGATTACTAATTTATTGACCATTTTTACAGTCGTTGAAAGCCACTAATTAACTTGCTAAATGGAAGATTAATTGAACCCTAATTAAATCAAAGGAATTACTAATTAAACATTAATTAATAAAGGGATTAATTAAGCATAATACAAAACTTAATCAAAACTTAACCAAACTTCATAATTAAGATCATCATACTCTAATTAGCATACCAAACAAATTTCATAATTTTTGGAGTTATATTTTAATTACTAAAAATCATGGAAGTTGCATTTATTAATTAAAGGAACAAATTTTACCATCAACAAAAGTTACTGAAAAACAGAGGTTAGCATTTTTCATTGATAGAGCATATTATGGAGAGCACTCACATATTTTTATTACATTTTTATCTGCCCAAAATAAATTAACACAAAAAGATGAAATTCAGCTTTTGGAAATTAAATTAGAAAAAAAAGCATTTCTTTTTTCTTCTTGGACCGCCTTTGTGCGCCCGGATGGCCGGCTGCCCACGCCACGCCGCGCGCCGCGGCCCAGCGTCTCCCCCTCTCTCGCGAGTGGGCTGGCCCCGCCTGCGCCTCCCCTCCTTCCTCTCTTCCCCGCGCCCGACAAGCGGCGGCGGGCGCTCGCCACGCCCTGTCGGCGCCCTCTTCCGGGCGCAAATAATCGCCTAACGCACTCCTCTTCTCCGGCCGACACAACGACCTACGATCCACTCGCTCTCCTCCACCGGGCTTCTCACTAACCGGTGCTGCTTCCTCCGGCAAAACCCCCGAACGAGCGACTCCTCCGAGACACCGAACACCTACACGACCAACTATACGGCGGCACTACACGACGCGAACGCGACTGAGCATCACTAGGGACACCGCGACGAGCATGACGGGCGGCGGCATGGCGGCCCCGATGCTCAACCTTCCGCCAACCCGACAGCGAAACGCAACCAACACCAGCGATAGACTCGGGAATTACCACACCATCAAAACAAAGGCACGACGAACTTGGAGAAGATCAGAGAATAGATGACGACCCCGGCGGCTTTGATGAGCCTCGCCGGGAGCTCGTGAAAAGGACGATGGGCAAAACAAGGAGTCGATCTTAATGGTGGAGCTAGGCGGTTAAGAAGCAATCGACGGGACGCCGGACGAGCGCCGGCAAGGGTTGAGAGCTCACGGCGGCGGTGCTTGACCGGAGAGCAAGAAGATGAAGTGATCCGGCTACTCCGACCGTTGCAAACGGCGACGAGTGGCTCGACGACGCGCAAGGAGGAGGTTATGGCTGTGAGCAAATGGAACCGGACGGCGATGGTGCGTGGAGCTCGAATTTGATTTAGGAATGAATGGGCGGTCGGCGGTGAGCCGGGGAAGAGGAAAGGAGACGCCGACGGTGCACGGGTTTTTATAGCCCGTGGAAGTGCTCGACGAGGTGGGGGGCGGGGTCTTCGCGAAGCCGACGAGCTGGTTGGGTTGGCGGCGCGAAACCCGGAAGGGCCGAGAACGCCCACGGCGACCGGCCGGCCGGCCGTCCGGCATGGGCCCCCCTGTGCAACACTGTAGCAAGAGCCAAGACATTTCTCCATTTTCCAAATTAAAACAAAAACTTGAACTGTTCACAAAAAATCTTCCAAAATATGAAATGTGTAACTTTTCCAGCTCTACAACTTTGATTTAAAGAGTTTGGGCAGATTCAGCTTAGTTTTTGAATTTGAAATTCCAATTTGAAAAGGGATAAAACCCTAACTTTGGGGATTTCAAAATTACTTTTAAATTTTGAATAAAAGATGAAAATCTCCAAAAATAAAAGTTGTTCCATTTCTCAATGTCTACAACTTTCTCTTCTTTCATTTAGGAAGTTTTTCCTGAAACCCAATAATTTTTGCATTAAAGTTTAAAACTCAAATAGGGACAATTTGAAATTCAAATTACTTTTTGAAATTACTCCAAATTTTATTCAAAAACTTGAAAAACTTTGTATACCAAAGTTGTAGAGCTCAAAGAGATGCACAAACTGTATTTTGGAAGTTTTCTCAAATTTTGAATATTTTGAGGTGAAATTATGAAGGGGGTAAAAACACTTTCAAAAATCTCCCTTTTTTGAAATGATTTTCAAATTGAATCTTTGGGCAAATAAATTATGATGATGTGGCACTTTTTAAACTCAACCAACAGTACACTTTCAAAGTACAAAGTTCATACTTTGAAATAGTGCTATTGGTTAGCAACTTTATTTAGAAAATTAATTATAGTTAGCTCACCAAAATTGAAAATGAAATTCAAAACCCCAACACTTAGCCTTCATGCTAGGGTTTGGGATTTGAATTCAAATCAAATTTGATTCTTTCTTTTGCACCATTTGCTTTTAGAAAACTTGTTTGGTGTAGGAGTCAGGGGTTAGGCAAACACTTGCAAACACCGGGGTTGATTTTAGTTGATTGCTTTTATTGATAAAAGTAAACATGTGAGCAGGATTCAAATTATAAACGTAAGCACATGTAATACAAAGGAGCTCAAACAACACCCTAGAATCGTAAACTCATTTTAATTGTTTGAATTAGGGTTTTCTAATCATGAATGCTCATGCAATGATGATGATGACATGGCAGGTTTTGCTTAACGTAACACCGGGGTGTTACATAAACCCGCTCATCTATGATTGCTGCAGCGACCACTCGTAATATGAAAAAGAAGTACCTATATAAATTAAGTTATTGCAACCATTGCAACTGTGGAACATTCTCTGACCCCGCCGATGGCTCTCCTTCGGCGGCTCCCTCGTGCGCCGCTTCCCTCCGGTGATCATGGTGCGCGCAGTGATTGGTGTTGCTCCTCCCCCTCCGGCGATGGGTTCCTCCTCGGATCTCTCGGCTCGATTGGATTTCGATCGGGGTTTGGAGTTTCAAGATGAGGTTCGTCAACGTCTTAAATCGCCGGTACATCATCCATCCCCCTCCCCCGATGGTTCTTTTTTCCTCCTGGTTACTTTTCGGAGATTTCTCTTCCGATTGACGGAAGATTCAGTTGGTCTAGCTCTGCAATCATGTTTGGGTGGTAAAGCCATGGATTTTCATGTGACGTTCCTTAGCAACAATCATTTTCGCTTCTCGGTATTCTCAAAGGATGTGGGTTTCATGGTTTACCGTCTTCGTCGTGTCACAACTTCCCAGTTTGATCTCTTCTTTCACTTATGGAATAATGGTACACCGCATTGGGAAAAAGAAAAAAGAGACTGGGAATTGGAACAGGAAAAGGAGTGGTCTCTGATCATGTCCAGATCTGCAAAACGAGAAGCAAAGAAGAAGGAACAGCTGAAAAAGGTCCACTTTGCTAAGCCCATAATTCAGTCTCCCCTGAAAGCCAAATCAAAGCCAGTTTTTGCAATTCGTTTTGGTTCTTTTGAATGCCCGGTTGTTCTTCCGCAATCTGGAATTCCGCCCTTTCGTTTTCATGGTTCACATCGACTGCTTCATCAATCAGTTGATCAATCGGGTGGTTCAGAATCTGCGACGATCAAGCCGCAATCTAAGGCGGCATCAGTTACTGGATTTTCAAATTCAAACTATTTGGGCCAGAGATTGATTTGTTTTCGCTGTTTGGATTTGGGACACACCCAGCGCTATTGTCGATCCACAATACGATGTGCTCGCTGTTTAAACCTGGGCCATACCCAAAGGTCTTGCCGTGCCAAAAAGCCCAAAGAAGACGTCTGCACATGGAAGCCTAAGCTTGACGTCTACATATGGAAACCCAAGCCCAAAGCCCCCACAGTCGACCAGCAAGCCCAGGCAGTATGGATCCCCAAGGAAAGTTGTAATCGGTCGCTTGTTGCAGAAAAAGGCAAGGAAACTGCTGATGCCGGTCCATGTTTTGACTTCGATAGCCCCGGCGATTCATCTCCTTCTACTGTGCAACAAAATAATCAGGATTTGTTTTCATCTCCTTTTTCCTCGGAGCCGGCTGTAGAGCTCTCGAAGTCTCCCCCAAACCAACACCACAAACCCTCGTCGCCGTCGCCGCCAGTGACACTGTTCCTCTCTCATCCTGAAAACCCCATTGCCATTGCCGCGACTCAGCACGTACAGGCGATTAGAGTGGAAGCCATGGCGAACTTTGAGGTTGACCCGGTGCCGTACGTGCCAACGGGATTTGAGCTCGAACATTGGGTTAGGCCGGCTCGTGGAAGGGTGGTGATCGCTGGCGATCCGCCAAGAGTACATGAAGAATATGCAATCGCGACTATGATGCCGGCACCTCCCCTGCAGAATCCTCATCAGCTTCATCAAGCGATTGACATGGTAATCAATTATTTTCATGATGTTCGTCGTGTGCACATTGAGACAGCTTGTCCTACACCTTTAGGCTTGTGTCTCCTGGAATTTAGATCAGCGCTTACACGGCAGTCCATGATCAATCTGAATCCTCATATTTTGCCTGATGGTAGTGAGATCATTCTTGTGGAGCATGATAATGGAATAAATCTTAGATCCAGTCCTTTTACTAGAACTGCATGGGTTATGTTCCTATGTTTCCCTTTAGACTTTCGGGCCTAAGCACTACGTGGAGCAAGGCGGTAAATCTCTTTGGATGTGTAACTGGTTGGACTAGCAACACTAGAAACAAAAGCGTAGTTTTGGTTAAATGTGCTGTGCTACACCCAAGCAAAATCCCCGAAGTGTCATCCTTTGCAAGCCGCTATCATAGGAGCAAAGCAGAAACTCATGGTCGGTGCCGATCTTTGTCTTGAACACCTCAAACAATGAGATACCGCCAGGGAGATGAAGATCCAATTCCGGTGATGGTAATCCACATCACTTTCCCCGGACATCCGGGTGAGCTGCATCGGGGAGTTTTTGAGGATGTGCAAGAGCTAAATGAGGTAGACCAGGCCAACATGGATGAGGGATGGGAACCTCCATTGATCCCAAATGCTGCCGCTGCTGCCAATATACATGGCTGGCCTGCCTGGCCAGAACAGCAGGGGGAAGTAGGAGACAATGTCTTGGCTCAAGCACAGCAACATCATCAGGGAGAGCAGAATGAAGCACAACAAATGCAGAACCTTGCTGATCACCTGGTCCAGGAAGCCATGTTGCACATGCCAAACCACAATCAGGTCTCAGATTCTGTCAGTTCTGATGTCCTTGATTTCTACAGAGCTCAGGGTCCCCCAATTAGGATGGAGCTTCCTTTGATCCAGAATAAGCAGGAATTCATCCCTCTCCTAACAAATAACATGGATGCAGATAGTGATTATCCCATTTATCAGATTGCTAGAATCATGCACATTCATCAAGACTATGGGCCACTGCCCTCAGCTCAAATGATTCTAGAAGATATTCTGCATTCCACAATGTTGCAGCAGCACACCATGTATGTTCAGAGGCCTTTGAACCTTGGCTTCGCTCAATTCACTTTGGCACAGATAGTGGATAGAACTCTTGGGAAGCAGCCAGTCCCTCCAATTGTCAAGAATGACGGGGGGGATGCTGGTCTAGACAAAGCAGGAGTTTTTTCGCCGCAAACAAGCGGGAGGCCTCATCATCTGCAAATCCAGTAGTCCCAAGAAGACTAATCAGAATGAATACTGTGCAAGCTAATGAGATGGAAGGGCTAGCTGAGGGGAATAATTCCCACATTGCAGATACTGAAGACACTGATCAGATTGGCAGCTCTCAAGATTTGAGGCTTTTTGGGCCTCTCTCAGCTGGGTCTGCATCTTCTGGGCTAATCCTTGACAGCCCATCTTTAGAAAACCCAACCCATTGTCACTCACTCGCCTGGGCTTGATTCCTGCAGGGGCGGGGCGGGGAGATCCAATAAATACTGCAGGGGTTCAGGATACAATCAATTTGAATCAGGATGATATCCAATTTCTATTGGAGGTATATCCAAATGATCCATTTATCAACTCTCTGATAGTACAGAACAGCCCAAAGAGTCGATCCACGACCTCATGAGCGATACAACACCAAAGAAAAAGAATCGATTCTTTGCCTCAAAGTAAAGATGATGATCAAATTCAGCAATTAAGTTTCTCGGTGGATACCTCTGTTATTGGGGAACATCACCCTATGCCACTTCGATTATCAAGCCCGATAACACCAAGAAAAGATCAAGGAAGAGAGCACCAAGTAGTGATAGATGATGAGATTCGTAAATACTAGGCGCCATCAAGAATGGGGCTTTGAGCACATGGAACTTGATCAGAAATCCAAACCAAGAAAGCTGGGGAAAGGAGACACAAAGAAGCTGGACAGTATTATATCACATGTCAGAGAGGTGAATGAAGCCAGCCCTATTGCCGTAGAGACCATACAGCTCTTAGCCAACTTATGTGAGGTCCCTCCTGAGGAGGTGACCCCAGAGATACTTCTTGCTGATGTCCCCAATGAAGATACACCAAATGCTTGAATCCCTTTCACTCTCTGCTTGGGGGGTGATGTTTCTGTTTTTGTTGCTGCAGACTAGTCTTTTTAAGATAGTGAATGCTGTGTATTCACTGATGTGTTCTCTTTTCATTATGTTTTATGGATCTTAGTCGTAACTGGAACATATTGTGCTGGAATGTGCGTGGCCTCAATGATCCTGAAAAGTGGGATCAAATTCGAAACAAACTAGAAGAAAGTGCTTGTGCTTTGTTTTGCTTTCAAGAAACCAAGAAGGAAACTTGTGATATGCAATTTATGAGAAATTTTGCTCCTCGACGCTTTGATGCATTTCATTTTTGCCCATCTGAAGGGGCTTCAGGGGGAATTTTAGTGGGCTGGTGCTCCAGAGTTTTTTCGGTAGTGCTGCTAGAAGCTGAAATTTTTGCAATGAAGCTACAAGTCACGTCTGTGCATAGTCTGATATCATGGGATCTGATAACAGTGTATGGGCCTACACGTGAGCCATATCGGTCATACTTTGTAGCCTGGCTCTATAGTTTGCAAATTGGCCCGGATGACTTGGCAATTGTACTTGGTGACTTCAACTTCTATCGTGCTAGCTCCAATAGGAATCGCTGGGGAAACACGGCAGATATGTTGCTCTTTAATGACATCATCCATCGGTTGGGACTTATTGAATTGCCAATAAAGGGTAGACAAGACACTTGGAGCAATATGCAAAGAACCTCTAATGCAACAGCTTGGATTGGTTTTTTACCTCTCCCGCATGGACACTAGCCTATCCAAACACCCCGGTTACGCCTCTTGCCCGAAGTGTGTCTCGATCATACACCTTGCAAAGTTCGGGATCACAACTCATATACCGAAGGCTAATATATTTCGGTTTGAAAATTATTGGACTCAGCCTACTGGCTTTCTAGAAGAGGTTACTAAGTCATGGCTTTCTTGCTCGATCGTAATCCAAGAAAGAATGTGATGATCCAAGCTCAAGGCAGTTAGAAAGGCTCTGAAAGCCTGGGATGCTAGAAACTCAAGGCTTAAAACAGTTGCAGCCCATTGCAATATGGTCATTAGCCTTTTAGATGACCTAGAGGATTTGAGAGGATTAGCCCCATCGGAAGGTGTTTTTTAACAATAATCCAAAAGCAATCTGCAAAGAGCATGTTTTACATCTACAAAGATATCTATTGGATGCAAAGATATACTGAGAAGTTAGTGATGTGGGGTGATGAGAATACCAAATTTTTCCATGCAAGGGCCACAGAGAGGTACAGGCTCAATGTAGTCTCTCAGATAACAGCAACAGATGGTAGAACTGTCACTGACCACTCTGAAAAGGCTGCATTATTTTGGAATGAGTTCAAAAATAGGTTGGGAATCACTGTACCCCCCAATATGCTCTTTGAGTTGAATCACCTACTGCAACAGCATGATTTACAGGATCTTATTCTACCATTTAGTGAAGAGGAGATGGATGCTATTGTCAAGAATATCCCTACTGACAAGGCCCCAGGCCCGGATGGCTTCAATGGATATTTTGTTAAAAAGTGTTGGAATCTAATCAAGTTTGATATTTACGCTACTATGCGAAGTTTTCATGATGGGTTAGTGGACCTAAAGAGTATCAATCATTCTTTTATTACCTTAGTCCCAAAGAAAACCAACCCGAAAAGAGTCTCGGACTTCAGGCCTATCTCATTATTAAATTCAACTATGAAGTTTATCACAAAGATCCTTGCCAATGAGACTTGACAAGTAATTTTGAAAGTTGTGCATCGCAAACCAAGTATGGTTTTCTACATGGAAGAACCATTCAAGATTGCCTAGGATGGGCTTTTGAATATTTATACCAGTGCCATGCCTCAAAAAAAAAAAAGAGAGATAGTCATCCTCAAGTTGGATTTTGAAAAGGCATTTGACATGATAGAGCACACCACAATTATCTCAATTCTTCAGGCAAAAGGATTTCCAGAAATTTGGTGTAATTGGATCAAAGAGATACTCTCCTCCGGAACTTCCCAGTTCCGGTAAATGGAGTTCAGGGGAAAGAGTTCGCATGTAAAAGGGGGGTGAGGCGGGGGTGACCCTTTATCACCCCTTTTATTTGTGTTAGCAGCAGATTTGCTTCAGAGTATAGTCAACAAGGCATACCAACAAGGATTGTTTCAGCTGCCAATACCAAACAGGGGATATTGATCACTTCCCAATAATCCAATATGCGGGCGACACTTTGGTCATAATGCAGGCCGACGCCAAGCAAGTTGTTTGCCTTTTAAAGCTCGCTCAATAGCTTTGCTACCTCAACAGGGCTAAAGGTTAACTTCCAAAAATCATGTTTGATCCCAATCAATGTGCCTGAACATAGAGTTCCATTACTGGCTGGGGTGTTTGGATGTTCCCAAGGCCAAATGCCATTTACCTACCTGGGAATTCCTATGGGAACCACTAAGCCATTGGTGAATGATTATGCTCCTCTCATCTGTAGGGTGGAAAGGAAGCTTTCAGCAAGCTCAATGTTCTTATCATATACAGGAAGACTACAGCTCATAAATTCAGTCATCTCTTCAATCCCAACTTACTATATGTGTACTCTTAGTTTACCAAAAGCTGTGATCGAAATGATAGACAAGTTCAGAAAAAACAGTGTCTCTGGAGAGGAAGTGATGCAAATACAAAAGGGTATAACCTTGCAGCCTGGGAAATGGTAACAGTGCCAAAACTAAAAGGAGGTCTTGGTATCAAAGATTTATATATGCAGAATGAGGCCCTCCTCCTAAAGCACCTGGTGAAATTCTATAACAAAGCTGACATCCCCTGGGTCAACTTGGTTTGGGAGGCTTACTATCAGCAAAAAGTCCCACACTTGTCAGCTACAAAAGGTTCCTTTTGGTGGAAGGATATTCACAAACTCTTCCACAAACTTTCAGAGATTGCTACCTGTCTCTCAGGATTGGGTGATACAGTCGGACTTTGGCAGGATGAGCTACTTGGAGAAGCAAGCTTAGCTTCACAGTTTCCAAACCTTTTCAGCTATGCTCAGAATGATAACATATCTGTTAGGAATGCCCTGCAAGAACCTGATTCACTATCCTTATTTCGATTGCCAATGTCTAGAACAGCATACAATGAATACATACTCTTCAGAGAGCATCTGGACTTCCTAAGATCAGAAACTGATGAAACTGATGTCTGGGTCTGCAAGTGGAATGGTGGGCTGTACACTTCAAGTAAATACTATAAGTACAATTTCACTCAGATTATTCCTCCTGCCCCTCTCATCTGGATTTGGCAGGCAAAATGTATGCCGAGGATAAAATTTTTCATGTGGCTTCTCCTAGTGGACAGGTTGAATACTAGAGATATGCTGCGCAGAAGACATAAGCATCTAGAGGAGGGCTATTTGTGTGTATTATGTGCAGGCCGGCATAATGAAACAGCCATGCATCTCTTCTTTCACTGTACTTCCAGCATTGCTAGATGGACATGGCTGGGATTCCATTGGCAGCAGAACGTGAGTATCATCCAGATGGTTATTGATCAGAAGGAAAATTTTCATGGGCCTTATTTTATGGACCTATTTATGATAGCTGCATGGTGCATTTGGAAAGAGCGAAACGACTATATCTTCAACAGAAGGCCACCGTCCCTACAGAACTGGAAAAGAACGATTCAAGAGTGAAGTTAAGCTTCAGCTCTACAGACTGCCTGCCCAAAAGCGTGATGTAATTATAAGTTGGTTGAACTCTTTATAGTATCGATGATTTTCATCCAGCCTAGTGCTCCCTCCTACCCTGCTTAGTGACTTTGCATGTACCCAGTGTTTAATTCCTTCTCTCAGTCCTTCGTAGGTACATAGGTAAGTTTTTAACCTTGTTAGCTCCCGGCTAACAAACTCTGTACTTATTTGTTCAATTTTAA